>JASDDO010000024.1:721899555-722499555 GCA_030015575.1 Agapanthus africanus
GAGATCCGTGATTCTCTTCGTACCCATGATTATACATCCGTTTGAGATCCTTGATTCTGTTCGTTCCATGATCATACTTTCATTGATGCTATTTCTTCTTATGATCATGTATCCATTCTGGATCTGTCGCTTCCTTTCATGCCCTTGATCTGTTTTCATCGATACACGCTTGAGGTTCCTGTCACCATAGTTTGGCACAGATTGAGCTGCTGCTAGTGATGCGGTCAGGATGAGCTCGTCATGGACGAGGACCGACCATTGTATTTTCTGGTGACATGGGAACGTCTCGATGTAGTATTTATGTTGTGACCTTTTATAGAGGCGAGTGTTTGGTTTCACACCGGATGATCGGGCCATTGTTAGAGCTGCCAGTTGCGAGAGGTCTGTTGATGTACAGCCTACCTCAGAGATTGTGATGTCATCTACCGTGCAGAAAGACGACCCAACTGTTGCTGAGATTGATAGAATGTCGCCTCCATACTTTGCGACCTGAGATCGCTAAAGCTTCCAGGAAGAGATGCGATAAATGATAGCTAGTCTATCCCGAGTTGAGAGACGAAGGTGATTCGTCAGATTGATGTGCCGATGCAGGCATAGTTGAGTTGAAGATTTCCACTATGGAGAGTCTTACTCAGATCTAGAGTAGACCGATCCAGAGATGACCGTTGATGTATCGTCTTTCCTGGAGGATTGAGGCATTGTTTATCATGCGGACGAAGGGTATTCACTTGTGGTCTAAGCAAAGTTAAAAAGTTCGAACGAATGTCAGAAACCCATTTTTCCAAGTTTAAAGTATTCGAAGGAACATGCAAGTAATTCTGTGGACCCTCTAGAAGATTGAAACTCTAACTCGACATGATGACCAGCGAACCGCTTCTGAACCTTAGGGTTTGCAGCAGTTCAGCGGTGCCATCAGTGAGGCTTGGGTTTGCCCTTCTACGGTTGGTCCATAGGTATTGTAGCATGTACTGGATATTATTAGACCGTGCTCAGGTGTTGAGCTTTCGGGGAATTATGAGACTTTGATGAATCGATCGAAATGTTTAATGTCGTCCGGATATCATGTGATAAGAGATCAGCAAGCTGACCAGCTTCGGATAGAGGACCTCACCCAAATGCGTTGTGAGTTGATCGTGAATGGATGAGTATTGAGTATTCCTCCGATGGTTGGGACGAGTTCCCGAGGACGTTTTCGGCTAGAGATCTTCTACAGAGTGATGAAGATACCGAGTTCATGATTTCAAGTCCGTGTAAGAGATTCCGGATTGACTGTAGGCGAGGACCATTGTAGTACGCAGATAGCGTGATGTGATGTCGAAGTGGACGATAATAAAGATAAGTGAAACCAGGGGTTCGTGCGAGATGCTGACGAGTTGTTGTTACTCCCCATCGAGATTAACGACCTGATACGTGTACATAGGCGTTAGGATATGGCCATTTCCGGAGGAAATGCTGTGCTGAAAATACAGATGTCCAGAAAACAGGAAAAGATTATGCAAGAGTACCAGCCTTCGTATAGTTCAGCATAGGCGAGATCGGAAGAGACCCTGAGCAGCTTCCTTCCAAGACACTGCTGCGATGAGAGTGCACCGAGGATCAGTCGTGTCACGTGTATTCAGAGGGCAAGAGGCCAACGCCAGTAACGTGCTGCTTTACGAGTAGTCATGCTAATTGGCCGAGAGAGGACCAGAGGAGCACTAGAGCGGATCGTTTCCATTATCACACTTGACCGGGCCGATGAGCCGATGGATTGAAAGATTGGTAATCCAAAGAGAAAATGAGGACCCAGAGATAGAGGACGCCAGACTGTGAGTAGGAGACAAGCGGATGTACTTGCTCTGCCAGTTTTGGGCGCACTGAAATTTTTCAACATTGTAGGAGGCGTACCTCAATGTCATTTGTTACGATTTGCATTGTGATCCGAGTATCACGCTTATATCGCTTGGATTTTGAGTTTTGATGATTGAGTTTCATGATGTCGATTTCATGCACCATGGCTGCACCTACCGGGTTTTTACATTTTGTTCATAGTCATTGCACTTGATATATATATTTTATACACCGTTGTGTTGATTTACGATTTGTTCATATCTATTGCACTTGATGTCGATTTTGTGCCTTGGCTGCACGTGTTTATGATTTCTTGGATTTCATACAGTTGATTTGATTTTGAGCATATGGTACGCCCTCGATTTGATTTTTGCACTCAGTATAGCTCGCATGGGCTTGCAGTGCTTTGATACAGAGTTTGTGCACATAGATGCACACGTTTTAGGATTTTATACACCGTGGTACACTCGGTGTTGTTTTTCTACGCATTTGAGTTATTGATGTGTTTCCGTGCACTGGATGCACTGTATTTGTATTTCGTGTACTGAAGAAATTTGGTGCACTGTGGATACAGTACGGCCGCGGATCCGCCGCCAAAACGTGGTTACGGCTGCGGATCCGCCGCCAAAACGTGGTTACGGCCGCGCTACAGTACAAATCAGCTAACTAAATTTCTTCAGTTCTCTTGAAAAAGCCTGCACATATTTCTGCAATACACCAAATATTTTTTTGACAACTAAAAAATTTCGACAGAAACTGCATATTTGAAATTGTGGTTTTTCTAATTTTTGTTCGATCAAAGTTCTAAACACGTTAGAGCAAGCTAGAAAAGGTTAATGGCGTGGCTCTGATACCATGTAAGTGCACGGTAGCGCCCCGGCCGTTTGTCTGAGGACAAAATGCGGAAACGAAACATTTTTCAAAACTTTAAACTGGCGCTACCGCATACTAAAAACCCGGATTGGACCATTAACCAACTACTAGAAAACTAGAGAAAGGGGTAGAGAGCTATACCGAGCGATCCGTGTCCTCCGGTCTTCGGCCACCATCCCGATCTCCTCGCGGCATCGCCGGTCTTGATCTCCTTGTCGGAAGGGCACCACATCACCGAGTCTTTTTATGGGCTCCCACCTCTGGACCGAGGCAACTCGGACACGAAGTTGGCAAGCCAACGTGTCCAAGATTGCTGTAGAATAAGTGTAGAGCGGTTTGTCTCAAGGGGTTTGTGAAGTTGCCATAATGGAGTAGAGAGGGAGATATGAACTTTGGAGATGGGTAATGTATTTTGTTGCAAGCCAAAATGAGATGAATAATTTTTCACACCAAAAAAAATCCTATGCCAATCTAGTGGCCGGCCAAGTCCAAAGGAGGAGGGAAAATGATGGATTAAAGCAAGTGGGGAAAATGTGTGATAATGAGAAAAATATGTCACCCTCATTTCCTATCCAAATCCCATCTCATTTAATGCAAACCATGATGAACAAAAAAGAATCTAAATATGCTAGAATTATCATGAAGCCTCATATCACAAATAACACCCTCCACTTTGCTAATTTGCACATTTGCAAATAAGCCCTTCCCATCACAAAAATTCGGCCATGAAGGAACAAAGGAAAGCTGGTCGAAACGGAATGTAAACTGGAAACTTCAAAAAGCTGATCCCGTAATAAATTACAGGAAGACCCCGCGACTGTATATACATACCCGCATTTGTATTCCGACCGAATACAAATACAATGAGACAAAATCTACACTGTACAATACTAGGATCCGGCTTAAACCAAAGCCCGCTAGTATTGTCCGTCCGATCATGATCCGTGCAATACCGCACATATATGATCGAACCCTGCCATATATCATACGGCCTCTACAACGTTTCGCCCGAAACTTGAGAAATAGTCAGTAGGGGACTCTAAAGATTCGTCAATACACTGGCTGTGGATTTAAGCACTAGCACGTCAGAGGTATTAACCGTACGTAACGGGCTACCAAGTATTGACCAAAAGGGAGGTCGATGAGCGAACTCATCCTGACACCCTACTGAGCCTGTCAGTGACAATATCCGTACAGTCCGGTCCGTTCGTCTATAAGCATTGCATGGCGGGCCTAGGGGTTGGTAAAAGTCAGACCGCCAAAAGCGGTACAAGTCGTGTCGGAGTGTAGCCCAGAACACCCTGAGATACTAATGGAATACCTACCAGTAAATCTCCTGCCTTGGCCAAGGACTTCGTGTAATGGCTCTCCTAGACACAGCGCGACCTCACCCCCAATACCGGGAGAGACGAACCCCTGTAGATCCGCTCACTGCCTCCATATGGCTCAGGACTGTACCCAGCTAAAATCTGTTTGCACGACTCCTTTGAGCCGTGGTAGGGTAGTAATCAAAGCACAATGGGAACTCACACGAGATAAATGATGATCTCAGGTCGATGAACTAACCTGTACACAAGTCACCAGAGAACTGCTATCTGACGTCAGGTATAATACCAACTAGCATGGTCCCGGCGAGTCCTGTCCGGTGTACTCATAACCCAATGAGCACCTGTATACCTCTTAGGTGAACCAACTGACACCAATGGCTTGTGAGACCGGCCACCGCCCCTCGTCGGGGTCTCGACTGTATACACTAGTCTACTTCGAAGTATCGATGCCCTGTCTCGAAAACTCCCACGACTAAGGACCACTTTAAGGATGTACTTACAGACCCCAGCTCCCACGTATATGATCGCCATCATACTGCTGGCCGTCAAGCAAGAATCCTAAGGGCTCTACCAACGTGCAATAGTGATCAGTAATGTCACCTAAAGCAGTACACGATGATAAAGATAAACCATATAGCATACTATCATCTTGAGTAAGACTGTCCTACCGGTATAGGTCCTCCCTCAATCATTGCAATCACGTGCCTGTGATCTAATAATTGACTCTGAGGGATAGTGTAACGTAAGTATGTCGCGGAACATACACACGGTACGTCATTCAACTTAAGTCACATACTCCTTCAACCACGGTCAATCTACGCGACGAAAGTTCGGGTCTAATACCCCCTCGTCCAAGTCTAAGTTCTGTAAGGTCAAGCCTAGGTTATGAATACACACACACACACGCACGCACGCACACACCATATAGTCAAACTTAAACTCGAACCAAGGTTAAACCTAACGCTCTGATACCAACATTGTCACAGCCCGAAAAATGCACGTGACTGGCACTTAAATCATGTGAAGTCTATAGTACCACACCTAATTCAAGTAAGCCAAAAGCCCAGAAATCTAAACCTTTTAGGGAAAATAGTGGAGGTGAAGTTTTGAAATAAGGTTTACTGAAATCAAGTTTATTCTTATATATATGTACATAAGTAGTAATGTGTGAAAACGTTATTGTTGGGGTAAAAATTTACACCCCGGTTGACCAAGTCAAAATCAAAGTCAACCACAAGCCAAGTGGGCCCAAGCCCAGATCGAGTGGGCCCATGCCCGGGTCGAGCCCGAACATGAAGCGGCCGGCCTCCCTCTATGCCAAGATAAAAATTTTGTAATAAATAATTTTGTTGTATTTCTTTTATTTTATTTTGTGGATAAATGTAAGAAAAATAGGCATAAAGCCAAATTTTTGTAAAGCCCATGGCTTATGTGCAAAAAGAAATGGCACATGAGCCATGGGATAGGCAAAATGCCATTTTGTGAAGCCCAAGGGGCTATGTGTAAAGTCTATAGCCTATAAAGGCAAGGATAATGAAAATATCTGATAACTTTTTCGCTCGCCCCGTAATATCAAATGTATATATAAAACAAAACTGTACTAACATTGCATCCAGGCTATCCCCAACGACCAATCCGCAACATCACAGCACAACACAGAACATTAACGTGAATGTCACGTTCGCAAATCCGTCTAAAAGGGCTATAGCAGATAGACTGGATTTACCGATCAAATGACATTCACGGTCGCAAATATAATGTAAATACTGTGAACTAACATGTTTAAAATTTTCGATCGATCAAATTTCCCCAAGTGGGCCCCAAGCACTGCTGTAGCACTCACAGAAAATCTGGGCCCAAAAAGAATATCCCAAAACCCCCATTTCTTAGTCAAGAGCCCACTGTAAAAATTTGGCACAGTGAACAGTCAAAGTGGCGGCAGAACCGCGGCCCAAGCATGGGTTTGGCCGCGGTTCCACGGTGGAAAGATGATGCCACACTACCAAATTTTCACAGTATGCTTATAATTGCCTGCATGTGTTTCTGCAACAACCTGAAAAAATTTCGAGCCAAAAAAATTTCGACAGAGAACAGATGCATTGAAAATACGGTTTTTGGGATTTTTTTTGTTCGATCGAGTTCTAAACATACTAGAGCAAGCTAGACTAGGTTAATGGCGTAGCTCTAATACCAGTGTAAGTGTACGGCGGCGCCCCGGCCGTCAATCCGACGCCGGAATGCGGAAACGAAAAATTTCAAAAACTATTAAACCGGCACCACCGCGCACAAAAATCCCGGATCGGGCCATTAATCTAACTACTAGCAAACTAAAAGATGGGTAGAGAGATATACCGAGCGATTCGTGTCCTTCGGTCTTCGCCAGCACTCCGATCTCCTTACGGAATCTCCGGTCGTCGCCTCCTCGTCGAAACGGGCACCACATCGCCGGATTCTTTTACGGGCTCCCACCTCTGGACCGAGGCAACTTGGGCGCGAAGTTGGCTAGCCGACGCATCCATGGAATGCTGTAGGCAAGTGTAGAAACCATTGTCTATTTGGAGTTTAAGTTGCCTTTGATGGAGGAATGAATGAAATTTGGAGTGAGGTTGAGAATTTAGCAAGCATGCAAATGAGATATGAATAATTCCCCTCATGAAAAATGAACTCTATCTTTTTTTGTCCCTCAAAAAGTGGACGGCCCCTTATGTGAAATGGTGGAGGGAAAATACCAAAACCAAGAAGGGAGGTGAGTGTAGGAATCAAGAGAGGTGACCACATCCAAAAGCAAGCCTCACATCAACTTCTAATCCATTCTAATCTCAATTAATGCATGCAAGTGATGGAAAAAGAATCTCATCATGCAAGAACCATCATGATGCCACCATTTCACAAAGAAACCCTCCACAAAAGATAATTTGCACAATTGCAAATAACCCCCTCCATCGGAAAAGTCCGGCCGGGAAGGAACAAAGGAAAACTGGCCGGAACGGAATGCAAACTGGCAACTTCAGAAAACTGATCCCGTAATAAATTACAGGAAAACCCCGCGACTGCATATACATGCCCGCATTTGTATTCCCACTGAATACAAATGCAAAGAGACAAAATCTACACTGTACAATACTAGGATCCGGCTTAAACCAAAGCCCTCTAGTATTATCCGTCCGATCATGGTCCATGCAATACCGCACGTATCTGATCGAACCCTGCCATATCTCCATACGGCCTCTACAGCGTTTCTCCTGAAACTTGAGAAACTGGTCTGTGGGGGACTCTAAAGACTCGTCAATACATTGGTTATGGATTTAACCACTAGCACGTCAGAGTATTAGCCTATACGTAACGGGCTACCAGGTATTGACCAAAAGGGACGTCGATGAGCGAACTCATCTTGATACCCTACTGAGCCTGTCAGTGACAATATCCGTACAGTCCGGTCCGTTCGTCTATGAGCATCGTATGGCAGGCCTAGGGGGTTGGTAAAAGTCAGACCTCCAAAAGCGGTACAAGTCATGTCGGAGTGTAGCCCAGTACACCCTGAGATACTACTGGAATACCTACCAGTAAATCTCCTGCCTTGGCCAAGGACTTTCATGTACTGGCTCTCCTAGACACAGCGCGACCTCACCCCCAATACCGGGAGAGACGAACCTCTGCAGATCCGCTCACTGCCTCCATGTGGCTCGGGACAGTACCCAACTAAAACCTGTTTGCACGTCTCCTTTGAGCGTGGTAGGGTAGTAATCAAAGCACAGTGGGAACTCACACGAGACAAATGATGATCTCAGGTCGATGAACTAACCTGTACACATGTCACCAGGGAACTGCTATCTGACGTCAGGTATAATACCAACTAGCAGGTTCCCAGCGAGTCCTGTCCGGTGTACTCATAACCCAACGAGCACCTGTATACATCTTAGGTGAACCAACTGACACCAGTGGCTTGTGAGACCGGCCACCGCCACTCGTCGGGGTCTCGACTGTATACACTAGTCTACTCTGGAGTATTGTTGCCCTGTCTTGAAACTCCCACGACTAGGGACCTTTTAAGGATGTGCTTATAGACCCCAGCTCCCACGTATATGATCACCCTCATACTGCAGGTAGTCAAGCAAGAATCCTAGGGGCTCTATCAACGTGCAATAGTGACCTGTAGGGTCACCTAAAGCAGTACACAATAATAAAGATAAACCAGATAGCATACTATCATCTTGAGTAAGACTGTCCTACAGGGATAGGTCATCTCTCAATCATTGCAATCACATGCCTGTGATCCAATAATTGACTCTGAGGGCACCATCTCCAACACATACATGCATACATAAAGGTTAACATGGTTGTTGATATAGTAGATGGTGGCAATATAAGACTCACACCATATAAAATATATGGATATTATTTATTTGGAAAAAGGAAAATGAAAATGGAAATTGTTTCATGGTTTAATATTTTATTCCTTCATTAACCCTCTTGACTAACCATGATTTAATTTCTATGGTCATTTCTTTTCCAAACAAAAATATCTAGATATTTTATAACCCTAGTTAAGAATGAGAGAGTGAAAATATATATATTTTCATTTTTCTCATTTTCAAAAGAAGCTTATCATTATCTTGAGTTTTCTAGAGCCATCATCTTCTTCCTCCTTTTTTCTTTGCTCTCTAGATTTCTCAAGTGAGCAAAAGAGTTACCAAGTTAGGATTTTGAAGTGAAAAAACCAACCACAACACCATTCTACACTAGTCTTGCCCATTTGTGAAGAGTGTTAGCTTCCATTTCTTCTCTTGATCTTATGAAGTTTCAAGCTTGGACAAAGCGGACTCCAGGTGGATCATCGTGGACCTAGAGGAGCTCAAGCGGACTTTTTCTAACCATCAAGTAGCCAAGGAGTCTAGCGTAGGGAGCTACAAAGGTTGTACTCTAAAAACCCTAGCTTATTCTACTTGTGATGATGTATATGTTATGAAACCCTAAATTTTCTAGTGATGATTCTTTGTAAGTTTATTTAGCACCTTAAAAATTTGATTTTGAGACATGTGATGCTTCCAAACCCTTCATGAGGTGCTAGGTAAACCTAACATAATTTTGTTGTATTTATTTTATTTTATTTTATGGATAAATGTAAGAAAAATAGGCATAAAGCCAAATTTTTGTAAAGACCATGGCTTATATGCAAAAAGAAATGGCACATGAGCCATGGGATAGGCAAAATGCCATTTTGTGAAGCCCAAGGGGCTATGTGTAAAGTGTATAGCCTATAAAGGCAAGGATAAAGAAAATATCTGATAACTTTTTCTCTCTCCAAAAAAAATTTAGATGTGAGATCTTTCTTGTTCCTCAAGGTTCTAAAACCTTCTCCTTTCTTTTTGAATTAAATCAAGAGTTTTACTCTTCATTTTATAAAACTAAATAGTTTTTCACCATAAAACCCCTAAAGGGAAACTCAGATCTTCCATTAGATCTCAAAAATAAGAGATTTTTAACATCTCACATCTCTTGATCTTCAAGATCCTGCCAACAGAGGAGGAAGAAGGAGACCCATCTCCAGAAACCCCACTTTGGGGAAGAACTAAGGCTCAAAGGGAGAAGCCCTTCATCAGCTTCAAAACAGCTTAGGAGTTTTCACTCCACCCTAATTTCTCTTTCGAGAATTTCTGTGCCTAAAAGCCTCTTTTCCTCGCCGGCGCCCAAGCGCTCAAGCGCCAAGCACCCACGTGCCGACACGTGGCGCGTTAGCGCTCGAGCGCAAAGCGCCCATGTGCCGACTCGTGGCGCGCTGGCGCTCGAGTGCCCTGCGCTCAAGCGCAAAGCGCCCACGTGCTGACACGTGGCGTGCTTGCGCTCCAGCGCCCTGCGCTCAAGCACAAAGTGCCCACGTGCCGACACGTGGCTCACATGTGCTTAAGAGCCCAGCGCAAGTGCAAAGCGCCCACATGCCGACACGTGGTGTGCTTGAGCTCCAGCGCCCTGCGCTCAAGCGCAAAGCGCCCACGTGCCAACATGTGGCGCGCTTGCGCTCAAGTGCCCAACGCTCAAGCGCAAAGCGCCTACATGCCGACATGTGGCGCGCTAGCGCCTAAGCGCACAGCACCTAAGCGCACAGCGCTTAAGGCGCTGACCCCACACGTCCTTTGGGCGCTTTTTCCTTTTTTTATATATATATACATGTATATATATGTACAGATACACCCACACTCCACAACACTATCCCCCTCAAAAAAAAATTGGGCCGGGACGCTGCCCCGCACCCCGTAAGGGGCTTCTCGCCACCTTGACCCCCAGCCCGCTATCCGGGTAGCGGGACCCCCGTAAAAACTCTGCGTGGCTCCCGATATATCTGAACCCTCCTCCAAAACAACACACACATACACTGCATATTGAGTTCGCATTGTTGCGCCACGGCAGCGCCCCGGCCGTCTTACTCGAGGCCAAATTGCGGAATCAAAATTTTTCCTTACTCGGAAACCGGCGCTACCGCGGACAAAGAAAACCCGGATCGTTAACCATTAACCTACACTAGCTAACAAGAGATGGGAAAAGAAGTATACCGAGTGATCCGAGTCCTCCGGTCTTCTCGTCATCGTCCCGATCTCCCGCGGAAAGTGTAGTCTCCATATCGTCGCCTCCTCGCCGGAAAGGGCACCACATCGCCTTCGTCTTTTACGGGCTCCCGCCTCAATACCGAGGCAACTCGAGCATGAAGCCGGCAACTCGACATGCTCAAGATGTGCTGTAGAATGTAGTGTAGATGATGCTAGTCTCATTTGGGGTTTGTAGTTGCCATGGATGGAGGAATGGTGTATAGAAAATTGGTGCTTTCAATTTTCTAACAATAGAATGAGATGAGGAATGATATACTCTCTCAATGATGAAGATGAAGCTCTCTCCTTCTTCTCTCTTTTTCTTCTCTCTTTTCTAAAATGAAAACCCTCATCTAGAAATGGTGGAGGAAAAGAATATATGAAGCAAGAAGGGAGGTGAGTGTAGGAGCACAAGGAGGTGACCACATCCAAGGTCAAAGAGAACATCAACCATGCTTTATCAACTATTCAACCCATACCCTTTCACTTCACATTTAAATCAAGTCAATGTGCAAGATATGAAAGCCATCATAATCAACACAATTGCATAAAACCCCTCCACAAAGTGTAATTTGCAAAACTGCAAATTACCCCCTCCATCGGAAAAGTCCGGCCGGGAAAGAACAAAGGAAAACCGGCCGGAACGGAATGCAAACTGGCAACTCCAGAAAACTGGTCCCGTAATAAATTACAGGAAAACCCCGATACTGTGCATACACACCCGCATCTGTATTCCGACCGGATACAAATGCAATGAGACAAAATCTACACTGTACTAAACTAGTACCGGCTTAAACCAAAGCCGGCTAGTATAATCCGTTCGATCCTGATCCGTGCAATACCGCACGTATCTGATCGAACCCTGCCATATAACTATACGGCCACTAGTACAAAACTGTCCGATCCTGATCCGTGCAATACCGCACGTATCTGATCGGACCCTGCCATATCTCCATACGGCCTCTACAGCGTTTCGCCCGAAAGCTTGAGTAACTGTAAGTGTGGTGGACTCTAAAGACTCGTCAATACTATGGCTGTGGATTTAACCACTAGCACGTCAGAGGTATCAGCCAATACGTGACGGGCCACCAGCTATTGACTAAAAGGGACGTCGATGAGCGAACTCATCCTGACACCCTACTGAGCCTGTCAGTGACAATATCCGTACAGTCCGGTCCGTTCGTCTATGAGTATCGCATGGCGGGCCTAGGGGGTTGGTAAAAGTCAGACCCCCAAAAGCGGTACAAGTCGTGTCGGAGTGTAGCCCAGAACGCCCTGAGATACTACTGGAATACCTACCAGTAAATCTCCTGCCTCGGCCGAGGGCTTTGCGTAACGGCTCTCCTAGACACAGCGCGACCTCACCCCCAATACCGGGAGAGACGAACCCCTGCAGATCCGCTCACTGCCTCCATGTGGCTCGGGACTGTACCCAACTAAAACCTGTTTGCACGACTCCTTTGAGCCGTGGTAGGGTAGTAATCAAAGCACAGTGGGAACTCACACGAGACAAATGACGATCTCAGGTCGATGAACTAACCTGTACACATGTCACCTGGGAACTGCTATCTGACGTCTGGTACAAGACCAACTAGCAGGTTCCCGGCGAGTCCTGTCCGGTGTACTCATAACCCAATGAGCACCTGTATACATCTTAGGTGAACCAACTGACACCAGTGGCTTGTGAGACCGGCCACCGCCCCTCGTCGGGGTCTCGACTGTATACACTAGTCTACTAATGGAGTATCGATGCCCTGTCTCGAAACTCCCACGACTAGGGACCTTTTAAGGATGTGCTTATAGACTACCAGCTCCCACGTATATGATCGCCATCATACTGCTGGTGGTCAAGCAAGAATCCTAGGGGCTCTATCAACGTGTAATAGCGACATGTCAGGTCACCTAAAGCAGTACACGATGATAAAGATAAACCAGATAGCATACTATCATCTCGAGTAAGACTGTCCTACCGGGATAGGTCCTCCCTCAATCATTGCAATCACGTGCCTGTGATCCAATAATTGACTCTGAGGGCACTATCTCCAACAATCTCCCACTTGCACTCAAGGCTAATTATTGCGATGTCGCATACTCACTGCCCGTGTGATACCGAACACCCAACTCCTCTACTAGTCAGTCTCACAAAGCTCTTTTGTGAAACTATTGCGTTCGAGGAATAGCCTCAGTGAGTGGATCCACTGTGAAGTTTCTTTCTATGTCTCTCTAAATCTCAAGTTCGCGGAGAAAACCATCTCCCGAAATGAGCAATACCTGTCTTAGAATGTCTGGATGTCTGATGGGACCTAGTTCATAAATGAACTCCAAATCCAAACTTCTTAGACTGTATCATCAACTGAACTTAATCGGTATCCTGCGCCATGCCGCCCTCAGTATTGCCTTGGACCACCTGTCCAAAATACTGCCCCTCGTCAGAGGGAGAACTATAAATCTGACAACCTCCTTGTCGTCCATGTCACCTTGGAAGCCTGGAGTGATAACCGTCTCCTATAAGAGGCAGCTGTTATCATATCCCTAGAACATTCACTTATGTTCTAAAACTGCTTCCTACTGTTTTTCCAGGATTGGATTAATATCAACTTATTGCATCTAGTGCAAGAACAACATCTGGTGTGGTACTTGACATCTCATGATTGACTCAATTGCCTAAGCAAGTGATCTGTCAATCATGCGTATCCCTCTCCCCTTTAGTCTGTAAGACACCTTTAGAGAGGGTGACTCCATTACCTGCAGGTACACTACCGTGCCAGGAGTCGTCCATTCTAAATACTCATAGAATGCTGTCAAGTTACCCTGATTGGGAAACCACCCAAATCTAGATCTAAAACCATAGATCTAGTAACCAGTATGTCTGATATAATATCCAAGTCCCTTATGGAGAAACCACTGTGTGACGACCTAAGTATAACCGATCGTAGTATAGGAATATCACTTCCTACTACCTTCTCAACAGATCCATCCCCTATTCTGATGACGTCAAACCCATGACTGTCACATCAGAAACAGATGATCTAACTCCGCTATATCTGCTCTAGTCTATAAATAGACATAAGCATGATGTCCACCAATGCTTCCGCTGCTCCCACTGACTACGACAACCCTCTGCCAGAGTCATATAGACGTGCATTTCTAAAGCTAATTTAGAACGACGCTATACTCATCCTCCTGCCGGGTCTCGCAGCCTGGAACAACAACAATGGCAAGTGTGGGTAAACAAGAACTTCCCTGTCACCGTCCTTGAGGCTACCGGAGTACCTCTCGGGTGCCTGAAGTTACCCACCTTATCTGCGGAGTGGCCAATGGAATGTCAAATCAGATTGAATCTTTAGGTTCCTTATCAAATCTTCAGTAATCGTTTGCGGTTCTGGAATCACTTCCAGTTCTACCATACTCCCACTTCTGTTTTTGAAAAAATCCATTTTTAATAAAACTGTGGCGAGTCTAGAACAATATTTCTATTGATCTGCCAGATGGTAGAAAGTCAACCCTCGTCATAGCCTGGGTCAACCCACAAACAGCCATTACAGAAACGTGCCTTGAGTTATCCGGAGTCTGGTTTTAAGCATAAGCCGGACAACTCCCCGTACCTTAACAATGTTAAGATATGAACTGTTCTATATCCAATATAGAACCAGAGGCACTGATTTAATTGAACCAGATTCAAATCATGCAGCTGTCTCCAGTGCATGTCAACTAAATGGAAGGAGGCCGATCAGCGTTACTCAACTTAGGAATGCTTCCAATTATGAGTAACCTGAAAGAGAAGCAATTTCTCTTTATCATTACTATCAACTGAATATCATACACAAGTATCTACATCTTCAATCTCTTTGAAGAATCCCGATACTTGCTACACCTGGTACTCTACTCTATTCAAATACCTATAACTCCTCAAAACTTAGACCCTGTGTTTCCACGAAACAGCTGTCTAAAATCTAGAGAAGTCATAAGTAAACCGAATATAGTACGAGGACCAACCCCTCTGTCCTAATGGACACTGGACAACATACAATACTCTGTATAAGTCCGCTGAGTCTAACAACTCTTTCACTGTGCGTCGCAGGTTGAAAACTGTACTTATGGTTAAGAAGAATTACACCGCTGTTTAATGCTCCTTACCTAACCATCCACAGATATAGGTAAATGTCATCGACATAATATCAAAAGGTATATCTCACTCTATGAAAATAGACGTACAGATATATCAATTTGAAATTGGTGCATAACCGCGGATATTCAAAACCAAATAATTGCCGTCCGGCAAACAACCCAGGTGACTTCCTTAAATATCACCGATTACAACGAATCCTGATATAATAAGGATGATCACCCAATTCCCAATAACTTACTCCCACTCACCATCTGTAAAACCATACAAATGTGAGAATCCAACCTGGTAAATACATACCCTGGAGTAAGTGTCTAATCGGGAAATCAGTTTTCTTTTAGCAGTACACAGTGAAACTGAAACATTGAAATGTTTCGATGGGGTATGCTGGTATTCCTAGTAATGCCTCTTCCATTATCCAGATTCACAACTGTAACCGTATAATTCTTTGCCATCTTTCTAAATCCCTTTCTGTGTCTTTAGTCATTACCTTCTGTACACCCCTTTAGGCCAAATGGTTTTCTTCCTTCCCTACCGTTCGGCACCAGCCTATGGTTTGGAAGAAGACTATCCAAAAAGCATAAAGGGTGTACTGTCCTAATCCTAGGAACACTCGCAATGCGAGAGAAGGTGAAGATAAAAGACACCTGAATGTACTTTATTCCTATTTCTCCTGAACCAGAATCCATCCCCGAACTGGAACAAGTTCCTTTCGAGTTCGTATATAACCATACGATGGAGTATCCAATAAAATGGGATCTTCGTAGTGATACGGAGTGTCCTGGAGAAATACAAAGGTGATTTAGAATTGGCGAAGAAATACTTGGTTTGGTCGTGAATATCAGTCGCAATTTACTTTGCCCTCCTACTAATCCCTTGCTTTGTCTTAACTTAATACCTTCTGCACACCATCGTTATGCTAATTGGTTTTCTTCATTCCCTACCGGTCGGCACCAGCCTAAGGTTTGGAAGAAGACTATCCAATTTGCGTAATAGGTGTACTATCTCCTAAACCAAGGAGTACTCGCAACCTGAGAGAAGGTGAAAAGAAAAGACAACTGAATAGTCCTATCCGTTTTCTCCAGAACCAGAAACCATCCTCGAAATCCTTCGAGTTCGTATATAACCATACGATGGTTTTGTCCAATGGAAGTGGACGTTCGTAGTAAAATGGGGTGTCCTGGAGAAAAGGGTAAAAGTAGGAGTGGCAATGAGGTCTGCAACTCTGACAATCCAAAAAAGCCAGTGTTAAGAAGGTTCGGTCAACTTGGTCACTGAGTTATAGTCCAGGGTCGGGTCAATGGTCGCTGCCAGAGAGAGAGAAAAGAAACACTCAGCGTGCACTCTAACCTAGATCAGAATGGTTACCAATTTATCTAATCAGGAAACCTCCCACTGTATCTCAAATTCTCCTCCAAACCTGAAAGAAGAATTAGTCGGGATCACCCGAGGAGTAAACTAACTCATCAGTGGAAATCGGGATCCAACTATCATCGCATGATAACTTGACGGAATCCACTCAAGTCACCACACTCCAGAAGGTATGCGCATGCCTGGCAAGTTTCAGTTCTTTTGAAACTCCCGATGTGATTTTTACCCCTAGGACCCAAGTGACCTTGACACAGTCAACAAATCAAAGAGTCCTAGTCAAGTTCAGCCCGTCATTATCCTGGATTGCATTAAACCCACCCGTACGAGCCCTTGACACAGTCAACAAGGCCGCACGACTGTCCTAACCAATCCCATTAATATGCTGCAAACAAACACTACTTAGCTACCGCACACTACGCCTTGACACAGTCAACAAACGCAGCACGAATACTAAGTAATACTTGTAAGAAATGACGGAGGGCTACGACTGGTTTTTAGCGAAAAACCTTTAACGTAATGAACTTGATATCTTTGAAGGAACTGCATAGTTTTTATAAAAATATAGTGACGAGAGCCTTTGCTAAAGAGGTCACTCCCGGTGAAGGGATCTCGGCTCTTTCCCCGTAGAATGAGGTGCAGGATATTCCAACTGAATACCACGATGCAAAGCAAAAGTAATCGGCTATAGTGAAGTTAATGCCCTGACGCAAACTTCTGTCCAAGGGGTCACTCCCGGTGAAGGGATCTCGGCCCTTGCCTCGTCGACTGAGGAGCAGGATATTCCAAATGAATACCACGATGCAAAACAAAAGTGAACGTCCTTGCAATAACAGCTTTTTGAAAAGTGTTCCAACAACATCAGAATAGGTTTGTTTAAACTTGCATTGATCCGAATCAATGCAGTCCCATCAATTGATCACACCACAAAGAACGAAAATATACTGACGTACGTATATGCCATCCGCATTCGCCACTGGGTCCCGTCATCACCCGTTAGGTTAGCTAACTAACGGCAGAGCGGGGACTGGACTAGCGCGGATGTAAAACATATACAACATCTACTAATATATATACCAATATATAGTATTTCGCTCAAGGCGTGAATAAAAAGCAACATCACAGAAAAGTACAGCATCACAGAACATTACAGATATCTGGAAGCCCCGGGTTTCACAGAGCCGCTGCTGAAACCCGACGTTCCCCTGGTCGTGTGGATAGCCTGTGCAATGAAATCCTAGACCCCTACGGGCGCGGCAAGTCACCCGCCAAAACCTGAAGCGAGGCAGCCCCCTTCAGTACCGTGAATGGACCACCCAGCACTTCACGGAATCCGGTAACTTGGGCACCCCTCCTGGGTCAACCTGTACCCCCTACGAGTGTGGCGAATAGCCCGCCAATCCTGGACTGAAGCCCCCTCCGTCTCAATGCCCTGAGATGCGGGCCCGTTGCCCTCCAGAACCCGGCTATCCGTGCACCCCACCGCGGGGTAACCCTAGTACAGAAAGTAAAATATACATACACCGGGTACATCGACCGCAACCAGGTCGTGCCCCAAAAGAATAATACAAACAGGCAGTGACGGCAGTCCACATGTCGGACGCTCGCCCCGCAATATCAAATGTACATAATACACCAAAACTGTACTAGCATTGCATCCAGGCTATCCCCCACGACCGATCCGCAACATCACAGCATAAACATAGAACATCAACGTGAAAGTCACGTTCGCAAATCCGTCTAACCGGGCTATAGCAGTTAGACCAGATTTACCGATCGAGTGACATTCACGGTCGCAGATATAATGTAAATACTGTGAAATAATGTGTTTAAAATTTTCCGATTGACCAAAAATTAACAAGTGGGCCCCCAACCAAAACTGTAGCACTCACAGAAAACCTGGGCCCAATTTTAATATTCCAAATACCCTATTTTAATGTAAAAACCTCACTGGAAAATTCTGGTCCAGAGACCAAACTGAACCGCGGCGGAAGAGCGGCGCCAAGGAGGGTTACGCCGCGCTTCCGCGGCGGATCTACAGTAACTCATGCCCAAAATTTCCCAGATGTCTTATAATTTCCTGTACATCATTCTGCAATCACCTGAAAAATTTTCCGAGCCCGGAAAAAATCGACAGAAAACTGATGTACACAAAACGCGGTTTTTGGAATTTCGGTCGATCGGAAACGCAAACACATCAAACGAAGCTAGGTAAGGTTAATGGCGTGGCTCTGATACCATGTTGCGCCACGGCAGCGCCCCGGCCGTCTTACTCGAGGCCAAATTGCGGAATCAAAATTTTTCCTTACTCGGAAACCGGCGCTACCGCGGACAAAGAAAACCCGGATCGTTAACCATTAACCTACACTAGCTAACAAGAGATGGGAAAAGAAGTATACCGAGTGATCCGAGTCCTCCGGTCTTCTCGTCATCGTCCCGATCTCCCGCGGAAAGTGTAGTCTCCATATCGTCGCCTCCTCGCCGGAAAGGGCACCACATCGCCTTCGTCTTTTACGGGCTCCCGCCTCAATACCGAGGCAACTCGAGCATGAAGCCGGCAACTCGACATGCTCAAGATGTGCTGTAGAATGTAGTGTAGATGATGCTAGTCTCATTTGGGGTTTGTAGTTGCCATGGATGGAGGAATGGTGTATAGAAAATTGGTGCTTTCAATTTTCTAACAATAGAATGAGATGAGGAATGATATACTCTCTCAAAGATGAAGATGAAGCTCTCTCCTTCTTCTCTCTTTTTCTTCTCTCTTTTCTAAAATGAAAACCCTCATCTAGAAATGGTGGAGGAAAAGAATATATGAAGCAAGAAGGGAGGTGAGTGTAGGAGCACAAGGAGGTGACCACATCCAAGGTCAAAGAGAACATCAACCATGCTTTATCAACTATTCAACCCATACCCTTTCACTTCACATTTAAATCAAGTCAATGTGCAAGATATGAAAGCCATCATAATCAACACAATTGCATAAAACCCCTCCACAAAGTGTAATTTGCAAAACTGCAAATTACCCCCTCCATCGGAAAAGTCCGGCCGGGAAAGAACAAAGGAAAACCGGCCGGAACGGAATGCAAACTGGCAACTCCAGAAAACTGGTCCCGTAATAAATTACAGGAAAACCCCGATACTGTGCATACACACCCGCATCTGTATTCCGACCGGATACAAATGCAATGAGACAAAATCTACACTGTACTAAACTAGTACCGGCTTAAACCAAAGCCGGCTAGTATAATCCGTTCGATCCTGATCCGTGCAATACCGCACGTATCTGATCGAACCCTGCCATATAACTATACGGCCACTAGTACAAAACTGTCCGATCCTGATCCGTGCAATACCGCACGTATCTGATCGGACCCTGCCATATCTCCATACGGCCTCTACAGCGTTTCGCCCGAAAGCTTGAGTAACTGTAAGTGTGGTGGACTCTAAAGACTCGTCAATACTATGGCTGTGGATTTAACCACTAGCACGTCAGAGGTATCAGCCAATACGTGACGGGCCACCGGCTATTGACTAAAAGGGACGTCGATGAGCGAACTCATCCTGACACCCTACTGAGCCTGTCAGTGACAATATCCGTACAGTCCGGTCCGTTCGTCTATGAGTATCGCATGGCGGGCCTAGGGGGTTGGTAAAAGTCAGACCCCCAAAAGCGGTACAAGTCGTGTCGGAGTGTAGCCCAGAACGCCCTGAGATACTACTGGAATACCTACCAGTAAATCTCCTGCCTCGGCCGAGGGCTTTGCGTAACGGCTCTCCTAGACACAGCGCGACCTCACCCCCAATACCGGGAGAGACGAACCCCTGCAGATCCGCTCACTGCCTCCATGTGGCTCGGGACTGTACCCAACTAAAACCTGTTTGCACGACTCCTTTGAGCCGTGGTAGGGTAGTAATCAAAGCACAGTGGGAACTCACACGAGACAAATGACGATCTCAGGTCGATGAACTAACCTATACACATGTCACCTGGGAACTGCTATCTGACGTCTGGTACAAGACCAACTAGCAGGTTCCCGGCGAGTCCTGTCCGGTGTACTCATAACCCAATGAGCACCTGTATACATCTTAGGTGAACCAACTGACACCAGTGGCTTGTGAGACCGGCCACCGCCCCTCGTCGGGGTCTCGACTGTATACACTAGTCTACTAATGGAGTATCGATGCCCTGTCTCGAAACTCCCACGACTAGGGACCTTTTAAGGATGTGCTTATAGACTACCAGCTCCCACGTATATGATCGCCATCATACTGCTGGTGGTCAAGCAAGAATCCTAGGGGCTCTATCAACGTGTAATAGCGACATGTCAGGTCACCTAAAGCAGTACACGATGATAAAGATAAACCAGATAGCATACTATCATCTCGAGTAAGACTGTCCTACCGGGATAGGTCCTCCCTCAATCATTGCAATCACGTGCCTGTGATCCAATAATTGACTCTGAGGGCACTATCTCCAACACGCATGACCAGTTTAACCCGTTAATCGGAGGTTCCCTCGCCCCAAAGGCGAGCGGTAATTAACGGCAGCTTAGTCCGCGGCTGCCGGAGATTCGGATCCCCACAATCAATAAACCCCCACCTACCCTAGACAGGGGGAATCTGTAGTATGCCTGACAAGCGCGCGCGTATTCCCATCTCAATGGGGTGATGAAAAACACCCTACAGATTCTGGCACGCCCGGTGGGATTTTTCTCTCTTCCCATATTTCGGGTTAAACGTTCATGCGAACTCAATCAATATACATATCGATTGTTTGTACTGAAATGATGTTTTTTTTCTGTGTAGCAATCAACTTTCGACAGTAATGTCTCCCAAGACGAATTCAGCTTACAACGTGACCCCGATCCCATACGTGGTCAAGGTCAATGCTCCCGTGGTTCTCCTTGCAAGCCTCAGTCGACAGTAGGAGGAACAGCCGCGCCAGTTTGGTTCCGTCATCATCTACCCTGCCGGAAGCGCTCATCTGGCAGAAATCCTAGCGAAGCAAGTGGCCAAGCCAGTCTCAAGGAGCAAGAGGCCGAATGTCGTGATCGCCAAGGCACCACAACCGAAACTTAAGACGGTGTCTGAACGATTCTCTGCTGCTCCAGCGGGGGGAAAGAACTCCGGTACAAGGGGCAACATCAAATGTTGCAGACGAGCTCAGGTGATGACTCCAACAAATGCACAATCGAGCGTATCTCCAAAATCCTCCATCGCCCGGTCTACGGCGTCTTCCCAAAGAGCCGAAGTCTGCCAGGTGCTTAGAACAGAAAAGTTAAGGCAGAAGCGGCTCAGGTATCGAGCCAACAAGAGGGCCAGGGCTTCGGCCAAGTGGAATCTTGTGAAGTTCCAAGAGCAGGGTTACTCTATGACGACGGCTGAGTCGGCCGTAAAAATCAGCAATTCCTTCGAACCTCTGAGGTGGGTTAAGAAAAATGCCATGACCGCCAAAATTAAGAAGACAGCGGTCCGAACGTCGCTACAAAGAGACATGTACCAGTCCCAATAGATAAAGTATGACACTGTCTCTTCAAGAGTCTATCAGGCGCTCTATGACGCACGAAAGCAGCAGGGCAAACCCAGAAAAGAAGCGCCAGCACCATTCAAGAACCTGGTTAGGCCAGCCGCCTTCAATCGTCTGCCAGCTACCGAAACAAGGGGGTCAAGACAGCGATCTGTGAAATCAGCCGCCGATGATAAAAAGACGGCCGGATATATTATCCATACGGTCTACATGGCGGGCGGGCGCCCCAGCGACAACCTTCGCAGCAAAAGCAAGGATGGGGCCACCACATCCCAAGCCCAATCTGGCTTGAATGTGGTTGCCGCTGCCCAAGAACAGCCACCTCCGCTGGATGAAGAAAACCCTCTTGATGAGGATGATAGGCAGAAAGACCCCTCGGTCCATGCAGAGTCAAGCTCGGACAGCGAGGAAGAGCCAACTTTTCGCCCCAGGACTGCAGAGCAAGAGCTGCTTCAAGAGCTTCGAAAACAGCTCAGGAGAAAAGATAAAGAGATGACCAAGCTCTATTCGAAAATTAACGACCTAACGAACGTTGTGATGCAGCTTATGGCTCAAATTGCTCGAGTGCCTCCCAATCAAGCACAAGTCGCTACTCAACAGCCGGGTGATGACAATCCGAAGCAGCCAATGCCTGTTCCTTTGGGTCTAAGACTGGTCGAGCCACACGAAAGCCGGCCACATTCCGCTTCTTGGGACGCCTTGGCCCCAGATAGCACTATCCCGCTAACACAAGATCGGATAATGGATTTGGTCACCAGCAAAGTTAAAACATTGGTGGCTGAAGCTGAAGCGCAGAAAGAAATTGGCAGTAGTGGGCGGCCATATCCAGCACAGTACGATCTGATCGAGTTCCCGAGCGGCTACGTCATTCCTAAGTTCAGAAGATTTGATGGAACGGGGAATGCAAATCAGCACGTTGCCCACTTCAAAGCATCGTGCGGAAATACACGGGGCAATGACGCGCTCCTTCTTCGTCAGTTTGTCAACAACCTAACCGGTGTCGCCTTCGACTTGTACGCGAGTATACCAGAAGGGTCCGTCATTACCTTTGCCCAAATGGAGTCTCTGTTTCGGCAAAGGTTCATGAGCGTCACTGATAAAATCTCCATTGCCGACCTTATGAGGACCAAGCCGGGGAAGAATGAAAGCAACACCGACTTTATCGCTCGATGGCGTAATCTCATAGTCAAGTGCGAACCGCCACTGGAGCAGGACAATCCCGTGGAAGGGACAAGGTCCGCAAGATATTTAAAGATGCCTTGAACAATGGCCTACAATTATCGGTGTCAAAAAGACCCCAAGAAGCAAAAATCACCGACAATCCCCTGTATTGCACGTACCACCGAGTAGTGAGCCATGCGATCGAGGATTGCTATATCTTTAAGGACTGGGTCAAGAAGCAGTACAAGGCCGGAGAGATCGAGCTGTCCAAAAGCGTGTTGGTGAACAATCAAGTTGCAACCACCAACTTTATACAGACAGAAGTTGAAGCCTTCTGGGAGAAGACAGCTGAACCCGCTGCACTGACAAACGAAACTGACTCATCGCAGCCTCCGTGGAGTACGCACATATCTAATAAGACGAAGAAGATAATAAAGCTACTTCAGAAAGAGCCCAGAACGGAATGGGAAGGGCTGAAGGAGCCTACCATTCCAGCTGCCAATGCGGCTCTATTAGGCTCAAAATCCAAAAAGCTCAAAAAGAAGAAAAGTGTATCTCGGTGCGAAAAAGAGTCTGCAGGGAGATCGACCATTCAAAAATATATCGATTCCCTCGAAGACTATGAACAGAAGGAAAGAACTCTGATTCAATTGAAGGAGTTCCTCCCAATAGAAGCGGCTGAAATTCTGGAGGAGTTAGAAGAAGACTCCAATGAAGAGATCCCTATAGTGACCTGCTACGCCATCCATCTGGGCAGCGACTCTGAGGAGGATCTCTGTTTTCCCGAAGAGGATGAGGAGCTCGCCACAAAGGCCAATCAAATCCAGCTCAGAAGCAGCAGGGCTCTACCGCCAAATCAGGGCAACGCCCCAAAAGGGAAGGAAAAACAGGTGGCTAATCAGGAAGATGGCAGAGAACAGGCTGATGAAAACTCAAGTCCTTCCCCAGTAGACTATAATGTTTTGGCTCACCTCCGAAAGCTTCCGTCTCTCCTTAGCATCTACGATGCCTTGGTTCTATCTCAAGAACTTAGAGATGTTCTCATTCATGCTCTACAAAACCCTGAGCGGTATCAGGCTCGCTTTGTGGAAATTAATATGAAAGAAGCTCAGTACACTTTGCAAGCCGCCGCAGTCACATTTAAGGATGAAGACTTGCTACTGGGAACGGCTGAGCATAATCGGCCGCTTTACGTGATCGGGTACAGCGACGGAGATCGGATTGATCGCATATTGATTGATCCGGGGTCCTCAGTGAACATCATGAACTTGGGAACTCTGAAGAGTTTATCAATGGACGTCTGACACCTGTCAAAGGAAAGGATTGCTATTCAAGGCTTCAACCAAAATTACCAGCAAGTTCTAGGGTCCATAGTTCTGCCAATCAAATTTGGGGATCTGCAGACTGAAGCTAAGAAATACGTGATCGATGCTGACACGTCTTATAAGATTCTCTTGGGAGGGCCATGGCTCCACGATTACGGCATCATTCCGTCAACTCTCCATCAATGCATGAAATATACTAAAAATGGCGAAGAAAGACGCATTGATGGAGACATCCAGCCGTTCGATGTGCATGAAGTCCGATATGAAGATTCTCGGTACTTCATGAACCACCAAAATGCTAAGCCACAACTGACTGAGGATAGACCGGCCCCAAGACTCAAAAGCAAATCTGCGCCGGCTGTCACTTTCAAAAGCCAAAATGCCCAAGTGCGCCCGCGTTTTGGTAGCGACACTGATGAGTCCGACGCTGGAAGTCCGTCCTTCTGTAAGACTCGCCCTCATTTCGGTAGTGATACGGATGAATCTAATGCTGAAGGCCCATCTAGCAGCAAAATCCGCCTTCATCTTGGCAGCGACGCTGAAGAGTCGGAAGAAGAGGACCTGCCGTGCAACAGCGGTGCAGATTGGACCCCCATGCAACAAGCGAAACTACGAGAGACCTTCGAAATTGCAGAAGGGTCCCTAGTCGTCACAAGAGTACTGTTCATATCAGATTTTTGCATTTTCATACCGCCCAATTTTTATCACATTGCATATCGGTAGATACTCTTGAGCCGTGTTTGCTAGTCAATTGCAGGATACAGGTTCTCGGTTCTAAAACGGTGAAATTCATGAAAAACACGACAAAATCCGGATTCCTGCCAACCACAGATAAAACACGGTCTCCGCTCTTCATCCGTATGTTGCCAGATACCAGTTTAGGAAGACAAAATGTCAAATCTATGTCACCTTCATGCACAAGGCTCAATGGCAACAACAAATTCCAAGAAATCTAGGCGGAGCTCGAGGCAATCATGACAAAATCTTGACAAAAAGTCCACCTTTCCCTCAACAGAAATTCTGGAAAAATCGTGGAGCCAAACTGAGAAAATACATATGCCAGAATAATGTACACAGCAAACCAGGAAATCCCAAAAAAGCAGATGCCCTAACACCTCCAAAGGGCCGCGGATCCGCGGCCAAAGGGGGGTCTAGGCCGCGGATCCGCGGCCGTACTGGCGCCGCATGCGCAGGGTTTTGGGGGGTATTTTGGTCATTGTACAGGTGTTCTGGTGGTGCCCTAGGTTTTCATTTTTTGGCCTATAAATAGCCCAGAACTTTGTGAAGGAAAGGGTCCATTCTTGTATTTTCATTTTTGCCTAGGTTTAGTGTTGTTCTTCTTCCTCTTCTCACCTCTTCTCCATTAAACTTGTAGTGAGATTTTGAGTGAAGAGTGATGAATAAAGAAGAACCATTTATTATCATGCTTGTCTCTTTACTTTGTTAATTGTTGTAATTTTAATTCGTTAAGTAGTTGTTGTTATTTCCTTGTTGTTTCTTTCTTCTCTCTTTTTCTTTATCATTCATACGACAATGATACTTACGCTCGATCCTCGCCAAGGTGAGGTCGCAAATAGTTAGTCGTATTCTTCTAATCTCCTTCTTTCTATTTTCCTCTTTTGTTTTGTTTTGTTTTTCCTTATCATGATGTGTGAGTAGTTAATACTTGTTAGGGTAGGATAAGGGAAGTTTGAGAGAAGGAAATCTCTCTCACTCTTTCCTTGCCCAACAGCTTAAATCGACTCCCGTTAATTGAACCACAATCCGCTCCTTACGGCACCCTATCCTACATGATAGCGGTGATTCCGTAGTGAGACCGGTTGTGGTTGAATTAACCGGAGGTTATGGCTAAGAGCCAAGAACGGACGGACAAGCACCAAAAGGAAGACTTATGCGTTGGAAAGCCTAGCTTATACTCGCAAAGTCCTTCCTAGTCGTGCTAATCCCCGTTGTTGCCGATTACCGTAACACCGATATTAAGAGGGGCAACGAAAGATGTGGAGACTCCTAACTCAAACTAACCTAATCCTAACCCTAACATGCTCTCTTTAAATATCAACTCAACACTTAGATAACTACAAACAAAATCTGAATAACCGGACTTAACTCGTTAAAGCACATAGAAAAGACTCCCATCTCCCTGCGGACGACCCGTACTCAACCGGCTAGCTACAAGCGAAACCGTCTTGATTGCGGTATTTAAAACTAAACTTGAACACGAACATACTCTATCAATCAAATGGCGCCGTTGCCGGGGAGACGGTAGTTTATTTCCTTGTGTAATTTTGGGTTAATTTGTAAGTATAAATATAACCAAAAAAAAAACGAAAAAAAATACATACTTTGTAAAAAAACCATCTTGTTGTTTTTTGATTAGCTTTTGTGCAAGTGTGTAGAAAAATACAAGGTTCGAGTTCAGTGGCCAAGACGTTGAAAATACGGAGTTCAAGTACAGTGCCAAAGACGTAGGAAGATAGACCCACATTTCGCGGCTACACCGCGACGGACAAAACGAAGTTAACGGTCTACTGTCAAGATCTGGAGCAGGTACAGTGAGCAAGTAAACATTCAGTACATCCAGACAAGCAGAGGAAACCCAAAACAGCAAGCTCAAGAAAAATGGTGTCCCAATCTTCCCTTACTGCCGCGGATCCGCGGCAATAGAGGGCTTAGGCCGCGGATCCGCGGCCACTTGGTGCCTTTGGGCTGCCATCTTTTCTCTGTAAGTCTCTCTGCTCCTCTCCACTCCTCTGAACTCCACTGAACTGTGTTTTCTGCAGCCTTCTTTGCGCAAATTCTTCTCCCCCTTCTAATAAACTGTTCTTGTGCAGGATTCTTTGCGCCGCAAATAAAAATTGTTTGCAGTTGATTTCTTACTGTTTTGCATTTCTTTAATACGGACTTAAGGGGCTTGAAACCAATTCAGATTGGGTGGGGATTTCATCACCCTTCCCAGGACCCCAAAAATCACTAAAGCATATGCATTGTCCATTGTAAATTAAAAAATACTAGACTTCAGCCCTAAGGACTTCGTGCTCATTAGGAGAAGATAAATCGTGTTTAGAACCTCGCTTAACCCTATATTGTTTACGGGGTGTCTAGGAAAGTGTTAAAGGCGCAACCGCCGAAAGAGAAAGGGTTATTTAATTAAGGAACTTCGCGAAAGCGTTGGACAACCTCCCCTTATCTCTGCACTTACCTGGCCTCGTGATCAGTGTATTTTTAAGCCCGTTTCTCGACACTGTTTAACTTCGACAATCAAGTTCAGGAGCAGGTCTAGTAGACCTAGGTTACCCTAGATCTAGGTGTGATTGTGCATATCTTGTTTGTGATTGCTTAAGCCGTATTTCCATACATATTTCTGTAAAAATCTTTCTAAAAAGAAAAAAAAAAGAAAAAAATCAAAAACTTTTATAAAAACTTGCCCTTTTGTCACCAAATCCATTTTCACCCACCACCCATCGCCTTTCTCCATTGACGTTTTCTTACCCTCACCTTCTCCGCTTTGACTATACTAAACTCGTTTAGTGTATGTCCGCTTGGACTCGGGACACTAGCGCCCGTCTAGTCCGCGTTACGTTAGTCGCGACCGACTACGCGATCGACTCCGAAGTCGATACTCCGTCCACTCCTCTTTCACCCCTTCCTTTGCCGGCCAACTCCGACGTTGACCGGAATTCTGTTCATACATCTTCACCTTCACCTTCACCAACCTCTTCTTCCGCGATGTCGGGATTTAACCCGAACATCTCTTTGACCACCGCTGGATTGGCTCCACCTCCTACGGAGACCAATCTCCCACCACCTCCGCCTGTTGTAGCGCCACAGCGAATTGCGCTCCAGGATCGTTTCTACCCCACCCGTTCTGCACTTCCCACCAGCCTTTCTCTTCCTCCGGCCAATGGGGACAACTTTGAAATTAAGCCCCATTTCATCAACATGCTTCCACGTTTTCATGGGCTCGAATCTGAAGATGCCTATATCTTCATCAATAAATTTCAAAATGTCTGTGCCATGATGAAAACCACCCAGCTGTCGGACGATGCTATACGTCTACGGGTCATTCCGTTCACTTTATGCGATCTCGCTGAAAAATGGCTGTATAGCACCGCTTCCCACTCAATCACCAGCTGGGACGAGTTTGTTAAAGCGTTTCTGAAAAAATTCTATCCAAATCATAAGACCGCAAGAATTCGAAATGAAATCAACCAATTCTCCCAGCTTCCTTCTGAACCCTTCTGGAAGTGCTTTGACCGGTACAAAGACCTTCTTGTTCAGTGTCCTCACCACGGTATAGAGAAATGGCAGCTCTGCCAAACCTTATACGAGGGACTGAACCCAGCAACGAAGCAGTTGCTGGAAACCATCTGTCAGGGCCACTTCCTATCGAAATCTGACGAGGAAGCGTGGCAGTTCTTTGACGACCTTGAGGAGCAAACGCTACAGTGGGAGAGCACCAGACCGACTTCTTCTTCTTCTACCTCCACTTCTACCGGTCAGTCTAGGGTAGGAATCCACCAACTTGATGTCTCTATTGCGATGAAAGCTGAAATGGCTGCAATAACACGAAAACTTGAAGCGATAGAGAGCAAATTTTCTGCTCCTGCTCCTGCCCCTGTTCTCCCCCTTCGTACCATCTGCGCTTGTTGTTCCGATCCTTCCCACTTGACCGAAGAGTGTCCTTACAATCCACCCTCGCAAGGACAGGATCAGGTTAATGCTGCCTTCCAGCAAAGACCGAGGAATGATCCATACTCTTCCACCTACAATCCAGGTTGGAAGAACCACCCTAATTTCGCCTGGAATCAGAATCAGAATCAATTCCAGGGCAACAATTTCCAAAGGGGCCCTCCGCCGCAACAACAAGCGCAACAACAAACTCAGCACCAATATCAGCAGCCCTTCCAACCCCAACCTTTCCAAAATCAGACGAACAACTTTGCACCCAACAACTCTTTTCCATCAAACAACTTTGTTCCGTCAAACAATGATAAGGTTTCCTCGCTCGAGCGTAGTCTGGAGGCGTTTGTTAAACAATCGACTCAATCCACCGCCAACATCCAGTCTTCGATTCAATCTTTAGTGCAACACACTGCCGCACACGGGCAAAGCATCAAGACCATCGAGGCCCAGATTGCACAGCTGAACGCGGCCTTAAGCGAGCGAGAGAAGGGGAAGCTCCCGTCCCAGCCACTTCCAAATCCCGGTCACCCACATAATGCACATGTTGCTCTTGAACAACAAAACCATAATGTGAGTGCCGTGACCACACTGAGATCGGGAAGGATGCTGCAAAACAACATTGGCAAACGACTCAACGATGACGCCCCGGCCGCCGCTTCTTCTTCTTCTTCTTCTTCGTCTTCTGAGCCTATTCTCCGTTCTTCACAAGGCTCCCCTCCCTCTTCTTCTGCTCTGAACGGACCCACTTCTCACTCCATGAAGACACCTATTCTGGGATCCGTTCCAACTCCACAACCTCCTCCTCCAACATTAGACTCAACCAATTTTCAAAATGTTCCATTTCCAAACCGGTTGAGGTCTAATAAACAAAATCCTCAAATGGAGAAGATTCTGGAGTTATTTAAGCAAGTTAACATTAATATTCCTCTTTTAGATGCTGTGCAACAAGTCCCGTCTTACGCGAAAATCTTAAAGGACTTGTGCACGAAAAAGAGGAAGTCTCAGGTACCAAAGAAAGTTTTCTTGGCTAGTGCGGTGAGTGATGCACTTACCCAATCTTTACCACAAAAACGGAAGGACCCTGGCTGTCCTACGATTTCAATTACTATTGGGGATAAGAACATCAACCGCGCACTATTAGATCTTGGTGCCAGTGTTAACTTGCTTCCGTATTCAGTATACGAGCAATTAGGCGTCGGAGAGTTGAAACCCACACACTGCACTCTCCAAATGGCCGACCGATCGATCACCCATCCTAGGGGTGAGCTAGAGGATGTGTTGATAAGAGTCGGGGACTTCATATTCCCCGTTGACTTCATTGTATTAGATACACAGCCTGTAGCTAACCCCCGGAATCAAATTCCGGTGATACTCGGTCGACCATTTCTCGCAACCTCAAATGCTGTGATCAATTGTCGCAACGGTTCAATGAACCTCTCTTTTGGAAATATGACGATTGAACTCAACATTTTTACGTTGGGGAATCAGCCCGCCGAACCTAATGCTCATATACTGGATGTCTGCTCGATCCAGGAGATCACCCCAGAAGAGTGTGAATTCGAGGAGTTTCTGTTTGACCACGATAATCTTGACGCCACTAGTGCGTTTCTCTTCGAACCTGCTGCTGTTTCTGCGCCCGACAACGACTACGAGTGTTTCACGTTCTCAAACGATCTTAGCTGCGCACAACCCGAGTTTGAATCCTTCGACTTTCCGGATGAGTTACCTGAACCATCCGACTCGGTTGCCTACACTCGCTTTGAACCTTTGCTGGAGTCCTTTGAGTTCGAGACCTTTGCACCAGTCTTGCCTTCCATCGTTTCACCTCCAACGCTCGAACTCAAGTCGTTGCCGTCTCACCTTAAGTATGCTTACTTAGGTGAAAACGAGACCCTCCCTATCATCATTTCGGCTTCTCTAGCTCCCGAGCAAGAGAAAGCCCTTCTCGCGGTCTTGCACAGCAACAGGCAAGCTTTTGGCTGGTCCATGGCGGACATCAAGGGGATTAGTCCCCTGATCGTTGAGCATCACATTCATCTGATGGATGATGCCAAACCATCCCGGGATCCACAAAGACGGCTCAATCCAGTCATGAAAGAGGCTGTGAAGAAGGAGATCGTAAAATGTCTAGATAGTGGTATCATTTACCCTATCTCTGATAGCCAGTGGGTTAGCCCCATTCATGTTGTCCCCAAAAAGTCAGGCATCACGGTCATAACCAACGAGGCGAACGAGTTAATCCCTACTCGCACCCAAACTGGGTGGCGAGTTTGCATTGATTACAGAAAACTCAATGCCGCAACGCGGAAAGACCACTTTCCGCTACCTTTCATTGACCAGATGCTTGAACGATTGGCCGGACACGAGTACTACTGTTTTCTTGATGGCTACTCCGGCTATAATCAGATTCCCATCGCCGAAAAAGACCAGGACAAGACCACATTCACTTGTCCTTTCGGCACGTTTGCATATCGTCGCATGCCCTTTGGGTTATGCAATGCGCCCGCTACCTTCCAGCGGTGTATGATGGGAATTTTCTCAGACATGGTGGAAAAATTTCTGGAGATTTTCATGGATGACTTCTCCATCTTCGGCGACTCCTTTGACGAGTGTTTGCTGCATCTTGACGCTGTCCTTACCCGATGTAAGGACAAGAATCTCACTTTGAACTGGGAGAAATGCCACTTCATGGTGCGCGAAGGTATTGTCTTAGGACATATCATCTCGCAAAATGGCATAGAGGTTGACAAAGCAAAGATTGAGGTCATTTCCAATCTGCCTCCTCCCCGATGCGTCAGAGATATCCGAGCCTTCCTTGGCCATGCCGGTTTCTATAGACGGTTTATCAAGGACTTTAGCAAGATTGCTAGGCCCTTGACTCTTTTGCTGGCCAAGGACACGCCATTCGACTTCAACTCGAGCTGTGTGACTGCCTTCGAGTCACTGAAATGCTCACTCACTTCTGCTCCCGTTCTTTCTTCACCTGACTGGACGCACCCATTCGAGATTATGTGCGATGCATCCGACTTTGCCATCGGTGCTGTCCTTGGACAGCACATCAATAAGATGCCGCACGTAATTTACTACGCGAGCCGAACCCTGAATGACGCCCAACTCAATTATACAACAACTGAGAAGGAATTCTTGGCTGTTGTATTTGCTTTAGAAAAGTTCAGGCCCTACCTCATCGGCTCTCCAGTCATTGTCTACACTGACCATTCTGCTCTACGCCATCTTTTTGCGAAGAAAGATGCCAAATCTCGGTTAATCCGTTGGATCCTCTTGCTTCAAGAGTTTGACCTTGTCATTAAGGACAAACGAGGATGTGAAAACGTGGTTGCCGACCATCTCTCACGACTTCCTTCTTCGCCTTCGCTTCCAATTCCGATCAACGACGTTTTCCCGGATGAACAGCTCTTGACAGTATCATGCGAACCCTGGTTCGCAGATATTGTGAACTATTTGGCCACGGGATTACTACCGACCGAATGGTCACGTCAGGACAGACTTCGCTTCTTATCCCAAGTAAAACACTTTTACTGGGACGAACCCTACTTATTCAAGTACTGTCCCGACCAGATTATTCGTCGGTGTGTCCCTGATGAGGAATTCAAGAGTGTGCTGTCATTTTGCCACGATTAAGCGTGTGGCGGGCATTTTGGGCCCAGAAAGACAGCTGAGAAGATCTTGCAATGTGGTTTCTACTGGCCACAATTTTTCAAAGACGCTCACGACTATTGCAAGACTTGCTCCCGATGCCAACACATGGGCCGGATATCCCGGAGGAACGAGATGCCGCTCAAACCGATCTTGGTTGTGAAGATTTTCGATGTTTGGGGGATAGATTTCATGGGGCCGTTTCCCAGCTCTTTCGGGAACTTGTACATCCTTCTAGCTGTTGATTACGTCTCTAAATGGGTCGAGGCTGTGCCCAGCCGAACTAACTTAGGTTCCTTAAAGAAAACATTTTTTCCCGGTTTGGGCACCCCCGAGCGATCATTAGCGACAATGGAAGTCATTTCTGCAATAAAACTTTCGAAGCTTTGATGCGGAAATACTCCATTAATCATAAGCTTTCTACGCCCTACCACCCCCAAACCTGCGGGCAGGCCGAAGTTTCAAATCGGCAAATCAAGCAAATACTGGAGAAGACGGTTTCCAAGAACCGTAAGGATTGGTCGTTGAAACTCACTGATGCCCTTTGGGCATTTAGAACCGCTTATAAGACCGACCTTGGCATGTCTCCCTATCGGCTTGTGTACGGAAAAGCCTGCCACCTTCCTGTCGAAATAGAGCATCGCGCATTTTGGGCGATAAAGGAGCTGAATCTGTCTCTTGATGATGCGGGCAGCCATCGGAAGCTGCAGTTGAACGAACTGAACGAGCTTAGAGATGAGGCTTACGATAACGCGGTTGTTGTTAAGAACCGAACGAAGGTGTTTCACGATAAACACCTTTTGCGCAAAACCTTCGTACCTGGTCAGCAGGTATTGCTTTACGACACCCGACTTCACTTCCATCCTGGAAAGCGCAGATCTCGCTGGAAAGGGCCGTATTTTGTGCGGAATGTGTATCCGCAGGGCGCTGTGGATTTGGAGAATCCAAAGGACGGTTCACTTTTCAAAGTAAACGGACACCGATGCAAACCGTACCTTAGCGCCGAACCAACAGAGGAGCTCCTGTTCTTACAGGAGCCGGTTTACCCTGAATGATCTTCCTCTGCCTACCTCCAAACTTCGGTTATCCAGCCAAGAACAGTGGACACTGTTCCAAATAAGTTTGGGGGTATGTACAAACCATTTTGTATATATTTGTGTATATTCTTTTTCTTTTCTTTAAAAACAAAAACAAATAAAAATTTGTGTTTCGCTAACCGACAATTTTGACCCTTCCAACTGCTCTCTTCATGCTACGACAGTGAGGACACTGTCCAGTTTAAGTTTGGGGGTACGCTCGGTACGCATTTCTTCCCTTTGCATTCATATGTATATTTTTGCATCTGCATATTAAAATCCATAAAATCCATAAAAATTTGAAAATTTTCTAAAAATATAAAAACTTTTTGTCAAGTTAGCTTGTGAAAGAACTCTGATTCAACATTCGACGGTTTTTGTTTGAAAAAAATAGGAATAACTAAATCTTATGTTTGGATTTTGAAAACCTGAAAGATAACTCTCCTTTGAAATTAACTATAGCTGATATAAGTCTTTACATCACACTACACGTGTCGTGAATTTTGGGAATTAGATGACAAGTCGTTTATGTTAAACTTTTAAACAGATAAATGATTTTATGAGGATCAAATAGGTTTGTTCTGAAATAAGTAATGTCAAGAATAGTTTATGAAGTAAAGCGAATATGAAGGAATGTTATTGATGCCGTTATTGGGGCTAAGTCTGAAAAATAACCCATCTGAAACTTGATTGGAATGATTACACACCGAACCCACTAAACACGTCTTTTATCCACAAAAAAAAAATAATTGAACTGCCGGTTATGTCTCCGTTCGTATCAAATCATCTGATTTTCACGCCAAAACTGTCTTTTGTTTTTGGACCTAGGTAACTTGAGTAATTAAGTCCGCTGGGGTGTTTCTACACCTAATGCCCTAAAACCAACTGGTTTGGGTGCATTGGCCCAAAGCTCGCTAAGAAGCCTAGAAAGTCCAGTTTAAAACAAAGTCAAGCAAGTGTTCTCTCCGAGTTAAAATTCCTAACGGTTCTTTGTGTGAGAATAATCTTGATAAAAGACAGGCTTTTATAAAAAAAAATTTAGCGGAGATATGAAGGTTTTATTCTGTGATAAAGACTATTGCACGTTCACAGAGGTGTGTATGAAATGAAAACAAGAAAAAGGTGGAGTGAAGAATACGACTTAGTTTCCTGTTAAGGAAGATAGAAATTCTGAAGTTGAAACCTTACTGGAAAACGAAACTTGAAAAATGCTTAACTCTTTATAAAACTTATGTGATCCTTTTAAAATTGTTATCTGGGCTTTACTGTGCGACATGATGACTTTATTCGACCTTTCGGGAACTTAACGACACTATTTGCACTGCACGTAAAGACATATAAAATCTTTAGTTAAATAAGAAACGAGGTGTGAAAAATAAGGGTTCGATGGTCTACACTTAGGATGATAGAATTGTTATTTTCTGAAACAAAACTGTAGGGTTTTGAATCTTAGTTATTTTACAAAACCAACTTGACCGGATTTTGTGGGTAGTATCCGCTGAAAACCCTCAGGAGACAACACTCCTCATACTAGGGACACCTAGAGGTTTAACGGCTTGTTGCACATGCTCAGTGCAATCGCGTTCCCTACGAAAGTGAGGTTAGGAAATTTTTTGTGAATAAATGGGCTTTGCTCGGGACGAGCAAATGATAAGTTTGGGGGTATTTGTTCATATCAGATTTTTGCATTTTCATACCGCCCAATTTTTATCACATTGCATATCGGTAGATACTCTTGAGCCGTGTTTGCTAGTCAATTGCAGGATACAGGTTCTCGGTTCTAAAACGGTGAAATTCATGAAAAACACGACAAAATCCGGATTCCTGCCAACCACAGATAAAACACGGTCTCCGCTCTTCATCCGTATGTTGCCAGATACCAGTTTAGGAAGACAAAATGTCAAATCTATGTCACCTTCATGCACAAGGCTCAATGGCAACAACAACTTCCAAGAAATCTACGCGGAGCTCGAGTCAATCATGACAAAATCTTGATAAAAAGTCCACCTTTCCCTCAACAGAAATTCTGGAAAAATCGTGTAGCCAAACTGAGAAAATACATATGCCAGAATAATGTACACAGCAAACCAGGAAATCCCAAAAAAGCAGATGCCCTAACTCCTCCAAAGGGCCGCGGATCCGCGGCCAAAGGGGGGTCTAGGCCGCGGATCCGCGGCAGTACTGGCGCCGCATGCGCAGGGTTTTGGGGGGTATTTTGGTCATTGTACAGGTGTTCTGGTGGTTGCCCTAGGTTTTCATTTTTTTGCCTATAAATAGCCCAGAACTTTGTGAAGGAAAGGGTCCATTCTTGTATTTTCATTTTTGCCTAGGTTTAGTGTTGTTCTTCTTCCTCTTCTCACCTCTTCTCCATTAAACTTGTAGTGAGCTTTTGAGTGAAGAGTGATGAATAAAGAAGAACCATTTATTATCATGCTTGTCTCTTTACTTTGTTAATTGTTGTAATTTCAATTCGTTAAGTAGTTGTTGTTATTTCCTTATTGTTTCTTTCTTCTCTCTTTTTCTTTATCATTCATACGACAATGATACTTATGCTCGATCCTCGTCATGGTGAGGTCGCAAATAGTTAGTCGTATTCTTCTAATCTCCTTCTTTCTATCTTCCTCTTTTGTTTTGTTTTGTTTTTCCTTATCATGATGTGTGAGTAGTTAATACTTGTTAGGGTAGGATAAGGGAAGTTTGAGAGAAGGAAATCTCTCTCACTCTTTCCTTGCCCAACAGCTTAAATCGACTCCCGTTAATTGAACCACAATCCGCTCCTTACGGCACCCTATCCTACATGATAGCGGTGATTCCGTAGTGAGACCGGTTCTGGTTGAATTAACCGGAGGTTATGGCTAAGAGCCAAGAACGGACGGACAAGCACCAAAAGGAAGACTTATGCGTTGGAAAGCCTAGCTTATACTCGCAAAGTCCTTCCTAGTCGTGCTAATCCCCGTTGTTGCCGATTACCGTAACACCGATATTAAGAGGGGCAACGAAAGATGTGGAGACTCCTAACTCAAACTAACCTAATCCTAACCCTAACATGCTCTCTTTAAATATCAACTCAACACTTAGATAACTACAAACAAAATCTGAAAAACCGGACTTAACTCGTTAAAGCACATAGAAAAAGACTCCCATATCCCTGCGGACGACCCGTACTCAACCGGCTAGCTACAAGCGAAACCGTCTTGATTGCGGTATTTAAAACTAAACTTGAACACGAACATAGTCTATCAATCAAGTACCGGAGCAGATATGCAAAGAGCTCGATGCGTTGCCAATCTCCACCGTGGACCAGCTGAAAACTTTCTACGTCCCCGGAAGGAAAAGTGGACAGAAAGGCATCCTGTTTTATGGGTCAAACCCCATTGTGCACCCGGACGATTTGTCTGTCGCGTGCCTTCCATATGAGAGAGGCATAAGAGCCGTCCTCAATCCCAGATATTATGCGCCCGAGATGCGGGAATATTTCAAAAAGTGCGGATGCCGGTTATATCAAACGGAGTCCGAAGCAATGTTTTATGAAGGGCTATGGCATCCGCTCCAGGTCCGAGCACTCATCGATGGACGAATTCCAGATAGATGGGGCATAGGCTTTATTCAACCGGATTCTAAGGCATGCTGCATGACCCATATTAGGGAAGCTAGCGAAGGGTCAAATGATGAAGACGAGCTAGCCGAGCCAGAAGAAGCTCCTCTAGATCTCGAAGATGGCGGACAAGCAACCTTTGACGAGCTAATCGAGATTGACTTAGGAACGCCCGATAATCCAAGGCCGACCTACATCAGCTCACTCTTGTCAAAGGAAATGAAAGCGTAGATAATCACCCTGCTATACGAGTTCGTTGACTGCTTCGCGTGGACGTACAAAGAAATGCCTGGCCATTCCCCTGAAGTAGCCATATCTCCTGATGCTAAGCCAGTTAAACAAGCTCCTCGAAGAATGAGAAAGGAACTAGAAGAAAAGGTCATCGAGGAAACCAACAAGCTCATCGATGCCGGCTTCATCAGGGAAGAAAAATATGCGGACTGGATCGCGTGCATAGTCCCAGTGAAGAAGAAAAATGGGCAGATCCGAGTTTGTGTCGATTTTAGGGACCTCAAGTCCTAAAGATGACTTCCCGCTACCGGTCATGGAAATGATGGTCAATGATGCCTCAAATTACGAGTTGTTCACCTTTATGGATGGCTTGTCGGGATATAATCTGATCAAGATGTCGCCTGAGGATGAGAAGCACACAGCATTCCGAACCCTGATCGGAATATACTGCTACAAGGTGATGCCGTTCGGACTGAAAAACGCAGGTGCTACATACCAAAGGGCAATGACCAATATCTTTGATGACCTAATTCATAAAGTCATCGAATGTTATGTTGATGATCTGGTCGTCAAGACTAAAACCAAGGCCGATCATATCAAAGATCTTAGGACCGTTCTCACCAGACTGAGGGAATACGATCTAAAGATGAATCCTCTGAAGTGCGCTTTTGGCGTGTCATCGGGAAAATTCCTGGGCTATATAGTCCGGCTGTTAGTTATATGTATGCCCTAGAGGCTATTACTGTACATACGATGTATATTCTAATGGATGCTTGGACATATATAGGGAGGACTTTCTTGCTCGACATGATAGTATGCTATCTGGTTGTACTTTATCTTAACATGTACTCTGATTGTCTCTATGTTACATGTTGATAAAGCCCTTAGGATATGTACTCGACTACTAGGACTATGATGAGATCATACTAGTGGGGCCACGGTAGTCGGCGAGTACATCCTATAACTGTTCCTAGTCGAGGGTGTATCGAGACAGGGCATCGATACACCAGAGTAGACTAGCGTATACGCATCTTGACCCATATGATGGGTGATGGATGATCCCATATCCATCGGTGTTTGACATCAAGGATGGTGTACGAGTGTTCAGTAGAGACTGGGCACACTGGATGGACTCGCCGAGAACTCCCAGATGGTATTATACCTCACGTCAGATGGCAGTTCTCCGGTGACACTGGTACAGAGTAGCCTGTTGACCCGAGATCGTCATAGAGTCTTGTGTGATTCCCACTGTGCTTTGATTTTCATCATACCACGTCCAAGAGGGCGTGCAAAATGGTAGCTTTTGGGTACAGTCCCGAATCACATGGAGGCAATGAGCGATGGGAGGGGATTCGTCTCTCCCGGTATAGAGAGTTGATGTTGTGCTGTGTTCGATTGACTATAACTGGAAATCCCTGGCCAGGGTTGCTGAGATTTACTGGTAAGTGTTATCAGTAGTTTCTCGAACTGTTATAGACCTCAAATCGACACGACTTATCGAGCTACTGGGGTCTGACGTTTACCACCCCTAGGCGAGATATGCAACATATCAGACAACGAGACCGGACTGTACGGGAGTGTTACTGATTGAATTCACAGGAGAATGTACAGGCTTGCTTGTTGATCTTCTGAGTGCTCAATACCTGGGTGGCTATTATGTTTAGCTGACTGCTTGCAGCTTGTGGGTGTTTGATATGATCATCACCTACTGCCAGCGTATTGACGATTCTTTAGAGTCCTACACAGAGGTTTTTTGACTCAGGAAAAACGAAGTAAGAGCACATATATGATATGTGTGGGACAGAGGATAATGCGGTATGTGATACCGTATTGGATTCTCGCGATATGAGATATCGGCCGGGTATATGTGATATAGCCGGGTCATCGTATTAGTCGGTTATATGCGATATAGCCGGATTATCGGATCAAGTGTTGATTCGATAATTTAATGTATAATAATATATATGATATATTAAATTACATTAACTAATATTAGCTCACTAAAAGATTATTTTTCTCACTCGGGTAATACATTGATATATATGCGATATATGTTAATTGTATTATTTTATTTTGTTACAATGAATATTGTATATGTGATATATAATATTGTAACATGATATAATTATTAATGCAACATGTTTAGTGGAGATTAAATATGGTTAGGGTTTGATTTGGGTTAAGCTTTTCTAGAAGTTTCTAGAAACTTTCTTTTTGTTTTGGAAAAGATATTTGTGTTGATTTTTTCAAGTGACTCATCTTTAACTCAACCCAAACCCTAGCCCTAGTTAAATCTCTACAAAGGTTACTTGAACCATGGTTGCATAAATGATTATGATAACATTTCATTATTCATCACAAATGATTATTCATTCATCTTCTTCCTTCTTTCTTTCATGGAAAAAGCTTACTAGCTTTTTTCCAAATGATGTATGAGTGTAAGAAAAAGATTATAAGTGAGAGAAAAAATCCTACTTCATCATCCTCATCTATCCTTACCCTTTAGATGAGAGTGTTCACTTCATTTAGTGAGTGTTAGCTTGTGTTAATGAAACTTCAAGGTAGATCATCTATATTATCGATGATCGGAAGCAAGACTACATCTTTCTCTTCGTGGAGCCTCTCGAGAGTCCGGAACACGATGATCGCAGCGAAGGGACCTCAACACGGAGCTTCAGAAGTAAAGGACCAGATCTACAAAGGTTGTAATCCCTCTCACTTAGTGTTAAAGTGTTTAACATGCTTGTTTTCGCCTAATCTCTAGTTTAAAGATCCGGCTTTGGGTTGTTCGGGACGGCTAAAATTTGAAACGGGCATGGTTGATGCCTCGTAAACCCTTGTGTGCGTGCCTAGCAACCCTACACCGGCATCGAGGGATTGAAGTTGACCCATCCAAGATAAAGGCCATCATGGAGATGCCCCCTCCGAAGAGTCTGACGCAGCTAAGATCTTTTCAAGGCAAGCTTGCTTATATACGGAGGTTTATCTCAAACTTATCGGGGAGATGTAGGCCCTTCTCAAAGCTCATGAAGAAAGGAGCTCCTTTTGTTTGGGATGCCGAATGTCAAGAAGCGTTCGAAAGCATCAAACAGTACTTGCTGCACCCTACAGTGCTGGCCGCTCCCGTTTCAAATAAACCGCCGATTCTCTACACTGCCGCGCTAGATGAGTCACTCGGTGCGCTCCTTGCCCAGAATAATGAGGAGGGAAAAGAAAATGCCCTCTACTACCTCAGTCGAACTCTAGTCAGGGAGGAACACAACTATTCCCCAATCGAAAAGCAATGCCTGGCTCTGATATTTGCTGTGAAGAAGCTGAGGCACTATCTGCTCGCTCATCGGGTTATAATGATCTCCAAGGTCGACCCGCTCAAACACTTGATGACTAAAGCAAGACTAACCGGCAGAATGGCAAGATGGGCTGTCATGCTACTTTAGTTTAACATAGTTTATACCCCTTAGAAAGCAGTAAAATGGCAAGCTCTTGCAGACTTTCTCGCGGCTCATCCCATACCAGAAGGGTCACCACTCAATTGCGAGTTACCTGACGAACAAGTGCTGCACCTCAAGAATGGCGATCCATGTTGGGAGCTCTACTTCGATGGGGCCTCATCGATAAGGACCTCTGGTAAATCAAGCGTCCCGGAGATAAAAGCAGGGATACGATTGGTGTTCATCATGCCATCAATGGGAACCCTACGGCGTTCTTTTGCTCTCACCGAGCCTCGCACAAAAAATGAAGCCGAGCATGAAGCTCTGATAGCTGGTCTGGAGCTCGCCATAGAAATAGAAATCCTTCGGCTACGGGTCTACGGTGACTCCTAGCTTGTCGTCAACCAAGTAAGTGGTGACTATAAGATATACAAACCCGAGTTAGCTCGGTACAGAAGCCGGGTGGTGGAACTCATGAAACGGTTCACTCAGATTGAACTAATAAGAGTCCCCAGAGCGTTGAATGGAAAGGCAGACGTACTCGCTCGCTTAGCCAAGGAGCTGGCTGATCCTGACATGGATGAAATTCTAATCACAGTCAGGAGCTGGCAAATTCTACCCCTAGTCTCTTTATGAGAAGAGCAGTCCCGCCGATGAAGCTTTTGTTAGTGTATATGCCCTAGAGGCCATTACTGTATCATACTAGTTTGTATATTACTTAATGGATGCTTGGGATATTCACCTTGTATATACAATCTTGCTCAAAATAGTAGTATGCTACTTGGTTTGTTTCTACTTCAATGTGTACTTGTGTTTATTTCAGTATATCACTTATACGCATTAGTAGAGCCCTTAGGATCTTTGCTTGATTACCAGCGTTGTGATGGCAGTCACACTAGTGGGGGCTGGGTAATCTATAAGCACATCCTTATACAGGTCCCTAGTCGCAGGACTATCGAGACAGGGCATCGATACTCCGGAGTAGACTAGCGTATGCGCTTCTCATCCCAGTGTGGGAGATGGTCTGTCCCACAGCCATCAGTACGTCGTACTGGAGATAGTATACGGGTGCTCGTTGGGTTACGAGTACACTGGACAGGACTCGTCGGGAACTGACAGGTTGGTATCATACCTATCGTCAGTTATCAGTTCCCAGGTGACATGAGTACAGCTTAGTCCGCTGACTTGACACTGGCACTTCGCCTCAAGTGTGTTCCCACTGCACTTTGATCACTACCCTACCACGGCTCAAAGGAGTCGTGCAAACAGGTGGTGGTTGGGTGCAGTCCCGAAGCACTTGGAGGCAGTGACGGTTAGACAGGATTCGTCTCTCCCGGTATTGGGGGTTGACATCGCGCTGTGTCTAGGAGAGCCATTACACGAGTAGTCCCTGGCCAGGGCAAACGAGATATACTGGTAGGTTTCCAGTGTTATCTCAGGGTGTTTTGGGCTACGCTCCGGCACGACTTGTACCGCTATTGGGGGACTGACGTTTACCACCCCCTAGGCCCGCCATGCGATGTATCAGACGAACAGACCGGACTGTACGGAGACTGTCACATTCAGACTCAGTAGGAGTTCAGATGGGGTTTCACCTCGTCAGCCTTCTTGTCGACATCTACCTGGGGATCGTTATGCACAGCTAGTGCCGCTTGCGGTCTGTGGTTAAACCCACTGCCAGCGTAGTGTCGAGTCTTTAGAGTCCCACACAGAGGGTATTCGCCTCTGGGCAAACAGAGTAGAGGTCGCATGGTTTTGCGACAGGGTTCGTTCTCATCCGCGCACTTGTGCACGTTTGGAGTCCGGACGGATTATACTGGCAGGCTCTGGTTTGAGCCAGATACTGGTATATGTTTTGGGGTTGCTTTTATATCTTGGTATTCTTGTTTTTCGGAACGAGAATGCAGGTGTGTATGCACAGTTGATTGAGGAGGAGAATGAGGTTTTTCATTAGGGTTTCGGAACGGGTGCGTATGCACAGTTGACAGTCTTCTTTTTCCAAACCCTAATGGATTTATTTATTTATCTATTAATAATAATAATTAAATGAGAATTATGTTATGGTTGTTCTTTGTTGACTTGTTGACCTTGGTTGACTTGTTGACCATTGACCACTTTCATGCCTTCAAAAGTCTTCCTTGATTTATGCTTACATTTTTAAATGAAGCATGGTTGTGGTCATTCCAAATTGCCATCAACTATTCTCATTTTCAATTATTATTATTAGATAATTCTTTTCTTTTGCATTATGGTTGCAAGAAGAGAAAATAATAGCTCATTCTATCATTCTCATTCTCTCTCCTCTCTTCATCTTCTTCTTCCTCTAGTAAAGAGAAACCCTCTCATGAGTTGAGAATCCTTCTCTTTTAAAAGGAAAGCAAACCCTAGTCACTCTCTACTCACCCTAGGATCAAAGGATTAGCAAACCGGAGATTCTAGTTCACTCCAAGTCCGAGAAAGAGCCCAAGGTCGAACCCTCGAGGTGGATCCATCTTCGACGGAAGAAGGCGACAAGAGAAGAGAACCATCAACCTCCACAAAGTTTGAAGAAGAAGGAGTTCAAGTTTAGGTATAACCATCTCTATCCGAGTAGCTAAATCTCTTTAGCTTTGTTTGCTAGTTTTAGTTTAGGTAACGATCCCGACCAAGTCTAGTCCATGTTGCCTCTTGTACTAAAAATTTGATTTTTATACCGTTTCCGCCTCCCCGTAAGAACCGGGGGTCGCAACGTGGACTTACAGTGGTATCAGAGCCTAACTAAACTTAAACTAGCTTGGTAGTAAGGTGTAACGAAGTTCGGAACCGAAAAAAATCACAAAACCGAAAAAAACCAAAACCTGAGTTTCTGTTGAATTTTTTTTGGCTCAAAATGAAAAACTTTATACATGTAAAATCGTCTCAGGGTTTTGTAAGAGCACCCATGAAAAACGATGACGTAATTCCCTTAAGTCGCCGCGCTTCCGCCGCACGAGGTAGGCATGTGCGGCGGAAGCGCCGCGCTTTGTATTCTTCTGTCCATCGATTTTCGTGCAGAGTGTTTATTTGTTGGTTTTGGGATTTTTAAAATATATTATATGTGCCCAGATTTTCCAGAAAAGAAATTTCCTTTTGGGGTCCTATAATTCCGTATTTTTTTTTCCGAACTTCACTACACTTTGACTATGATGGTTATATCTGTGATGTTTGCTTGTATTGAACGTCGGCTAATCGCTATAAGACGATTAGTCGGGGTTATACAAGATCTGTAATGTGCTGGAATGTGTATATAAATATGTTGGATTGTCGCGGGTGAATAGCCGGGGGTTGTGAGACGAGAGTTTTCTTTTCTTGCAATTCATTGTAAATGTAAATTGATGTAATTATATTATTTGTTTGGCCGCACAACCGGGTCGGGGTTGTAGCCGTCATTGTATAATTCTTTTTACTGTTTTTGCTCCTAGGATAGACCCATGGAGGGGTGCACAAACTACCGAGGACTTGGCGGGTAGTTTGCCGCACCCGTAGGGGTCTTGGGTGGGGATTTGGCTATTCACCGCGACCGTGTTATCTGTTTTTTGTTACAGGCTCGTACAAATTACAGATTGCTAGTATATCCAATGTATTTATCTGTGATCTGAAATGTCTATCATTGCTTTCTATTTAGGCGTTGCTTATGTTTTACAGACGCGCTAGCCCAGCCCCCGCTCTGTCGTTAGTTAAGTAACCTAACGGGTAATGACGGGGCCCCGTGGCGAATGCGAATGGCATAAGCGTACGTCATATTTTGGTTGTTTTCTGCAATGGTAGGATTAAATGATGGGACGCATTAAAAGTACTAATGCAAGAATATCACGCATTAAAAGAACTAATGCAAGATAATAAACCAAGTTTAAGTCGATGGAACACTTTCGAAAAACCACTCGGTTCTTTTCAAAACTAACTTTTAAATGCGGAGATTGAGCCACTCCTTCTAAAAGCTATCTCGTTCCATCGATTAAATCAAGTTCACTACGTTCACGGTTTCGCCAAAACCATTCGTAGCCCTCCGTCGTTTCGTATGAATATTCAATAGTATTCAAGCTGTGTTTGTTGACCTTCGTCAAGGCATAGTGATTGGTAGCTATTGGGTGTTCATATGTAGCATAGATAGATGCGTTGGTTTGGGACACTCGCATTACCTTGTTGACCTTCGTCAAGGGTATATACGGGTGGATTCAAATTAACCTGGATAATGACGGGCAGAACTTGACATGTGACTTATGATTTGTTGACCTTCGTCAAGGTCATAAGAGCATGGGGCAAAAATCCACATCGGGAGTTTCATAAGTACTGAAACTTGCTAGATTTGCATACCATTTGGAGTGTGATGATTATGGTAGGATTCCTTCATTTTCGTCACACAATGATATTTGGATCCCGATCCTACTGTGAGTATATGCTACTCCTCGGGAAATTTCTCACTTAACGATCAATGCTATAAACCTAGTAGGTGCCTAGAAAGGTGTTAGCGGGGTTACGCCCCCAGGGAAAAGAGGTTCTTTAATTAAGGAACTTCGCGAAAGCGTTGGAAAACCTCCCTCGAAGTACCGACACTGGCCTGGCTGAACGGTTAAGCAAGTATTGTACGGTGGGATTGATCCTGACTAATTCTTCCTTTATGGTTTGAGGAGGGATTCGAGAAACAGTGGGAGCCATCCTGTTTAGACAAACTAAAAACCACTCTAAACTTGCAAGAGCATCATGCTGAGTGTTTCTTCTTCTCTCTCCTAATTGCAGCGACCAATCAACATGACTGGACTTAAGTTACTCCTAGATAAAAACAAGCTGACAGGGCCAAACTACAAAGATTGGCTCAGGAATGTCAAGATAGCAATCACTTATGACAAGCTGGGGTATCTTCTTACCACCAAAGCTCCCCCTGTCCCTGGTCCAACTTCCAGTATCGCGGATAAGGAAATCCGCAAGACTTGGGAGATTGATAGCGCGAAGGCCAAGTGCCTCCTGCTTGCCTCGATGGACAACGAACATCAGAGGAGGCATGAGAATATGGACATGGAGTCCATATTGCTCCATACAAAAGAACTGTATGGAGAGCAATCACGTATCGCAAGATACGAAGCGTCGAAAAAGTTGTTTTCGACAAAGATGGCCGTCGGATCATCAGTAGCCGAGCACGTGCTAAAGATGATCGGCTACATTGAGGAGCTCGCTGACCTAGGGATCACATTGGAGAGTGAACTATATACGGATATAGTTCTCCAGTCCCTTCCTTCCACTTACGCCCAGTTTATACTGAACTTCAACCTACAAGAAAAAGAGGTTGAACTATCAGAGCTCCTCAACATGCTGAGGAGCGCAGAGGGCACCCTACAGAAAAGTAGGGATACATCCACTTTGTTTGTAGGAGGATCATCTTCTTCTAGGTCCAAGGCGAAAGCCAAGGGAAAGAAGAAGAAGGCCCCCGCCAAACCAAGGGGCGGTGTTAGTAAAGTGGATACGAAGGGAAAAGGTAAAGCAACAAAGATAGCGGGGAAGCTTGTGGATAAGGAAGAATGCTTCTTTTGTCATAAGAAAGGACACTGGAAGAATGATTGCAGGGCCTGGAAGGCCAGAACACAGGAATTGAAGCAGGTTGCAGCTTCAGCTTCAGGTGTGTATGTTATTGAAAACTGTCTTTCAATAAACTCTACTTCCTGGGTATTGGATACCGGATCAGGATCTCATATCTGTAATTCTTTGCAGGCGTTGAGAAACCGTAGGGATTTGAAGGCAGGTGACATGACCCTCAGAGTTGCGAACGGAGCTAGCATGGATGCTAAAGCCGTGGGGGACTATCACCTGGGAATGTCAGATGGACATGTTTTGGTTTTGCGTAATTGCTTTTTTGTACCCAACGCAACTTGTAATATCATTTCTGTATCTTTAGTTTCTAAAGAAGGTTATGAATTTGCGTTTGTAAGTAATGTTGTAAACATTCACCTTAATCAAGTATTGATTGGGTCAGGTACTCTGAGTAATGGTATATACGTGTTGAACCAACCACAGATTTTCAACGTCCAGAATACACACAAAAGAAAGTCTCCAGAAATGAATCAGACTTTCTTATGGCATTGTAGATTGGGTCACATCAATGAGAGAAGGTTGACTAAGTTACATAAAGAAGGGTATTTGAATGCGTTCGAATATCAATCGTATGCCACTTGTCAATCCTGTCTCAAAGGAAAGATGACAAAGACTCCGTTTACTGGACATGGAGTAAGAGCGAGCGAGCTCTTGGGACTCGTACACAGTGACGTGTGCGGTCCAATGTCTACACATGCCCGAAGCGGACATTCTTACTTCATTACTTTTACGGATGACTTCTCAAGGTACGGTTATGTCTTCTTAATGAAACATAAGTCCGAGGCCTTTGGAAAATTCCAGGAGTATAAGAATGAAGTAGAGAAACAGACCGGCAAAAGTATTAAGATTCTAAGATCGGATCGAGGTGGAGAATACTTAAGTGCCGAATTCCTGGACTATTTAAAAGAGAACGGAATTCTCTCTCAACTTACTCCTCCTTACACCCCGCAACATAACGGTGTATCGGAGAGACGGAACCGCACCCTATTGGATATGGTGCGGTCCATGATGAGTAACGCTGAGTTACCGCGATCATTCTGGGGATATGCACTAGAAGCAGCTGCGTATCTCTTGAACAAGGCTCCCACCAAGACTGTGCCTACCACCCCATATGAGATGTGGACTGGGAAGAAACCCTGTCTTAAGTATCTTAAGGTATGGGGATGTCCAGCTTTTGTAAAAAAGCAGCATGCGGACAAACTTGAGGCACGTTCAGTACAGTGTAAGTTTGTGGGATACCCAAGGAACTCCAGGGGGTATCTTTTCTATTCCGCTGAGGAGCAAAAGGTCTTTGTTTCTCAGCATGCCCGCTTCTTGGAAACTGAGTTTTTAGAAACCCAGATAAGTGGGAACACAATAGAACTGGAAGAGGTTCCAGAACCACAGACTGTTACTGAAAGCTTAGTGGAACCAGAGGGTTCAACAGAACAGGACATTCCTATGCCGCTCCGCAGGAGTAGTAGGCAGTCTCATCCGCCCGAGAGATACTGCGGTTTTCTCATAGACGGGGATAGAGAGGATTGCATCATAGATTATGATGAGCCTACTAGCTTCCAGCAGGCCGTTCAGAGCGTTGACTCAGTGAAGTGGCTGGATGCAATGCGGACCGAAATGGAGTCCATGTACACCAACAAGGTATGGACGTTGGACATTGCTCCAGACGGGGTAAAACCCGTAGGATGCAAGTGGATCTTCAAAAGGAAGATTGGTGTAGATGGACAGGTTGAGACCTATAAAGCTAGGCTGGTAGCAAAGGGTTTTCGTCAAAGACCTGGCTTGGACTACGACGAAACCTTTTCTCCAGTAGCCATGCTGAAATCCATTCGGATCCTTCTTGCCATTGCTGCCTTCCACGATTATGAGATCTGGCAAATGGACGTAAAGACAGCTTTTCTAAATGGAAATTTAGAGGAGTGTGTCTATATGGACCAGCCAGAGGGTTTCATTCAGAGTGGGAGCAGCGGAAAGGTGTGCAAGTTGCTTAAGTCCATCTATGGACTAAAGCAGGCATCGCGGAGTTGGAACATCTGTTTTGATGAGACAGTCAAAGAATTTGGCTTTATCAAAAATCCAGATGAACCATGCATCTATAGTAGATTTGTAGCGAGAACTGTAGTATTCCTCGTTTTATACGTGGATGACATTCTCTTAATAGGAAATGACATTCCTATGCTACAATCTGTCAAGGGATTCTTGTCACAAAGGTTCTCCATGAAAGACCTGGGTGATGCCTCATACATCCTGGGGATCCGGATCCATCGTGATAGATCCAAGAGGATATTGGGACTTTCTCAGTCCAGGTACATCGACACCATAGTGAAAAGATTCAGTATGGAAGATTCCAAGCGCGGTAACCTACCGGCTTGTCACGGGATCACCCTCTCTAAAGAGATGTCTCCCAAGACTGATTTGGAGAGGGATCGCATGTCTATTATACCCTACGCTTCTGCGGTAGGCTCTATAATGTATGCGATGTTGTGTACCAGACCGGATGTAGCTTATGCACTGAGTGTAGTAAGCCGGTATCAGTCAAACCCTGGGGAGAAACATTGGATAGCAGTAAAGAACATTCTCAAGTACCTGAGAAGGACTAAGGAGATGTTCTTGGTGTATGGCGCAAAAGACCTCCAGATCGAGGCCTTTGCTGACTCCAGCTTCCAGAGTGACAAGGATGATTCCAAGTCCATGTCGGGTTTTGTCTTCACCCTCAATGGAGGGGCGGTGTGTTGGAAGAGTTCCAAACAGGAAACCGTTGCAGACTCGACGATGGAAGCGGAATACATCGCTGCATCTGATGCCGCAAAAGAGGCTGTCTGGATGAGGAAGTTCTTGAAAGAACTTCAGGTGGTTCCGTCCATTGTTGACCCAATACCTCTGTATTGCGACAACAACGGGGCTATAGCTTTAGCGAAGGAACCCAGGTCCCATCAGAAATCCAGGCACATCTTGAGGCGGTATCACCTGATCAGGGAGATCGTGGATCGCAAGGAGATCGAGGTTCGGAGGGTTGCTTCAGAAGAGAACACTGCAGATCCATTCACCAAGGCCTTGCCCCAGACTCAGTTCGAGCGGCTGATCGAGATGATAGGTCTTCGATACGCCAGTACATGGCCTTAGTGCAAGTGGGAGATTGTTAGTGTATATGCCCTAGAGGCCATTACTGTATCATACTAGTTTGTATATTACTTAATGGATGCTTGGGATATTCACCTTGTATATACAATCTTGCTCAAAATAGTAGTATGCTACTTGGTTTGTTTCTACTTCAATGTGTACTTGTGTTTATTTCAGTATATCACTTATACGCATTAGTAGAGCCCTTAGGATCTTTGCTTGATTACCAGCGTTGTGATGGCAGTCACACTAGTGGGGGCTGGGTAATCTATAAGCACATCCTTATACAGGTCCCTAGTCGCAGGACTATCGAGACAGGGCATCGATACTCCGGAGTAGACTAGCGTATGCGCTTCTCATCCCAGTGTGGGAGATGGTCTGTCCCACAGCCATCAGTACGTCGTACTGGAGATAGTATACGGGTGCTCGTTGGGTTACGAGTACACTGGACAGGACTCGTCGGGAACTGACAGGTTGGTATCATACCTATCGTCAGTTATCAGTTCCCAGGTGACATGAGTACAGCTTAGTCCGCTGACTTGACACTGGCACTTCGCCTCAAGTGTGTTCCCACTGCACTTTGATCACTACCCTACCACGGCTCAAAGGAGTCGTGCAAACAGGTGGTGGTTGGGTGCAGTCCCGAAGCACTTGGAGGCAGTGACGGTTAGACAGGATTCGTCTCTCCCGGTATTGGGGGTTGACATCGCGCTGTGTCTAGGAGAGCCATTACACGAGTAGTCCCTGGCCAGGGCAAACGAGATATACTGGTAGGTTTCCAGTGTTATCTCAGGGTGTTTTGGGCTACGCTCCGGCACGACTTGTACCGCTATTGGGGGACTGACGTTTACCACCCCCTAGGCCCGCCATGCGATGTATCAGACGAACAGACCGGACTGTACGGAGACTGTCACATTCAGACTCAGTAGGAGTTCAGATGGGGTTTCACCTCGTCAGCCTTCTTGTCGACATCTACCTGGGGATCGTTATGCACGGCTAGTGCCGCTTGCGGTCTGTGGTTAAACCCACTGCCAGCGTAGTGTCGAGTCTTTAGAGTCCCACACAGAGGGTATTCGCCTCTGGGCAAACAGAGTAGAGGTCGCATGGTTTTGCGACAGGGTTCGTTCTCATCCGCGCACTTGTGCACGTTTGGAGTCCGGACGGATTATACTGGCAGGCTCTGGTTTGAGCCAGATACTGGTATATGTTTTGGGGTTGCTTTTATATCTTGGTATTCTTGTTTTTCGGAACGAGAATGCAGGTGTGTATGCACAGTTGATTGAGGAGGAGAATGAGGTTTTTCATTAGGGTTTCGGAACGGGTGCGTATGCACAGTTGACAGTCTTCTTTTTCCAAACCCTAATGGATTTATTTATTTATCTATTAATAATAATAATTAAATGAGAATTATGTTATGGTTGTTCTTTGTTGACTTGTTGACCTTGGTTGACTTGTTGACCATTGACCACTTTCATGCCTTCAAAAGTCTTCCTTGATTTATGCTTACATTTTTAAATGAAGCATGGTTGTGGTCATTCCAAATTGCCATCAACTATTCTCATTTTCAATTATTATTATTAGATAATTCTTTTCTTTTGCATTATGGTTGCAAGAAGAGAAAATAATAGCTCATTCTATCATTCTCATTCTCTCTCCTCTCTTCATCTTCTTCTTCCTCTAGTAAAGAGAAACCCTCTCATGAGTTGAGAATCCTTCTCTTTTAAAAGGAAAGCAAACCCTAGTCACTCTCTACTCACCCTAGGATCAAAGGATTAGCAAACCGGAGATTCTAGTTCACTCCAAGTCCGAGAAAGAGCCCAAGGTCGAACCCTCGAGGTGGATCCATCTTCGACGGAAGAAGGCGACAAGAGAAGAGAACCATCAACCTCCACAAAGTTTGAAGAAGAAGGAGTTCAAGTTTAGGTATAACCATCTCTATCCGAGTAGCTAAATCTCTTTAGCTTTGTTTGCTAGTTTTAGTTTAGGTAACGATCCCGACCAAGTCTAGTCCATGTTGCCTCTTGTACTAAAAATTTGATTTTTATACCGTTTCCGCCTCCCCGTAAGAACCGGGGGTCGCAACGTGGACTTACAGCTTTGATCATCCAAGACGAGCCCGATTGGAGAGAACCCTTCATAGAGTACTTCCGATACAACAAGCTGCCTGAAGGAAGGTCTGCGAGGGTTCGGCTGAAGAAGAGAGCTCTCCGATACGTGTTTGTAAATGGCACACTATACCGTAGGTCATATGACAAACTCTGGCTCAGATGTCTATCATTGGCCGAAGCCCAAAAGGTCATGAAAGAAGTTCACTCGGGCGTTTGCGATGCTCACCAATCTGGCCCCAAGATGCGACTCCAAATCAAACGGCTTGGGTATTACTGGCCCACCATGATACGGGATTGTGGAGATCATGCAAAGAAATGTTATATCTGCCAAATTCACGGTGATTTCATTCACAAGCATCCCAATCCGTTGCATCCTACGGTGGCGTCCTGGGCCTTCGAAGTCTGGGGAACCGACATAGTTGGCCCAATTGATCCTACGTCATCTAAAGGCCACCGGTTCATATTGGTCGCAACTGACTATTTCTCCAGATGGGCTGAAGCTGTCCCGCTAAAAGAAGTCAAGACAGGAGATATTCTTACGTTCTTCCAGCATAATATTCTATACCGCTTCGGTACACCAAGAAGAATCATTTCTGACAACGGGCCTTCTTTCAAGAGCTTCAAAGTCTCAAGATTCGCTACTCAACACAAGATAGACTGGAGATATTCCTCCATCTATAATCCAAGAGCCAATGGGCTGGCCGAAGCTTTCAATAAGATTCTATGCAAGCTCCTGAGGAAAAATGCTTCAGCCAACAAGAGAGACTGGAATCTCAAACTTCATGAGGCGTTGTGGGCATATCGTACCTCGCACCGTACTCCAACTCAGTCCACTCCATACTCATTGCTCTTCGGAGTGGAGGCGGTCCTCCCCCTCGAAGTCAAAGTTCCAAGCTTAAGAATGGCCGTTCAACACAAGTTGACAGAGGAGGAAAACGTGCTCTTTTAGCTTGAAGAGCTCGATGCCCTCGAAGAAAAGAGGCTCGCGGTGCAGCAAAATCTGGAGCTATATCGATCCCAAATGTCACGGGCCTATGACAAGATAACCCATCTCCGCACTTTCAAGAAAGGCGAATTGGTGTTGGTCCTCAAAAGACCGATCATCCCCAATCGACATGCCAAAGGAAAATTCGAGCCAAACTGGGAAGGACCATACGTCATCGAGAAAGTGTTCGACGGAGGATCCTACCGACTAATAAGTGCCGAGGGACAAAGGCTCATGCCACCCATCAATGGCCGATATCTCAAGAAATACTACGCGTGAATGCTCCAAGTCGCAAGCCAATTGAGCACACCAGCCCTACGGTCTAGATCATACATCCTGCAAAACCGTATACAATCCACTGGCATAAATGACCCCTATCTCTCCCAAATCCTGCCGGTGAGACTACTTTTAAAGTCCCACCAGCGGCAAAACAAAGAAAAAAGAAGGGACGGTATGTCCACAAACAAAACGGGCACGGATGAAAACCCGAAAGGCTCCGTGAATAAAAACAGCAGGGCTACCGGCGAGTTTGTGAAAACCCGAAAGGGCGCAAACTCGTGAAAAGAGATGAAATACACTCCTAAAGTCCTCGCGACCTTGTGAGGAGAAAATCCCTGCATGAGATCCTTATGACTCACAAAGGAGCAACACACTTAGGAATCCTCACGATTCCTATGGAGAACATACACCTGCGAGATCCTCTCGACTCGTAGGGAGAAAATGCTTTTATGAGACCCTTACGGCTCATAAAATTGAAAGTCTTAGGTGACAGGGACCTAAACCTGTCTCCTAAGCCACCGCTCCCCAACGGGAAATGGCAGATGATGAGTCGCTCCTGGTAGTTCGCTTCAGTGTTAGCAGTGCCGATGCCGACCAAAAACCCAAATCCCAAGTCCTCCCATGGCAAATGATGAGTTGCTCCTGGCATTATTCCAGTGCAGCAATGCTGATGCCAAACAAGATCCAAATTCCAAGTCCCCAAACGGCGAATGATGAGTCGCTCCAGGTACCATATTCCGGTGCAGCGATGCAGACGCCAACCAAAATCCAATTTCTCAAAATTCTCCCGGCCCTATAGTTAGTCCTCAAATTGACTACCGTATACAATCCACGGGCTCAAATAATTCTCATCATACGCATGCCCCACCGTAATCACCAGTCCCGCGGTTGGTCTCCGCCCTTGGAATTATGCTCCATTGGAAAGACCCATTCATGTGTCCACACGATGCACGAGGAGAACAAACCTTCGTGGGATCCTTACGACTCACCAAGGAAAAACACACTTGGGGGTCCTCACGACTCCCAAGTCGAAAATACACCTACGGGATCCTTACGACTCGTAAGGAGAAAATGCTTTTATGGGACCCTCATGGCCCATAAAATTGAAAAGCCTTAGGTGATAGGGATCTAAACCTGTCTCCCAAGCCATCGCTCCCCAATCCCCAAGTGGCGAATGATGAGTCGCTCCTGGTGCCATATTCCTGTGCAGCGATGCAGATGCCAACCGAATTCAAAATCCAAATCCCCAAGTGGCGAATGATGAGTCGCTCCTGGTACCATATTCCAGTGCAGCGATGTAGACGCCAACCAAATTCCAAATCTCAAAATGGCGAATGATGAGTCGCTCCTGGTACCGTATTCCAGTGCAGCGATGCAGACGCCAACAATGTCCCAAAATTTTTCCGGCCCTACGGTCTGGATCATACATCCTGCAAAACCGTATACAAACCACGGCCGTAAAACGATCCCAATCCCTCCCAAGTCCTGCCGGTGAGACCACATTCAAAGTCCCACCGGCGGTGAAGATTCAAGAAAAAAGGGGGGGATGTCCACAAGCAAAATGGACGTGGATGAAAATCCGAAAGGGCACCGTGAGTAAAAACAGCAGGACTGCCGGCGAGTTTGTGAAAACCCGTAAGGGCACAAACTCGTGAAAAGGAGATGAAATGCACTCACAAAGTCCTCTCGACTTTGTGAGGAGAAATTCCCGCGTGAGATCCTTACAACTCACAAAGGAGCAACACACTTAGGAGTCCCCACAACTCCTAAGGAGAAAATACACCTACGAGATCCTTTCATCTCGTAGGGAGAAAATGCTTTTATGGGACCCTTACGGCCCGTAAAATTTAAAAGCCTTAGGTGATAGGGATCTAAACCTTCCTCCTAAGCCATCAATTCCCAAATCCTCTCGGGGCAAATGATGAGTTGCTCCTGGCATTATTCCAGTGCAGCAATGCAGATGCCAAACAAAAAAAACAATCCCCAAATCCTCTCAAAGATAGATGATGATTCGCTCCTGGTACCATATTCCAGTGTAGCGGTGTTGATGTCAATCCAAATCACATCAAATCAGCAAAACAACCCATGACCTCCCCGGCAGAATCAAATTCCACCTCGGAAACTGTAAGTGCACGGCGGCGCCCCGGCCGTCAATCCGACGACCAAATGCGGAAGCGGTGATAAACTTTAATTTTTCTTGAACTGGCAAACCGCCGCGCACTAATACCCGGATCCAACCATTAACTAGTCCTAGCTAACTACAAGGTGGGGAAGAGAGATATACCGACTGATCCAAGTCCTCCGGTCTTCTCGTCGTCGTCCCGATCTCCTGCGGAAGCTCCGGTCTCCACCTCGTCGCCGGAAGGGCACCACATCGCCTACTTCTTTTACGGGCTCCCACCTCAATACCGAGGCAACTCGGGCACGAAGCTGGCTAGTCGACGTGCCCAAGATGTGCTGTAGAATATTGTGTAGGACTTGTGTCTCATTTTGGGGTCGTAGGAATTGCCATATGGTGGAGGAATTGATACAAGATTTTGGAGGAGGAGCTAATATGATTTTTGCCAAGCCAAAAGAGTGTAAATCCCTACACTAGAATTTTGGACAGCCCCCATCAAGAGCAAGGCCGGCCAAGACTTGGTGAGTGGAGAGAATGAGAGTGTGATCTCGAAAAAAAAAAGAGAGAGAGCCAACCATATCCAAGAGAGAGAGAGGAATGGTTATCATGTGAAAAGAAATGATAGCAAGAAAAGTCCAACACTCAAACACCAATGATCATCCATCATCAACAACAATCCCAACACTCAACTAACAACCATGACTAAAACCATGATGATAAAGAAAGTCAAGCAATCATGAGTTTAAGAAAGGTCAAGGGATGGGCTCCATCATGAAACCATCATGATACAAATATATGCAAAGACCCCCTCCACAAATACTTATTTGCAACAATGCAAATAAGCCCTCCTCCACCAATCTTCGGCCAATGAACGATACAAAGGAAATCGGCCGAAACGGAAAGCAAACTGGCAACTCCAGAAAACTGGTCCCGTAATAAATTACAGGAAAACCCCGATACTGTGCATACACACCCGCATTTGTATTCCGACTGAAATACAAATGCAATGAGACAAAATCTATACTGTACTATACTAGGATCCGGCTTAAACCAAAGCCGGCCAGTAATATCCGTTCGATCCTGATCCGTGCAATACCGCACGTATCTGATCGAACCCTGCCATATATCCATACGGCCTGTAGTACAAACTGTCCGATCCTGATCCGTGCAATACCGCACGTATCTGATCGGACATTTCCATATCTCCATACGGCCTCTACAACCTTTCGCCCGAAAGCTGAGTAACTGAATGTGGGGGACTCTAAAGACTCGTCAACACCTTGGTTATGGATTTAACCACTAGCACGTCAGAGGTATAAGACAATACGTAACGGGCTACCAGGTATTGACTAAAAGGGACGTCAGTGAGCGAACTCAGCCTGACAACCCTACTGAGCCTGTCAGTGACAATATCCGTACAGTCCGGTCCGTTCGTCTATGAGTATCGCATGGCGGGCCTAGGGGGTTGGTAAAAGTCAGACCCCCAAAAGCGGTACAAGTCGTGTCGTAGCGTAGCCCAGAACATCCTGAGATACTACTGGAATACCTACCAGTAAATCTTCTTGCCTCGGCCGAGGGCTTCATGTAATGGCTCTCCTAGACACAGCGCGACCTCACCCTCAATACCGGGAGAGACGAACCCCTGAAGATCCGCTCACTGCCTCCATGTGGCTCGGGACTGTACCCAACTAAAACCTGTTTGCACGACTCCTTTGAGCCGTGGTAGGGTAGTAATCAAAGCACAGTGGGAACTCACACGAGACAAATGACGATCTCAGGTCGATGAACTAACCTGTACACATGTCACTAGGGAACTGCTATCTGACATCTGGTATAAGACCAACTAGCAGGTTCCCGGCGAGTCCTGTCCGGTGTACTCATAACCCAATGAGCACCTGTATACATCTTAGGTGAACCAACTGACACCAGTGGCTTGTGAGACCGGCCACCGCCCCTCGTCGGGTTCTCGACTGTATACACTAGTCTACTAATGGAGTATCGATGCCATGTCTCGAAACTCCTACGACTAGGGACCTTTTAAGGATGTGCTTATAGACTACCAGTTCCCACGTATATGATCGCCATCATACTGCTGGTAGTCAAGCAAGAATCCTAGGGGCTCTATCAACATGTAATAGCGACTTGTCAGGTCATCTAAAGCAGTACACGATGATAAAGATGAACCAGATAGCATACTATCATCTCGAGTAAGACTGTCCTACCGGGATAGGTCCTCCCTCAATCATTGCAATCACGTGCCTGTGATCCAATAATTGACTCTGAGGGCACTATCTCCAACAATCTCCCACTTGCACTCAAGGCTAATTATTGCGATGTCGCGTACTCACAGCCCGTGTGATACCGAACACCCAATTCCTCTACTAGTCAGTCTCACAAAGCTCGTTTGCGAAACTATTGCGTTCAAGGAATAGCCTCAGTGAGTGGATCCGCTGTGATGTTTCTTTCTATGTCTCTCTATATCTCAAGTTCGCGTAGAAAGCCATCTCCCGAAATGAGCAATACCTGTCTTAGAATGTCTGGATGTCTGATGGGACCCAGTTCATAAATGAACTCCAAATCCAAACTTCTTAGACTGTATCGTCAACTGAACTTAATAAGTATCCTGCGCCATGCCACCCTCAGTATTGCCTTTGACAACCTGTCCAAAATACTGCCCCTCGTCAGAAGGAAAAACTAAAACTCTGACAACCTCCTTGTTGTCCATGTCACCTTGGAAGCCTGGAATGATAACTGTCTCCCGAATGAGGCTGTCGTTATCATATCCCTAGAACATCCACTTATGTTCTAAAATTGCTTCCGATTGTTTCTACAGGATTGGATCAATGTCAACTTATTGCATATAGTGCGAGAACAACATCTGGTGTGGTACTTGACATCTCATGATTGACTCAATTGCCTAAGCAAATGATCTGCCAATCATGCACATCCTTCTCTACTTTAGTCTATAACACACCTTTAGAGAGGGTGACTCCATCACCTGCAGGTACACTACCGTGCCAGGAGTCGTCCATTCTAAATACTCTTAGAATGCTGTCTAAGTACCCAGATTGGGAAACCACCCAAATCTAGATCTAAAACCATAGATCTAGTAACCAGTATGTCTGATATAATGTCCAAGTCCCATATGGAGAAACTACTGTGTGACGACCAAAGTATAACCGATCGTAGTATAGGAATATCACTTCCTATTCCGTGTATGTCATCCAAATACCAGGATATCACACCCTACTACCTTCTCAACAGATCCATCCCCTATTCTGATGAAGTCAAACCCATGACTGTCACGTCAGAAATAGATGATCTATCTCCGCTATATCTGCTTTAGTCTATAAATAGACATAAGCTACCTGTCCACCAATGCTTCCGCTGCTCCCACTGACTACGACAACCCTCTGGCAGAGTCATATACACGTACACTTCTGAAGCGAGTTCAGAACGACGCTATACTCATCCTCCTGCCGGGTCTCATCATCTGGAACAACAGCAATGGCAAGTGTAGGTAAACAAGAACCTCCCTGTCACCGTCCTTGAGCCTACCGGAGTACCTCTCGGGTGCCTGAAGTTACCCACCTTATCTGCGGAGTGGCCAATGGAATGTCAAACCAGATTGAATCTTTAGGTTCCTATCAAATCTTCAGTAATCGTTTGTGGTTCTGGAATCACTTCCAGTTCTACCATACTCCCACTACTGTTTTCTGAAAAAATCCATTTTTAATAAAACTGTAGCGAGTCTAGAACAATATTGCTATTGATATTCCAGATGGTAGAAAATCAACCCTCGTCATAGCCTGGGTCAACCCACAAACAGCCATTACAGAAACGTGCCTTGAGTTGTCAAGTGTCTGGTTTTAATCATAAACCGGACAACTCCCCGTACCTTAACATCGTTAAGATATGAACTGTTCTATATCCAATATAGAACCAGAGGCACTGATTTAATTGAACCAGATTCAAATCATGCAACTGTCTCCAGTGCATGTCAACTAAATGGAGAGAGGCCGATCAGCGTTACTCAACTTAGGAATGCTTCCAATTATGAGTAACCTGAAAGAGAAGTAAGTTCTCTTAATCATTACTATCAACTGAATACCATATACAAGTATCTACATCTTCGATCACTTTGAAGAATCCCGATACTTGCTATACCTGGTTCTCTACTCTATTCAAATACCTATAACTTCTCAAAATTCGGACCCTGTGTTTCCACGAAACACCTGTCTAAAAACTAGAGAAGTCATAAGTAAACCGAATATAGTACGAGGACCATCCCCTCTGTCCTGATGGACCCTGGACAACATACAATACTCTGTATAAGTCCCTTGAGTCTGAAAACTCATTCACTGTGTGTCGTAGGTTGAAAACTGTACTTATGGTTAAGAAGAATTACACCGCTGTTTAATGCTCCTTACCTAACCATCCACTGATATAGTTAAATGTCGTAGACATAATTCCAAAATGGTATATCTCACTCTATGAAAATAGAGGTAAAGATATATCAATTTGAAATTGGTGCATGATAGCGGATATTCAAAACCAAATATTTGCCGATCGGCAAACAGCCCAGGTGATCTCCTCAAATATCACTGATTACGATGAATCCCGATATAATGAGGATGATCACCCAATTCCCAATAACTTACTCCCACTCATCATCTGTAAAACCATACAGATGTGAGAATCATACCTGGTAAATACATACCCTGAAGTAAGTGTCTAATCGGGAAATCAGTTTTCCTTTAACAGTACACAGTGAAGCTGAAACATTGAAATGTTTCGATGGGGTATCCCGGTATTCCTAGTAATGCCTTTTCCAGATTCACGACTGTAACCGTATAGTTCTTTGCCACCTCTCCAAATCCATTCATATGTCTTTAGTCATCACCTTCTGTACACCCCTTAGGCCAAATGGTTTTCTTCCTTCCCTACCGTTCGGCACCAGCCTATGGTTTGGAAGAAGACTATCTAATAAGCATAATGGGTGTACTGTCCTAATCCTAGGAGCACTCGCAATGCGAGAGAAGGTGAAGATAAAAGACAACCGAATAAACCTTATTCCTATTTCTCCTGGACCAGAATCCATCCCCGAACTGGAACGAGTTCCTTTCGAGTTCGTATATAACCATACGATGGAGTATCCAATAAACTGTGGATCTTCGTAGTGATACGGAGTGTCCTGGAGAAATACAAAGGTGATTTAGGATTGGCGAAGGAATACTTGGTTTGGTCGTGAATAGCAGTCGCAATTTACTTTGCCCTCTTACTAATCCCTTGCTTTGTCTGAACTTAATACCTTCTGCACACCATCGTTATGCTAATTGGTTTTCTTCATTCCCCACCGTTCGGCACCAGCCTAAGGCTTGGAAGAAGACTATCCAATTTGCGTAATAGGTGTACTATTTCCTAAACCAAGGAGTACTCGCAACCTGAGAGAAGGTAAAAGGAAAAGACAACTGAATAATCCTATCCGTTTTCTCCAGAACCTGAAACCATCCTCGAATAAATTCCTTCGAGTTCGTTTCTAACCATACGATGGTTTTGTCCAATGGAAGTGGACGTTCATAGCAATACGGGGTGTCCTGGAGAAAAGGCTAAGAGTAGGAGTGGCAATGAGGTTTGCAACTCTGACAATCCAAAAGCCAGTGTTAAGAAGGTTCGGTCAACTTGGTCACTGAGTCATAGTCTTAGGGTCGGGTCAATGGTCGCTGCCAAAGAGAGAGAGAAAAGAAACACTCAGCGTGCACTCTAACCTAGATCAGAATGGTTACCAATTTATCTAATCTGGAAACCTCCCACTGTACCTCAAATTCTCCTCCAAACCTGAAAGAAGAATTAGTCGGGGTCACCCGAGGAGTAAACTAACTCATCAGTGGGAATCGGGATCCAACTCTCATCGCATGATAACGTGACGGAATCCGCTCACGTCATCACACTCCAGAAGGTATGCGCATATCTGGCAAGTTTCAGTTCTTTTGAAACTCCCGATGTGATTTTTACCCCATGCTCTTGTGACCTTGGCGTGAGGTCAAAATATCATAAGTCACATGTCAAGTTCTACCCATCATTGTCCAGGTTAATTTGAATCCACCCGTACATACCCTTGACGTAGGCCAAAATAGTAGTACGACTGTCGCAAACCAACGCATCTATCTATGCAACAGATAAATACCCGGCAGCTACCAAACACTATGCCTTGGCGTGAGGTCAAAATACATAGCTTGAATACTACCGAATATTTAACTGAAATGATGGAGGGCTACGAATGGTTTCTGGCGAAAACCTTTAACGTAATGAACTTGATATCGTTGAAGGAACTGATAGCTTTAAAAAATATAGTGACGAAAACCTTTGCTAAAGAGGTCACTCCCGGTGAAGGGATCTCGGCTCTTTCCCCGTAGAATGAGGTGCAGGATATTCCAACTGAATACCACGATGCAAAGCAAAAGTAATCGGCTATAGTGAAGTTAATACCCTGACGCAAACTTTTGTCCAAGGGGTCACTCCCGGTGAAGGGATCTCGGCCCTTGCCTCGTCGACTGAGGAGCAGGATATTCCAACTGAATACCACGATGCAAAACAAAAGTGAACGTCCTTGCAATAACAGCTTTTTGAAAAAGTGTTCCAACAACATCAGATTAGGTTTGTTTTTAACTTGCATTGATCCGAATCAACGCAGTCCCATCAATTGATCACACCACAAAGAACGAAAATAATATGACGTACGTATATGCCATCCGCATTCGCCACTGGGTCCCGTCATTACCTGTTAGGTTAGCTAACTAACGACAGAGCGGGGACTGGACTAGCGCGGATGCAAAACATATACAACATCTACTAATATATATACCAATATATTATATTCGATCAAGGCGTGATAAAATGCAACATCAAAGAAATGTACAACATCACCGAATAAAACAGATATCTGGGATCCCCGGGTTTCACAAAGCCGTTGAAACCCGACGTTCCCCTGGTCGTGTGGATAGCCTGCGCAATGAAATCCTAGACCCCTACGGGCGCGGCAAGTTACCCGCCAAAACCTGAAGCGAGGCAGCCCCCTTCAGCAAAGTGAATGGACCACCCAGCACTTCACGGAATCCGGTAACTTGGGCACCCCTCCTGGGTCAACCTGTACCCCCTACGAGTGCGGCGAATAGCCCGCCAATCCTAGAGTGAAGCCCCTTCCGTCTCAATACCATGAGATGCGGGCTTGTTGCCTTCTAGAATCCGGCTATCCGTGCACCCCTCCGCGGGGTAATCCTAGTACAGAAAGTAAAATATACATACAACGGGTACATCGACCGCAACCTGGCCGTGCCCCAAAATAATAATACAAACAGGCAGTGACGGCAGCCCACATGTCGGACGCTCGCCCCGCAATATCAAATGTACATCATACAACAGAACTGTACTAGCATTGCATCCAGGCTATCCGCACGACCGATCCGCAACATCACAGCAAAAACAGAACATCAACATGAAAGTCACGTTCGCAAATCCGTCTAACCGGGCTATAGCAGTTAGACCGGATTTACCGATCGAGTGACATTCACGGTCGCAGATATAATGTAAATACTGTGAAATAATGTGTTTAAAATATCCGATCAATCAAATTTTAACAAGTGGGCCCCAAAGCATTACTGTAGCAGATCAAGAAATTCTGGGCCCAATGTAATTATTCCAAAACCCCTATTTTCACCCCAGAAAGCCTCTGTAAAAAATTGGTGCAGCGAATCCAAAGTAGTGCGGCGGAACCGCGGCGAGAAGGGGGTGTTTGCGGCGGTTCCGCGCTCCCACAGTGGAGTCACTTCATCGAATTTTTACAGAGATCTTAGATTTTCCAGTACATCAATGTTTTACAACCTGAAAAATTTATCGAGACCAAAAATTTTCAACAGAAACTGATGCTAGTGAAAATGTAGATTTTGGAATTTTGGTCGATCGAAAATGCAAAACACATTAGACAAAGCAAGACTAAGTTAATGGCGAGGATCTGATACCACTGTAAGTGTACGGCGGCGCCCCGGCCGTCAATCCGACGGCCAAATGCGGAAGCGGTGATAAACTTTAATTTTTCTTGAACTGGCAAACCGCCGCGCACTAATACCTGGATCGAACCATTAACTAGTCCTAACTAACTACAAGATGGGGAAGAGAGATATACCGACTGATCCAAGTCCTCCGGTCTTCTCGTCGTCGTCCCGATCTCCTGCGGAAGCTCCGGTCTCCACCTCGTTGCCGGAAGGGCACCACATCGCCTACTTCTTTTACGGGCTCCCACCTCAATACCGAGGCAACTCGGGCACGAAGCTGGCTAGTCGACGTGCCCAAGATGTGCTGTAGAATATTGTGTAGGACTTGTGTCTCATTTTGGGGTCGTAGGAATTGCCATATGGTGGAGGAATTGATACAAGCTTTTGGAGGAGGAGCTAATATGATTTTTGCCAAGCCAAAAGAGTGTAAATCCCTACACTAGAATTTTGGACAGCCCCCATCAAGAGCAAGGCCGGCCAAGACTTGGTGAGTGGAGAGAATGAGAGTGTGATCTCCAAAAAAAAAAAGAGAGAGAGCCAACCATATCCAAGAGAGAGAGAGGAATGGTTATCATGTGAAAAGAAATGATAGCAAGGAAAGTCCAACACTCAAACACCAATGATCATCCATCATCAACAACAATCCCAACACTCAACTAACAACCATGACTAAAACAAGCAATCATGAGTTTAAGAAAGGTCAAGGGATGGGCTCCATCATGAAACCATCATGATACAAATATATGCAAAGCCCCCCTCCACAAATACTTATTTGCAACAATGCAAATAAGCCCTCCTCCACCAATCTTCGGCCAATGAACGATACAAAGGAAATCGGCCGAAACGGAAAGCAAACTGGCAACTCCAGAAAACTGGTCCCGTAATAAATTACAGGAAAACCCCGATACTGTGCATACAAACCCGCATTTGTATTCCGAACGAAATACAAATGCAATGAGACAAAATCTACACTGTACTATACTAGGATCCGGCTTAAACCAAAGCCGGCCAGTAATATCCGTTCGATCCTGATCCGTGCAATACCGCACGTATCTGATCGAACCCTGCCATATATCCATACGGCCTGTAGTACAAACTGTCCGATCCTGATCCGTGCAATACCGCACGTATCTGATCGGACCTTTCCATATCTCCATACGGCCTCTACAACCTTTCGCCCGAAAGCTGAGTAACTGAATGTGGGGGACTCTAAAGACTCGTCAACACCTTGGTTGTGGATTTAACCACTAGCACGTCAGAGGTATAAGCCAATACGTAACGGGCTACCAGGTATTGACTAAAAGGGACGTCAGTGAACGAACTCAGCCTGACAACCCTACTGAGCCTGTCAGTGACAATATCCGTACAGTCCGGTCCATTCGTCTATGAGCGGGCCTAGGGGGTTGGTAAAAGTCAGACCCCCAAAAGCGGTATAAGTCGTGTCGGAGCGTAGCCCAGAACACCCTGAGATACTACTGGAATACCTACCAGTAAATCCCCTTGCCTCGGCCGAGGGCTTCGTGTAATGGCTCTCCTAGACACAGCGCGACCTCACCCCCAATACCGGGAGAGACGAACCCCTGAAGATACGCTCACTGCCTCCATGTGGCTCGGGACTGTACCCAACTAAAACCTGTTTGCACGACTCCTTTGAGCCGTGGTAGGGTAGTAATCAAAATACAGTGGGAACTCACACAAGACAAATGACGATCCCCAGGTCGATGAACTAACCTGTACACATGTCACCAGGGAACTGCCATCTGACGTCTGGTATATGACCAACTAGCATGTTCCCAGCGAGTCCTGTCCGGTGTACTCATAACCCAATGAGCACCTGTATACATCTTAGGTGATCCAACTGACACCAGTGGCTTGTGAGACCGGCCACTGCCCCTCGTCGGGGTCTCGACTGTATACACTAGTCTACTCTGGAGTATCGATGCCCTGTCTCGAAACTCTCACGACTAGGGACCATTTAAGGATATGCTTATAGACTGCCAGCTCCCACGTATATGATCGCCCTCATACTGCTGGTGGTCAAGCAAGAATCCTAGGGGCTCTATCAACGTGTAATAGCGACTTGTCAGGTCACCTAAAGCAGTACACGATGATAAAGGTAAACCAGATAGCATACTATCATCTCGAGTAAGACTGTCCTACCGGGATAGGTCCTCCCTCAATCATTGCAATCACGTGACTGTGATCCAATAATTGACTCTGAGGGCACTATCTCCAACAGAAACAAGTCAACTTCATCCCTGACACCGCAAGAAGCAGAGCAAGTCAAATCCAGAATCGACCGTCCACGTCGCTAAAAGGGCAGCACCGACCGTCCAAGTCGCAAAAAGGGCAGAAACGACCATCCAAGTCGCAAAAAGGGCAGAACCGACCGTCCAAGTCGCAAAAAGGGCAGAACCGACCGTCCAAGTTGCTAAAAGGGCAGCACGGACCGTCCAAGTCGCAAGAAGGGCAGAATCGACCGTCCACGTCCCTAAAAGGGCAGCACCAACCGTTCAAGTCGCAAAAAGGGCAGAACCGACCGTCTAAGTCGCAAAAAGGGCAGCATCGACCTTCCAAGTCGCAAAAAGGGCAGAACCGACCGTCCACGTCGCTAAAATGGCAGCACCAACCGTCCACATCCCAAAAAGGGCCGAACCGACCATCCTAGTCGCAAAAAGGGCAGCATCGACCGTCCAAGTTGCAAAAAGGGCAGAACCGACCGTCCACGTCGCTAAAATGGCAGCATCGACCGTCCACGTCGCTAAAATGGTAGCACCGACCGTCCAAGTCGCAAAAAGGGCAGCAACGACTGTCCAAGTCACTAAAAGGGCAGCATCGACCGTCCAAGTCGCAAAAAGGGCAGCATTGACCGTCCATGTCGTAAAAAGGGCAGCGCAGGATTGCTACAAAGCGGGAACCAGATCACTCCGGCCTATCACAGACACTCTGTCTCGGAGACATGTCAAGCAATGACCGTCCATGTCGTAAAAATGGTAGTGCCAGCTTCCTAAAAGCGGGAACCAAATCAGGTCGCCTCCAAGTAAAAAAAGATCCATCAATTTCATCCACACGACCCATATATGTGGTATGCATTTATTGATGGGGGGCAATTTGTTGGGGTAAAAATTTACACCCCGGTTGACCAAGTCAAAATCAAAGTCAACCCCAAGCCCAGATCCAGTGGGCCCAATCCCAGATCCAGTGGGCCCATGCCCGGGTCGAGCCCGAACATGAAGCGGCCGGCATCCTCCCATGCCAAGATAAAAATTTTGTAATAAATAATTTGTTGGATATATGTATGCCCTAGAGGCCATTATGTGATAGTGGATGTATTTATACATGTGTGTGTGTGTATATATATATATTCAGTGTACATTCTTGCTCGACATGATAGTATGCTATCTGGTTCTTCTTTATCTGACATGTTGATTTCATCATGCTTTTATTCATTCATACATGTTGATAAAGCCCTGAGGATATAGGCTTGACTACTGTGATTATGATAGAGATCATACTTGTGGGACATCTGTAGTTTATAAGCATATCATGGAATGTCCCTAGTCATAGGTGTATCAAGACGGGGCATCGATACACCAGAGTAGACTGGCGTATATGATACTAGACCCATATGATGGGCGATGGATGTTCCCACATTCATCGATGTTTGACATCGAGATCGTATACGGGTGCTCAGTGGTGACTGGGTACACTGGACGGACTCACCGAGAACTCCTATATGGAATTATTCCTATCTTTGGATAGCAGTTCTCAGGTGACACTGGTGCAGGTTAGTCTGTAGACCCGAGATCGTCATAGAGTCTTGTGTGTTCTCCTACTGTACTTTGATTGCCACCCTACCACGGCTCTACTGAGTCGTGCAAACAAGTGGCCGTTGGGTACAGTCCCGAGACACACGAAGACGATGAGCGATAGGAGGGGTTTCGTCTCTCCCGGTATTGGGAGTTGATGCTGTGCTGTGCTCGATTGGCTATATCAGTAAGTCCCTGGCCAGGGCTGCTGAGATTTACTGATAAGTGTTATCAGTAGTTTCTCGATCTGTTATAGACCATTCATCGGCACGACTTATTGAGTTATTAGGGTCGACGTTACCATCCATAGACTCGATATGCAGCATATCTGACGAAGAGACCGGACTGTACGATAGTTTTGCCGGTTGGCTCGACGGGATTTGTAACAGGTTCGCTTATTTTCTTCAGATCGCTCAATACCCGGGTGGCCGTTACGTTTAGCTGACCGCTTGCGGCTTGGGGGTGCTTGATATGATCATCACCCACTGCCGGCGTATTGATGAGTCTTAGAGTCCCATAATGGAGTTACCTAGTCCAGGCGAAACGTTGTGGTGCGCATATGCGATATGCGTGTGGACCCGATTAAAATCCGCGTATGAGATACCATATATTAATCGGGCGGCTTGCTTTTGGTCGGGTCATATGTGATACGACCGGGTTGCTAAATCAAGTGTTGATTTATCATTAACCATTAGTTTCTCACTTGAAATCCTTTCTTGTCTTTATGTTGTATGCATGCATGTATGCACTCATTCTCATTCATTCTTATTCATGCACATAGGATGTGCATGCACACATACATGCATACATAAAGGTTATTATGGTTGTTGATATAGTAGATGGTGGCAATATAAGACTCACACCATATAAAATATATGGACATTATTTATTAGGAAAATGAAAATGGAAATTGTTTCATGGTTTAATATTTTATTCCTTCATTAACCCTCTTGACTAACCATGATTTAATTTCTATGGTCATTTCTTTTCCAAACAAAAATATCTAGATATTTTATAACCCTAGTTAAAAATGAGAGAGTGAAAATATATATATTTTCATTTTTCTCATTTTCAAAAGAAGCTTATCATTATCTTGAGTTTTCTAGAGCCATCATCTTCTTCCTCCTTTTTCCTTTGCTCTCTAGATTTCTCAAGTGAGCAAAAGAGTTACCAAGTTTGGATTTTGAAGTGAGAAAACTAACTACAATACCATTCTACACTAGTCTTGCCCATTAGTGAAGAGTGTTAGCTTCCATTTCTTATCTTGATCTTGTAAAGTTTCAAGCTTGGACAAAGCGGACTCCGGGTGGATCATCGTAGACATAGAGGAGCTCAAGCGGACTTTTTCCAACCCTCAAATAGCCAAGGAGTCTAGCGTAGGGAGCTACAAAGGTTGTACTCTTAAAACCCTAGCTTATTCTACTTGTGATGATGTATATGTTATGAAACCCTAAATTTTCTAGTGATGATTCATTGTATGTTCACTTAGCACCTTAAAATTTTGATTTTGAGACATGTGATGCTTCCAAACCGTTCATGAGGTGCTAGGTAAACCTAACATTGGTATCAGAGCCAAGCTAGAGCTTTAGGCGATGCTTTAGCGAAGTTCAAACTCCGATCGAACTAAAAATACGGACATTTTAACCCTCTCTGGACATTTTTTCAATACTGTGTTTTTCCAGTATTAAAAATACTTCAAAAATTAAGCAGGGAAATCTAAGCAAAACTGTAAAAACGAAGCCATAAACAGTACATTCCACAGTGGAGCTGCGGCCAAAGCTTGCTTGGGCCGCGGCTCCGCGGCCGTATAGATGAGTCATTGCCTCAGTTTTGTACAGTAATGCTTATAGCTGCTTGTATATATTTTTGGGTATTTTTAATCTGATTCAAGTGTTGAATGTTTTGGGGATTGTTTTGGGTTCGGTGATTCGATCGGAATTTTAATTTCGTGCCTTTTTCGGATAATTTAGAAAGTATTAAAATGTTCGAACGAGTATCATTAACTCACTTTTTCATGGGGTTTAAATCTTTCGGAAATATGTGCAAGTTAAGTGGTAGACCCTCTAGAAGAACACAAACCTTAACTCGATTATGTGACCGTCTGAACTGCCTCTGAACCTTAGGGTTTGAGGTAGTACGGCGTGCCACATGTGAGGCGTTGGCTTGATCCTTCTACGGCTGGACCGCTGCTACTGTGACACATTCCGGGATTTTTGAACTCCGCTCAAGTGTTGAGCTTTAGAAAATTTTGGGTATTTGATCATTCGATCGAAAACTTTAATACTGTCTATTTATCTGGAATGCGATACAATATATGGAATTCATATAGTTAGGCATAAAATACGAAGTATGTGATATTTCGCATTTACGATGTCTAAAGAGAATGTGGATTCCAAATATTGTAGTTTTACACTTTCTTTTCTATGACCGTAAGTATAGTATGTAGTGGTATTGTCGATTTTCGTTACTATACATCAACGACGATCGGTGTATGCATACTTACTTACGTTGATGATATGAGATATCATGTGTTGCTGAGATATGATGTGCAGGATTGTCGCGATTGAATAGCCGGGTTTTTTTTATGTGAGATGAGAGTTTTATTTTCATTCATGTAAAATTCAAATGTAATGTAATATTCTTTTATTTAGGGCACTTCCGGGTTGAGATTGATGTCACCATTGTTGTATATTATTTACTTTTCCGCATTAGGATGGACCCACGGAGGGGAGTACAGGTGACCGGGTTCTGGGGTTCAGTGGGAGGCCATCTCGAGGAGTCGAGACCGAGTCTCCTAAACTCCAGAATTAGTAGGGTCGCTTGCCGCTCTCTTAGGGGTCCAGGGTGTGGGCTTGGCTATTCATCGCGACTGTGGAATCCTTATTTTCTATTGTTGGCTAAATACTAAATACGGACGTCCTAGTATATCCTGTATTATCATTTGTGTGTTTCTGCTGCCTGTATTCTGTGATGTGATTTCTGAGACGAATGATATATTATATATATGATATATAGTAGACGCTGCTTATGTTTTACACCCGCGCTAGTCCCGTCCCGGTATGCCGTTAGTTAAGTAACCTAACGGTGCATAACGGAACATTGCGGCGAATGCGGATGGCATAAGCGTACGTTGTATTTTCGTTTCTTTTCTGTGATTGGTTTAAGGACTTAAATGATGGGACTATATTAATATGATTAATGTAAAGAAAATAAACCTAAAAAGATGTTGTAGAATCGGATTTGAAAACCACTCGGCTCTTTATGAAAAAGCTACATTTCAAAACTGCGGAGCTTAAGCCACTCCTTTTGAAAACCATTTGATTCTATGACGATATCAAGTTCATAGCGTTAAAGATATTCTTAAAAATCATCCGCAACCCTCCGTCATTTTAGGAAGTAGAGTACTTAGTATTCGTGCTACGTTTGTTGACCTTAGCCAAGGCGTAGTGTACGGTAGCTAAGTGATGTCTTCCTACAATGCATATGATGCAGATTAATTAGGACGGGCATGTGACTTTGTTGACCTTAGCCAAGGGTCATGTGAACGGGTCTGATTAATCAAGAAATGACGGGTTGAACTTGACTAGTGCTTGTAATTTGTTGACCATAGCCAAGGTCATGAGTGCTAGGGGTAAAAACCACATCGGAAATTTCAATAGTTGAAATTTGCAATGAGATTGCATAACTTCCATATGATGGTTGGATCCCGATCCCACTGTGGGCAATTGTTGCTCCCAGGACAGTTTTGCAGTTTACAATTAGCTAACTCATTAGGTGTCTAGAAAGGTGTTAACGGGGCTACGCCTCTGGGAAAACGAGGTTTACTTTAATTAGGTCCGTGCGAAAGCACGGGGAACCTCCCTCAAGTACCGACACTGGCCTGGCTGAACGGTTAGCGAAGTTGTAGACTCTAATTAATCCTGGCTAGTTTTTTTTAAGGTTTGAAAGAAAAACTTGATTAAAGCAGTGGGAAACATTGATTAGACAAGATAATAACCAATCTAATCTTTGCAAGAGCTTTCGCTGAGTGTATTATTTTCTCTCTCTTAATGGCAGATACCCATGACTGGACTCAAGCTTCTACTAGATAAAAATAAACTGAATGGGACCAATTATAAAGACTGGCTGAGGAATATGAACATTGCCTTGACTTATGATAAAGTAGCATATGTCGTCACGGCTATAGCCCCGCCCGTCCCAGGTCCAAAATCCTCAGTTGCGGATATTGAAGTCCGCAAGACATGGAACGTTGACTGTGCCATGGCCAAATGCCTCGCGCTTTCATCGATGGATAACACACATCAAAAGCAGCACGAGAATATGGACATTCACGCCATATTCCTCCATACAAAGGAGTTGTATGGAGAACAATCCCGCGTATTACGATACGAATCATCAAAGAAATTGTTTCAGATGCGAATGGCCCCTGGCACACCAGTAGGAGACCATGTTCTGAAGATGATAGCTCTTATAGAAGAGCTTGAGGACCTTGGATGGACGATGGACAATGAAAAATTTACAGATATTATTCTGCAGTCCCTCCCCTCCACCTTTGCTCAATTCATTGTTAACTTCAACATGCACAACATGGAGAAGGAACTATCTGAACTCCTTAATATGTTAAGGAGTGCAGAGAGCACACTGAAATCAGTGAAAACTCCTGTTTTAACCGTTGGACAATCTTCCTCTTCTCACCCAAAGGCTAAGGCCAAAGGAAAGAAAAAGAAGAAGCCCACCAATCCTAAGGGTGGAGTTAAAAAGGTTAAGGGGAAGGAAAAGTCCAAAGCTGGAGAGTCGGGGAAAGGGGAATGTTTTCATTGCCACAAAACAGGACATTGGAAGCGCAACTGTACGGAGTACTTAAATCTCAAGAAGAAGCATGGGGATGCTTCCGCTTCAGGTGTGTTTGTGACAGAAAACTGTTTTTCAATAAACTCTGCTTCCTGGATATCAGATACCAGTTCAGGTTCTCACATTTGCAATTCTATGCAGGGCTGAGAAATAGCAAAGTTTTGAAGACAGGTGACCATACTCTCCGCGTTGGAAATGGCTCCAATGTACATACAGTCGCAGTGGGAGAGTATCACTTGGGGTTGCCATCTGGGTGTATATTGGTTTTGAACCTATGTTATTTTATACCAAATATGCTTTGTAATATAATATATGTTTCTTTGTGTAACATTTCAAAAAGATAAAATATTAATTTTAGGAATTTTTATAATTTAATATTATTTTAATGAATATTTTAATATTTTGGTATTATTAAATACAGAAAAATTTGGGAAAATTATGGAAAATTATAAAATAGGGTAAATTAGAGAATTATGCCATTTCTAAGTTTAATTGATTAGTTATATGCTAAATTAGTGCTAATCGCGATTAAAAATCGCTAATCGGTTTTTAGCATTTTTTGTGCAAAACATGCACATATCACTTTTTCACACTTGTGTTACATTTTTATTGCCATGGTTTGTTTTGGGGTTACTATTTGAGTGAGAAGGGTTTTAAAAAGGAAAAGAAAAGAGAAAAGAATAAAGAAATGGGTAGTTGGTGAGAGAGAGAGGTATGGGCTCCTTTTGACCCAAGACTTAGCCATTTCTTCCCTTCATTTCCCTCCCTCTTCTCCTCTCTCCTGCTGCTGCTCATCCTTCATCTCCCTCCCCTCTTCAACTCCTCAAAACACATCCAAAACAACTCCAAAACCCCACTCTCATTTCATTAAATGTGTGCACAATCCCTAGATCTACACTTGGAGCTAAAGAAGCAAGGATTTTGGCAACTTGAGGCAACTCAAGAATTTTCTTGAGTTGCCAAATGAGGTATTTACTGAACCCTTAGCTTAGTTTTAGCATTACTTTCACCCCCATGTTGTGATTGAACCGATATTGTGTGATTTGGTGACTTAAGGTAAAACCTAGTTAGGGTTTGAGGGAAACTTGTGTTGTATTGTGAAATTAAGCTCAGTTGAGGTTATATAAACACCCTAGTGTATGAATTAAGACCCAAAACTGAAACTTAAACCCAGAATACGGATTTTAGAAACCGATATCGGAAAATTTATGAAATCTGTGAAGGTTAATTGGAATCTGCTATCACCCGGGACATCCTAAAATAAAATTGATTGGACAGTGGCATGTGCAGGCACCCAGGAAGCTACCACCAAGACCCTAGCCCCTAACTCCCTTACCCGGCCGCTAATTAATCCCAATTGGCCGCAATTTGCAGCCCGACCAGCACCAATCTGTGTCGTTTTGGTTCTACAGCTCCTACTTGTATAGATTAGACCCCTGGTATTTATAGATTTGTCTAATTGGACCTAGGATGAAATCTGTAACATATTTCCTAAGTTGCTGTTTTGGATTCGTGTTTCCGTATTCCGTATTTTTGATTCTGCAATTGTGTATTGTGTTTTACCTCGACTATTTGGCGTTTATACGACGATATAGAGGGTTTATTGATGGCTTTGAAGGCGTACCATAGGTTCTAACCTATAGGCCTCTTATCGTATCGTTTTGGGTTTCGTGTGCCGTTTTAGCTTTGATTTGGTTTTAATGCGCATATGCGACGCTTTGATGTGTAGGTACCCCATGAAGACTACGGGACGACAAGCAAGCGCGTGGTGACATCGAAAGATGGAGACGCAAGGTGAGTAGATTATATCTACTGGAGGAAGTCGGGTGGATGGCGTATAGCACCACCGCAGTCCGTAGTTAGTATACTATATATTATGCTTGATAGTTATAGTGTGTCATGGATATGATAGATTAGGTGTACTATGGATAGTGTAGGGTTAGAAGTGACTAGTGTAGTTCATAGTCGCGAACCCTAGAATAGATTTACACATATACGCACACCCTTGCATATTCATTATACTTGCACTGTGTTGATGATATTGGATGACATTGGAGATGGGTCGATGATGTTGGGCTTTGTGCCTCAAGATCGGTGATTTGATGTGATTCGTATTTGGGATACGATACGTGATCTCTAGCAGGCCTTGGGACGTGTGCTTGTACACGCAGTATATTGATGGTATCAGTTGAACTAGACTTAGATCAGTACCCCAGATTATGTGATAGATGATAGTGATACCTGAGATGTGATGAGCTAGTGTGATATTGACCCGTACCCAGCTATTGGGATGCCGTACGACGATTTACCGTACGAGCTTTACATTGATGATAGATCCGCACTCATGACTTGAGGATGTCATATGATATACTGTATCGTACGCGATACTATTGAGGCAGGATCACCGACTATTATATCTATATATATATCGATTCAGATTTAGGTGGTTTCCATACCTCTCCCGATTGGCTTGATACTTAGATCAGTAGTTTGCATAGTAGATGTTAGACTAGACCCGAGTCATATCTATTTCAAAAACTACGAATCAGGAATATCTTAAAGACAAACAAAGGGATTCTACGGATACTTTAAAAGGCGTATCTTTTCTTAAAAACACCGTACCCCTTATTTTACTAAAACCCTGATTTGTCTTATTTCAAAAGGCATAACTGCATGACATATAAATATTGATGTAGTTTCTTCACTGTGGTCTTGATTATTTGATTTCCGCATATTCATGCTATTCACATTGCGTGCATATGTTTATTGCTATATTATTATCATGCTGTTAGGACACCAGCACCATTATCGATGATGCGTATGTTCCACGTACACTATTTGTCGTCTCAGACACTTCATCATCGATAATTGCCATGCCACTACACTGTAGTACTGTTGCATTCATGATATGATTCTTGCATGGCATATTGTACACTTATACCTGTACACAAACATAGATGATTCTGACTTGATTAGAGATTTGGGAACCGCATGATGTTCTTCAAAAATGATTCGTTTTAAAAGAGCGGTTTCCCTCGACATATGCACATTACTATTCCATGTTGCATGACTTATGATATGCTTACCTTTCTTACATGTCGCATACATCATGTTTTGATTATACGCATAGAGATATGTTGTTTCCATGATATTTTTGGATTTGGGAACCGTGGGTATTTCAAAAGAGAATATATAATTGTATTAAAAACCCGGTTACCCTTGATATGATATTTCAGTGCGTCCACCATGTGTTTTCTCGGTGCTGAGAGCGACATGTGAAACCCAATTCGAGGAGGCGGATGAGGCCGATTGCGGGTACATGGTGGACCCGGTATGGTACCCCGGGGCGAGAACGGTTTCGCTGTATAGTAGACGGTGAGCCTGGCAGAGGGACTACTACCTACCGGTGATTGTATTTGAGCTCGGCGGATATCTGGAGGATACCGACCAGAGTTGAGAGATGGACATGGGATGACCCGTACTGCCGGGGCCGAGGACCTATACCGCAGACGGAGCCCCATATGGATGAGGACATGGGATGACCCGTACTGCCGGGGCCGAGGACCTATACCGCAGACGGAGCCCCATATGGATGAGGACATGGGATGACCCGTACTGCCGGGGCCGAGGGCCGATACCGCAGACGGAGCCCCATATGGACGAGGATTTACGTATCGATGCTAGGCACGGGTTTCATGATGTTTTTCCATGATTTTGTTTATATCCTCATATTTGCATACATGATGCTTATTTGTCATTGGGTGACTGTGGACGGGTTCCACGTTTATACAGACTTGATCACATACAGACTGGATTTACATTGATCATACTTCATTTGTATATATAACAGGGTATGAGGGCGCTGTTATATATACCCTTACACCAATATTAGTGGTATGGGATGCTAATATATGTGTATTGATATTCATATTTACTTCATGCAGACATACCTTATACTGATGACATGTTATTACCTGAGTACTTGGCACTACATACTTGTTTAGATGTTACTTCCCACCGTATCATACTTCAGATGTACTCTTGTGGTTTATATTATACTGATCGTTTTGACCTAGGATTATGTCTTGCATTCGGTTTCTGCTTGTAGATATTCTCTATTCACGAGTTGGCAACTCACCCCCGTTGTGCCACAGTTTTTGCAGGTTTTGCCGTACAGGTTTCTTTGCGGCATTTCTGGCACACTACTTCCTTGCGGGTGAATTGCATTTGGTAGGTGGATTCTTTTGCATCAAGAACCACCATTGTACTTGTATTATTCTTTGTATCTAGAATTTCCATCAACCCAAAACTTGTATATTGTTTCAGACTTAGACATTAGTGTTGTATTATTCGACCTTAGAGTCGCGCTTAGTAGTATTGCGGTTTTCATGCTTATTAAGTTTCTTTTGGATTTGACCCTCGCCATTCGACGTTGTATATTATATTGCTTGCGTGGTTGTGACCGTCGATTGACGAAGAGCTAGCTCCCGCTTGGGGATGCCTTTATCATTGTATATATATATTGTTCTTGTTGTACCCCGTTCGGGGCCAGTATTTACAAAAGAAACTCTGCCGAAATTTCTAGAAAAGACTTTACATTTTAAAAATGCACATTCGGCTTAGTTATTTAAAAACCTTGACTTCAAACATGTTTTCCTTCACTTCTTTAAAACCAGTTTTCTTTATTTACTCTTAAAATGGTTTTAGATTTCTGGGCTTTTGGCTTACTTGGATCAGATGGAGTCCTATTGACTTCATTTGGTTCAAGGGCCAGTCACGTGCTCTTTCGGGTCGTGACAAAGTTGGTATCAGAGCGCTAGGTTGACCTTGGTTCGAGTCTAAGTTTGACTATGTGGAGCCAGGGCGTTTATATATATACGGAACTTAGGCTTGACCTTACGGAACTTAGACTTAGTCGAGGGGGGTATTAGACCCGAACTTTCGTCGCGTAGGATAACCCTTGGTTGATGGAATATGTGACTAAAGTAGAGTGACGTACCGTGGGTATGTTCCGCGGCATACTTACGACACGCCACTCCGCTTAAGGAACCTTAGGATGTACATATTTTCGAGATCAGTGATTCTCTTCATATCCATGATTATACATCCATTTGAGATCCTCGATACTATTAGTTTCATGATCATACCTTCATTGATGCTGTTCCTTCTTATGATCATGTATCCACTTTGGATCTGTTGTTCTCTTTCTTGCCATTGATCTGCTCTCTTCGATACTCGATTGAGGTTCCTGTCGCCATGTTTGAGCGCAGTTTGGGCTGCTGCTAGGGTTACGGTCGGTGCGAGCTCGTCTGGTACGAGGGCCGACCATTGTGTTTTCTGGTGACATGGAAACGTCTCGAGTTAGTTTTGGTGATTGTGACCTCTAGTGGAGGCGAGTGCTTGGTTTTGCACTGGATGATCGGGCCATTGTTAGAGCTGCCAGTTGAGAGAGCACTGTTGATGTACAGCATACCTCAGAGATTATGATGTCGCCTACCGTGCAGACAGATGGACCGGCTTTTGCTGAGATTGACAGGATGTTGCTTTCGGAGCTTACGAGCTGAGATTGCCGGAGCTTTCAGGAAGATATGAGACAGATGATAGCTAGCCTACCCAGTTTGAGAGACGAAGGTGATTCGTCCGATTTGTGCGCCGGAGCGGGCCCAGTTGAGTTGAAGATTTCCAGTGTGGGGAGTCTTACTCAGATCTTGAGCAGACCGATTCAGAGATGATCGCCAATGTATCGCCTTTCCTGGAGGATTGAGGCGCTGTTCAGCATACTGACGAATGAGCCAGTTGCTGCTGCAAATGACGAGATATCGCCCAGATGGTTGGAGCTACTGCAGCATTAGCATATACTTAGAGACATGATGGATGGTCGCTAGTCACCTGAGGATGAATGACTAGGACAGGTGTTCGTTCGCTTACCCCGATGCGAGGTCATCAGATAGATTGCTTCCAGCTTGAGACGACTTCACGCAGGTTCGTTGAGAGTCGACAGAGACGATCGAATGTCAGGAGCCATTCTCCAAGTTTAAAGTATACGGAAAGACATGCAGGCGATTCCATGGACCCTCTAGAAGAATGAAACCCTAACTCGACTTAATGACCGTGTGAAAGCCTTTTGAACCTTAGGGTTTGCGGCAGTTCCGCGGCGCCATTAGTGAGGCTTGGGTTTGCCCTTCTACGGCTGGACCACCGACGCTGTGGCATGTACTCGATACTATTAAACTGTACTCAAGATGTTGATCTCTTGGGGGATTATAAGGTTCTGACGAGTCGATCGAATGTTTCTACATCATTCGGATATCATGTGATGGGATGCTTTGCTTGGAAGACTCCAGATACGAGTATAGCCGTTGGAGCACAGTCCATGCAGCCATGATGAGACGAGTCCGAATCAGTCGACATTGAAGCAGAGTTAATAAAAGAGTTCGCAAGAGATTTCGACGAGACGACGTCCCACACCGCCGACATCAGAGATGTGATACGCACCCAAAGGCGTTCTATATGGATATATCTTCTAGAAAGAAGCGTGATAAGTATGCAGCCGTTCCGGAATAAGAATTTGCTTCAGCAATGGATGATGACTTCCGGGCAATCCGGCAGGAATGAGATTTGAGAGAGAAACCTCGATAGGACCTTTCTGGAATACGATACGAGGAGACCTAGACCCAGGAGTGGTCATATTGCGCACACCTAGTAGGCCAGAGTTCGACATCGTCGACGAGATAGTTGACCAGGTTCGGATAAAGGAACTTACCCAGATGCGTTGCGAATTGATCAAGGACGGACGAGTATTGAGTATTCCTCCGATGGTTGGGACACGTTCCCGAGGACCTGTTCGGCCGGACATCTTCTACAGAATGATGAAGTTACAGGGTACGTGTTCATATCAGATTTTTGCATTTTTATACCGCCCAATTTTTATCACATTGCATATCGGTAGGTACTTTTGAGCTGCGTTTGCTAGTCAATTGCAGGATACAGGTTCTCGGCTCTAAACGGTGAAATCCATGGAAAAATACGACAAAATCCGAGTTCCTTCCAACCACAGATAAAACACGGGTCTCCGATCTTTATCCGTCTGCTGCCACACACCAGTTTAGGAGACAAAATAACAAATCAATTGTCACCTTCATGCACAAAGCACTATGGCAACACCAAGACCAAGAAATCTACGCGGAGCTCAAGAAAATCCATGTCCAAAGTCCACCTTTCCCTCAACAGAAATTCTGGAAGAAATTTGGAAGCATTTTCAGAAAATACATGTACCAGACAAGAGGGGACAGCAGACCAGGGCAGCACAAAAACGCCGACAAACCAACTCAACCATAAGGCGGCGGATCTGCGGCATAAGGAGGCTTAGGCCGCGGATCCGCGGCCGTATGGTGGCGGCAGGTGACCAATTTTTGAGGGTGTTTTGGTCTTTTTGTTTGTATTCTGGTGGTTGCCCTAGGTTTTCATTTTTCAGCCTATAAATAACCCAGAACTTTGTGAAGGAAGGGGTCCATAATCTTGTATTCTTTTTCTAGGTTTTAGATTACATGTTCTTCTTCTTCTCATCTCTTCTCCATTAAACTTGTAGTGAGCCTTGTGAGTGAAGAATGGTGAATAAAGAAGATCATTTTATTATCATGCTTGTCTTGCTTTTTCTATAATTGTTGTAATTTTAATTTGTTAACTAGTTGTTGTTATTTCTTGTTGTTTCTTTCTTCTTTCTTTTTCTTTATCCTTAATACGACCATGATGCTTACGCTCGATCCTCGCCAAGGTGAGGTCGCAAATAGCTAGTCGTTATCTTCTAATCTCTTTCTTTCTATCTTTCTCTTTTGTTTTGTTTTATTTTTCCGTATCGTGATGTGTGAGTAGTTTAATACTTGTTAGGGTAGGATAAGGGAATTTTGAGAGAAGGAAATCTCTCTCACTCTTTCCTTGCCCAACAGCTTAATTCAACTCCCGTTAATTGAACCACAATCCGGTCCTTACGGCACCCTATCCTACATGATAGCGGTGATTCCGTAGTGAGACCGGTTGTGGTTGAATTAACCGGAGGTTATGGCTAAGAGCCAAGAATGGACGGACAAGCACCAAAAGGAAGAACTTATGCGTTGGAAAGCCTAGCTTATACTCGCAAGTTCCTTCCTAGTCGTGCTAATCCCCGTTGTTGCCGATTACCGTAACACCGATATTAAGAGGGGCAACGAAAGATGTGGAGACTCCTAACTCAAACTAACCTAATCCTAACCCTAACAAGCTCTCTTTACATATCATTTTACCGCTTAACTAATCACAACAAAATCTAAAAAACTGGACTTAACTCGTTAAAGCACATAGAAAAAGATTCCCATCTCCCTGCGGACGACCCGTACTCAACCGGCTAGCTACAAGCGAAACCGTCTTGATTGCGGTATTTAACTAAAACTTGAACACGCAGAACCTCTAACAATCAAATGGCGCCGTTGCCGGGGAGACGGTAGTTTATTTCCTTGTGTAATTTCGGGTTAACTTATGAATATAAAAACAACCGAAAAACAAAAAAAAATATATACTTTGTAAAAAAGTCATCTTCTTAGTTTTGATTAGTTTTTGTGCAAGTGTGCAGGAAAATACGAAGTTCAAGATCGGCGCCAAAGACGTCGGATAATACGGAGTTCAAGTACAGTGCCAAAGACGTGGGAAGATAGACCCACATCTCGCGGCTACACCGCGACGGATTGAAACGAAGCAAAAGGTCTACTGTAAGATTCTGGAGAAGTTACAGTGAGCAAATCCAATTTCAGGACATCCAGACAACCAGAGGAGACACAGACCAGCATCTCCACAAAATTTCAAGGCCCAAGACCACCATCTTGCCGCGGAACCGCGGCCTAAGCACATGTTTGGCCGCGGAACCGCGGCCATTTAGTGGCTTCAGGGTCCCATTTTCTCTGTAAGTGTTCCTCTCCTCTCTCCCACTCCTCTGAACTCCACTGAACTGTGTTTTCTGCAGATTTCTTTGCGCAAACTCTTCTCCCCCTTCCAATAAACTGTTCTTGTGCAGGATTCTTTGCGCCGCAATAAAAATAAAAATTGTTTGCAGTTGATTTGTTACCGCTTTGCATTCTTTAATACGGACTTAAGGGGCTTGAAACCAATCCAGATTGGGTGGGGATTTCATCACCCTTCCCAGGACCCCAAAAATCACAAAAGCATATGCATTGTCCATTGTAAATTAAAAAATACTAGACTTCAGCCCTAAGGACTTCGCGCTCATTAGGAGAAGATAAACCGTGTTTAGAACCTCGCTTGATGGTATATTGTTTACGGGGTGTCTAGGAAAGTGTTAAAAGCGCAACCGCCGAAAGAGAAAGGGTTATTTAATTAAGGAACTTCGCGAAAGCGTTGGACAACCTCCCCTTATCTCTGCACTTACCTGGCCTCGTGATCAGTGTATTTTTATGCCCGTTTCTCGACACTGTTTAACTTCGACAATCAAGTTCAGGAGCAGGTCTAGTAGACCTAGGTTACCCTAGATCTAGGTATGATTGTGCATATCTTGTTTGTGATTGCTTAAGCCATATATCCGTACATATTTCTTTAAATCTCTTTCTAAAAACAAAACAAAAAAAAAGAAAAAAATCAAAAACTTTTATAAAAACTTGCCCTTTGTCGCCAAATCCATTTTTTCACCCACCACCCATCGCCTTTCTCCATTGAAGTTTTCTTACCCTCACCTTCTCCGCTTTGACTATACTAAACTCGTTTAGTGTATGTCCGCTTGGACTCGGGACACTAGCGCCCGTCTAGTCCGCGTTACGTTAGTCGCTACCGACTACGCGATTGACTCCGAAGTCGATACTCCGTCCACTCCTCTTTCACCCCTTCCTTTGCCGGCCAACTCCGACGTTGACCGGAATTCTGTTCATACATCTTCACCTTCACCTTCACCAACCTCTTCTTCCGCGATGTCAGGATTTAATCCGAACATCTCTTTGACTACCCCTGGATTGGCTCCACCTCCTGCGGAGACCAATATCCCACCACCACCGCCAGTTGTAGCGCCACAGCGAATCGCGCTCCAGGATCGTTTCTATCCCACCCGTTCTGCACTCCCCACCTGCCTTTCTCTTCCACCGGCCAATGGGGATAATTTTGAAATTAAGCCCCACTTCATCAACATGCTTCCACGATTTCATGGGCTTAAATCTGAAGATGCCTATATCTTCATCAACAAATTTCAAAACGTCTGTGCCATGATGAAAACTACCCAACTGTCGGACGATGCTATACGTATACGGGTCATTCCGTTCACTTTATTCGATCTCGCTGAAAAATGGCTGTATAGCACCGCTTCCCACTCCATAACCAGTTGGGACGAGTTTGTTAAAGCGTTTCTGAAAAAATTCTATCCGAATCATAAAACCGCAAGGATTCGAAATGAAATCAACCAATTCTCCCAGCTTCCTTTTGAACCCTTCTGGAAGTGCTTTGACCGGTACAAAGACCTTCTTGTTCAGTGTCCCCACCACGGTATAGAGAAATGGCAACTCTGCCAAACCTTATACGAGGGCCTGAACCCAGCAACGAAGCAGTTGTTGGAAACCATCTGTCAGGGCCACTTCCTATCGAAATCTGACGAGGAAGCGTGGCAGTTCTTTGACGACCTTGCGGAGCAAACGCTACAATGGGAGAGCACCAGACCGACTTCTTCTTCTTCTACCTCCACTTCTACCGGTCAGTCTAGGGTAGGAATTCACCAACTTGATGTCTCTATTGCGATGAAAGCTGAAATGGCTGCAATAACGAGAAAGCTTGAAGCGATAGAGAGCAAATTTTCTGCTCCTGCTCCTGGCCCTGTTCTCCTCCTTCGTACCATCTGCGCTTGTTGTTCCGATCCTTCTCATTTGACCGAAGAGTGTCCTTACAATCCACCCTCGCAAGGACAGGATCAGGTCAATGCTGCATTTCAGCAAAGACCGAGGAATGATCCATACTCTTCCACCTACAATCCCGGTTGGAGGAACCATCCCAATTTCGCCTGGAATCAGAATCAGAATCAATTCCAGGGCAACAATTTCCAAAGGGCCCCTCCACCGCAACAACAAGCGCAACAACAAACTCAACATCAATATCAGCAGCCCTTCCAACCCCAACCTTTCCAAAATCAGACGAACAACTTTGCACCCAACAATTCTTTTCCACCAAACAACTTTGTTCCGTCAAACAACGATAAGGTTTCCTCGCTCGAACGAAGTCTGGAGGCGTTCGTTAAACAATCGACCCAATCCACTGCCAACATCCAGTCTTCCATTCAGTCCTTAGTGCAACACACTGCCGCACACGGGCAAAGCATCAAGACCATCGAGGCCCAGATTGCACAGCTGAACGCGGCCTTAAGTGAGCGAGAGAAGGGGAAGCTCCCGTCCCAACCACTCCCAAATCCGGGTCACCCACATAATGCACATGTTGCTCTTGAACAACAGAACCATAATGTGAGTGCCGTGACCACACTGAGATCGGGAAGGATGCTGCAAAACAACATTAGCAAACGGATCAACGATGACACCACGGCCGCTTCTTCTTCTTCTTCTTCTTCTTCTTCTTCTGAGCCTATTCTCCGTTCTTCACAAGGCTCCCCTCCCTCTTCTTCTGCTCTTAACGGACCCACTTCTCACTCCACGAAGACACCTATTCTGGGATCCGTTCCAACTCCACAATCTCCTCCTCCAGCATTAGACTCAACCAATTTTCAAAATGTTCCATTTCCAAACCGGTTGAGGTCTAATAAACAAAATCCTCAAATGGAGAAGATTCTGGAGTTATTTAAGCAGGTTAACATTAACATTCCTCTTCTAGATGTTGTCCAACAAGTCCCGTCCTACGCGAAAATCTTAAAGGACTTGTGCACGAAAAAGAGGAAGTCTCAGGTACCCAAGAAAGTTTTCTTGGCTAGTGCTGTGAGTGATGCCCTTATCCAATCTTTACCACAAAAACGGAAGGACCCTGGCTGTCCTACGATTTCAATTACTATTGGGGATAAGAACATCAACCGCGCACTATTAGATCTTGGTGCCAGTGTTAACCTGCTTCCGTATTCAGTATACGACCAATTAGGCGTCGGAGAGTTGAAACCCACGCACTACACTCTCCAAATGGCCGACCGATCGATCACCCATCCTAGGGGTGAGCTAGAGGATGTGTTAATAAAAGTCGGGGACTTCATATTCCCCGTTGACTTCATTGTCTTAGATACACAGCCTGTAGCTAACCCCCGGAATCAAATTCCGGTGATACTCGGTCGCCCATTTCTCGCAACCTCAAATGCTGTGATCAATTGTCGCAATGGTTCGATGAACCTCTCTTTTGGAAATATGACGATTGAACTCAACATTTTTAGGTTGGGGAATCAGCCCGCCGAACCTAATGCTCATATACTGGACGTCTGCTCGATCCAGGAGATCACCCCAGAAGAGTGTGAATTCGAGGAGTTTCTGTTTGATCACGATAATCTTGACGCCACTAGTGCGTTTCTCTTCGAACCTGCTGCTGTTTCTGCGCCCGACAACGACTACGAGTGTTTCACGTTTTCAAACGATCTTAGCTGCGCCCAACCCGAGTTTGAATCCTTCGACTTTCCGGATGAGTTACCTGAACCATCCAACTCGGTTGCCTACACTCGTTTTGAACCTTTGCTGGAGTCCTTTGAGTTCGAGACCTTTGCACCAACCTTGCCTTCCATCGTTTCACCTCCAACGCTCGAACTCAAGCCTTTGCCGTCTCACCTAAAGTACGCTTACTTAGGTGAGAACGATACCCTCCCTGTCATCACCACGGCTTCTCTAGCTCCCGAGCAAGAGAAAGCCCTTCTCACGGTCTTGCACAGCAACAGGCAAGCTTTTGGCTGGTTCATGGCGGACATCAAGGGGATTAGTCCCCTGATCGTTGAGCATCACATTCATCTGATAGATGATGCCAAACCAGCCCGGGATACACAAAGACGTCTCAATCCAGTCATGAAAGAGGCTGTGAAGAAGGAGATCGTAAAATGTCTAGATAGTGGTATCATTTACCCTATCTCTAATAGCCAGTGGGTTAGCCCCATTCACGTTGTCCCCAAGAAGTCAGGCATCACGGTCATCACTAACGAGGAGAATGAGTTAATCCCTACTCGCACCAAAACTGGGTGGCGAGTTTGCATTGATTACAGAAAACTCAACGCCGCAACGCGGAAAGACCACTTTCCGCTACCTTTCATTGACCAAATGCTTGAACGATTGGCCGGACACGAGTACTACTGCTTTCTTGATGGCTACTCTGGCTATAATCAAATCCCCATCGCCGAAAAAGACCAGGACAAGACCACATTCACTTGTCCTTTCGGCACGTTTGCATATCGTCGCATGCCCTTTGGGATATGCAATGCGCCCGCTACCTTTCAGCGGTGTATGATGGGAATTTTCTCAGACATGGTGGAAAAATTTCTGGAGATTTTCATGGATGACTTCTCCATCATCGGCGATTCCTTCAACGAGTGTTTGCTGCATCTTGACGCTGTCCTTACCCGATGTAAGGACAAGAATCTCACTTTGAACTGGGAGAAATGCCACTTCATGGTGCGCGAAGGTATTGTCTTAGGACATATCATCTCGCAAAATGGCATAGAGGTTGACAAAGCAAAGATTGAGGTCATTTCCAATCTGCCTCCTCCCCGATGCGTCAGAGATATCCGAGCCTTCCTTGGCCATGCCGGTTTTTATAAACGGTTTATCAAGGACTTTAGCAAGATTGCTAGGCCCTTGACTCTTTTGCTGGCCAAGGACACGCCATTTGACTTCAACTCGAGCTGTGTGACTGCCTTCGAGTCATTGAAACGCTCACTCACTTCCGCTCCCGTTCTTTCCTCACCTGACTGGACACACCCATTTGAAATTATGTGCGATGCATCCGACTTTGCCATCGGTGCTGTCCTTGGACAACACATCAATAAGATGCCGCACGTAATCTATTATGCGAGCCGAACCCTGAACAACGCCCAACTCAACTATACAACAACTGAGAAGGAATTCTTAGCTGTTGTATTTGCTTTAGAAAAGTTCAGGCCCTACCTCATCGGCTCTCCAGTCATTGTCTACACAGACCATTCAGCTCTGCGCCATCTTTTTACGAAGAAAGATGCAAAATCTCGGTTAATACGTTGGATCCTCTTGCTTCAAGAGTTTGACCTTGTCATTAAGGACAAACGAGGATGTGAAAACGTGGTTGCCGACCATCTCTCACGACTTCCTTCTTCGCCTTCGCTTCCAATTCCGATCAACGACGTTTTCCCGGATGAACAACTCTTGACAGTATCTTGCGAACCCTGGTTCGCAGATATTGTGAACTATTTGGCCACAGGATTACTACCGACTGAATGGTCAAGTCAGGACAGACTTCGCTTCTTATCCCAAGTAAAACACTTTTACTGGGACGAACCCTATCTGTTCAAGTACTGTCCCGACCAGATTATTCATCGGTGTGTCCCTGACGAGGAATTCAAGAGTGTGCTATCATTTTTCCACGATCAAGCGTGTGGCGGGCATTTTGGCCCCAGAAAGACAGCTGAGAAGATCTTGCAATGTGGTTTCTACCGGCCACAACTCTTCAAAGACGCTCACGACTATTGCAAGACTTGCTCCCGGTGCCAACACATGGGCCGGATATCCCGGAGGAACGAGATGCCGCTCCAACCGATCTTGGTTGTGGAGATTTTCGATGTTTGGGGGATAGATTTCATAGGACCGTTTCCCAGCTCTTTTGGGAACTTGTACATCCTTCTCGCTGTTGAGTACGTCTCTAAATGGGTCGCGGCTGTGCCCAGCCGGACTAACGACAACAAGGTTGTCGTTAGGTTCCTTAAAGAAAACATTTTCTCCCGGTTTGGGCACCCCCGAGCGATCATTAGCGACAACGGAAGTCATTTCTGCAACAAAACCTTCGAGGCCTTGATGCGGAAATACTCCATTAATCATAAGCTCTCTACGCCCTACCACCCCCAAACCTGCGGGCAGGCCGAAGTTTCAAATCGGCAAATCAAGCAGATACTGGAGAAGACGGTTTCCAAGAACCGTAAGGATTGGTCGCTGAAACTCACTGATGCCCTTTGGGCATTTCGAACCGCTTATAAGACCGACCTTGGCATGTCTCCCTATCGGCTTGTGTACAGAAAAGCCTGCCACCTACCTGTCAAAATAGAGCATCGCGCATTTTGGGCGATAAAGGAGCTGAATCTGTCTCTCGAGTATGCGGGCAGCCATCGGAAGCTGCAGTTGAACGAACTGAGCGAGCTTAGGGATGAGGCTTACGATAACGCGGTTGTCGTTAAGAACCGAATGAAGGTGTTTCACGATAAACACCTTTTGCGCAAAACCTTCGTACCTGGTCAGCAGGTACTGCTTTACGACACCCGACTTCACTTCCATCCAGGAAAGCTCAGATCTCGCTAGAAAGGACCGTATTTTGTGCGGAATGTGTATCCGCAGGGCGCTGTGGATTTGGAAAATCCAAAGGACGGTTCATTTTTCAAAGTGAACGGACACCGATGCAAACCGTACCTTAGCGCCGAACCAACAGAGGAGCTCCTGTTCTTACAGGAGCCGGTTTACCCTGAATGATCTTCCTCTGCCTACCTCCAAACTTCGGTTATCCAGCCAAGAACAGTGGACACTGTTCCAAATAAGTTTGGGGGTATGTACAAACCATTTTGTATATATTTGTGTATATTCTTTTTCTTTAAAAACAAAAGCAAAAAAATTGTGTATCGCTAACCGACAATTTTGACCATTCAAATGATCTCTTCATGCAATAACAATGAGGATACTGTCCAGTTTAAGTTTGGGGGTACGCTCGGTACGCATTTTTTACCTTCGCATTCATGTGTATATTTTGCATCTGCATATTAAAATCCATAAAATCCATAAAAATCTGAAAATTTTCTAAAAAAATATAAAAACTTTTTTGTCAAGTTAGCTTGTAGAAGAACTCTGATTCAACATTTCGACGGTTTTTGTTTGAAAAAATATGAATAACTAAATCTTATGTTTAGATTTTGAAAACCTGAAAGATAACTCTCCTTTGAAGTTAACTATAGCTGATATACGTCTTTACATCACACTACACGTGTCGTGAGTTTTTGGAAATTAGATGACAAGTCTTTTATGTTTAAAAACTTTTAAACAGATAAATAATTTTCTGAGGATCAAATAGGTTTGTTCTGAAATAAGTAATGTCAAGAATAGTTTATGAAGTAAAGCGAATATGAAGGAATATTATTGATGCCGTAATTGGAACGAAGTCTGAAAAATAACCCATCTGAAAATTGATTGGAATGATTACACACCGAACCCACTAAATACGTCTTTTATCCAAAAAAAAATAATTGAACTGCCGGTTATATCTCCGTTCGTATTAAATCATCTGATTTTCACGACAAACTGTCTTTTGTTTTTGGACCTAGGTAACTTGAGTAATTAAGTCCGCTGGGGTGTTTCTACACCTAATGCCCTAAAATCAACTGGTTTGGGTGCATTGGCCCAAAGCTCGCTAAGAAGCCTAGAAAGTCCAGATTAAAACAAAGTCAAGCAAGTGTTCTCTCCGAGTTAAAATTCCTAACGGTTCTTTGTGTGAGAATAATCTTGATAAAAGACAGGCTTTTATAAAAAAAATTTAACGGAGATATGAAGGTTCTATTTATGATAAAGACTATTGCACGTGCACAGAGGTGTGTATGAAATGAAAACAAGGAAAAGGTGGAGTGAAAAATACGACTTAGTTTCCTGTTAAGGAAGATAGAAATTCTGAAGTTGAAACCTTACTGGAAAACGAAACTTGAAAAATGCTTAACTCTCTATAAAACTTATGTGATCCTATTAAAATTGTTATCTGGGCTTTATTATGCGACATGATGACTTTAATCGATCCTTCTGGAACTTAACGACACTATTTGCACTGCACGTAAAGACATATAAAGTCTATAGCTAAATAAGAAGCGAGGTGTGAAAAATAAAGGTTCGATGGTCTAGACTTAGGATTATAGAATTGTTATTTTCTAAAACAAAACTTTAGGGGTTTGAATCTTAGTTATTTTACAAAACTAGCTTGACCGGATTTTGTGGGTAGTATCCGCTGAAAACCCTCAGGAGACAACACTCCTCCTACTAAGGACACCTAGAGGTTTAAACGGCTTGTTGCACATGCTCAGTGCAATCGCGTTCCCTGCGAAAGTGAGGTTAGGAAATTTTTTGTGAATAAATTGGCTTTGCTCGGGACGAGCAAATGATAAGTTTGGGGGTATTTGTTCATATCAGATTTTTGCATTATTATAACGCCCAATTTTTATCACATTGCATATCGGTAGGTACTCTTGAGCCGTGTTTGCTAGTCAATTGCAGGATACAGGTTCTCGGCTCTAAACGGTGAAATCCATGGAAAAATACGACAAAATCCGAGTTCCTGCCAACCACAGATAAAACACGGGTCTCCGATCTTTATCTGTCTGCTGCCACACACCAGTTTAGGAGACAAAATAACAAATCAATTGTCACCTTCATGCACAAAGCACTATGGCAACACCAAGACCAAGAAATCTACGCGGAGCTCAAGAAAATCCATGTCCAAAGTCCACCTTTCCCTCAATAGAAATTCTGGAAGAAATGTGGAAGCATTTTCAGAAAATACATGTACCAGACAAGAGGGGACAGCAGACCAGGGCAGCACAAAAACGCCGACAGACCAACTCAACCATAGGGCGGCGGATCCGCGGCATAAGGAGGCTTAGGCCGCGGATCCGCGGCCGTATGGTGGCGGCAGGTGACCAATTTTTGAGGGTGTTTTGGTCTTTTTGTTTGTATTCTGGTGGTTGCCCTAGGTTTTCATTTTTCAGCCTATAAATAACCCAGAACTTTGTGAAGGAAGGGGTCCATAATCTTATATTCTTTTTCTAGGTTTTTGATTACATGTTCTTCTTCTTCTCATCTCTTCTCCATTAAACTTGTAGTGAGCCTTGTGAGTGAAGAATGATGAATAAAGAAGATCATTTTATTATCATGCTTGTCTTGCTTTTTCTATAATTGTTGTAATTTTAATTTGTTAACTAGTTGTTGTTATTTCTTGTTGTTTCTTTCTTCTCTCTTTTTCTTTATCCCTAATACGACCATGATGCTTACGCTCGATCCTCGCCAAGGTGAGGTCGCAAATAGCTAGTCGTTATCTTCTAATCTCTTTCTTTCTATCTTCCTCTTTTGTTTTGTTTTATTTTTCCGTATCATGATGTGTGAGTAGTTTAATACTTTTTAGGGTAGGATAAGGGAAGTTTGAGAGAAGGAAATCTCTCTCACTCTTTCCTTGCCCAACAGCTTAATTCAACTCCCGTTAATTGAACCACAATCCGCTCCTTAAGGCACCCTATCCTATATGATAGCGGTGATTCCGTAGTGAGACCGGTTGTGGTTGAATTAACCGGAGGTTATGGCTAAGAGCCAAGAACGGACGGACAAGCACCAAAAGGAAGAACTGATGCGTTGGAAAGCCTAGCTTATACTCGCAAGTTCCTTCCTAGTCGTGCTAATCCCCGTTGTTGCCGATTACCGTAACACCGATATTAAGAGGGGCAACGAAAGATGTGGAGACTCCTAACTCAAACTAACCTAATCCTAACCCTAACAAGCTCTCTTTACATATCATTTTACCGCTTAACTAATCACAACAAAATCTAAAAAACTGGACTTAACTCGTTAAAGCGCATAGAAAAAGATTCCCATCTCCCTGCGGACGACCCATACTCAACCGGCTAGCTACAAGCGAAACCGTCTTGATTGCGGTATTTAACTAAAACTTGAACACGCAGAACCTCTAACAATCAGTACGCGGTTTCGAGTCCGTGCGAGAGACTTCGGATTGACTGTGGCCGAGAATAGTGCAGTGCGTAGATAGCATGGCGTGACGCCATAGTGGACGACAATAGAGACAAGTGGAACCAGAGGTTCGTGCGAGACGCTGACGAGCTGTCATTACTTCCCGTCGAGACTAGAGACCTGATATGCTTACAAAGGCGTTGGGATGCGACCAGTTTCCGAGAGAATGTTGTGCTGAGGACACAGATGTCCATTGAGCGAAAATAGATTATGCAAGAGTACCAGCCTTCGTACAGTTCGGCTTAGGTAAGATCGGAAGAGACCTTGAGCAGGATTCCTTCCAGGACATTGCTGCAATGATGTTTGCACCCAGGATCAGATGTGTGATGTGCATTCAGAGAGCCAGAGGCCGACGCCAGTGGCATGCTGCCTTACGAGTGGTCGTGAGGATTGACCGACAGATGACCAGAGAAGTGCCAGAACGGAATCGTCCCCGTTAGCACACCTGACAGGGCCGATGAGCCGATTGACTGCGAGAAGAGTAATCCGCAGAGAAGATAATGACCCGGAGTCAGAGGACGCCAGACCGTGAGCAAGAGGCAAGTAGATATCTTACGCTGCTAGCATTGGATGCACCGACTCCTTCTCGACCTTGAAGGAGGAACTACCAACGACGGTATTTATGATTTGTGATTTTGTGATTCGATTATCACGTATCCGTCATTTTGGATTTCGGTGTTTTGGGCGTTTTATTGCATGATTTAGTTTTGATGACTGAGTTTCATGATATTGTTTCATGCGCCTACTAAATATTTATGTCTTGCGCATAAGTTATTACATTCGAGGTATTGATTGGGATTTCACGCCTATCTTATACAGTGATTTGATTTACACTTCCAGCATAATTTTCATGCACCTTTAGTGTTTTGATATACGATATTGGTGCACGCCAGATGCACTAAATCGGGATTCTTCGTGCATGTCACATGCACCTGATTTTTACTGTCAGGCACACACGTTGCCTATGACAGATGTTTCGTGCACACCAGTTGCACTTAGATGTTGTTTTGTACACCTGTTTGACACATATATGGATTTTGATTTCCTTGCGCACCAGACGCACAGGATATTCTTATATATGCATTTTGGGGATTGATTTCTAGTAGAGCAGTACATTTTTATGATATTCGCTATGTATTGATGTTTTCGGAGCCCCGACAAATAGGATTTTTACTGAAATGTTTTAGTATTGGGGGGTTTAAATTTAAATTCGGGGACCGAATTTCTTTAAGGGGGGTAGATTGTAACATTTCAAAAAGATAAAATATTAATTTTAGGAATTTTTATAATTTAATATTATTTTAATGAATATTTTAATATTTTGGTATTATTAAATACAGAAAAATTTGGAAAAATTATGGAAAATTATAAAATAGGGTAAATTAGAGAATTATGTTATTTCTAAGTTTAATTGATTAGTTATATGCTAAATTAGTGCTAATCGCGATTAAAAATCGCTAATCGGTTTTTAGCATTTTTTTGTGCAAAACATGCACATATCACTTTTTCACACTTGTGTTACATTTTTATTGCCATGGTTTGTTTTGGGGTTACTATTTGAGTGAGAAGGGTTGTAAAAAGGAATAGAAAAGAGAAAAGAATAAAGAAATGGGTAGTTGGTGAGAGAGAGAGGTATGGGCTCCTTTTGACCCAAGACTTAGCCATTTCTTCCCTTCATTTCCCTCCCTCTTCTCCTCTCTCCTGCTGCTGCTCATCCTTCATCTCCCTCCCCTCTTCAACTCCTCAAAACACATCCAAAACAACTCCAAAACCCCACTCTCATTTCATTAAATGTGTGCACAATCCCTAGATCTACATTTGGAGCTAAAGAAGCAAGGATTTTGGCAACTTGAGGCAACTCAAGAATTTTCTTGAGTTGCCAAATGAGGTATTTACTGAACCCTTAGCTTAGTTTTAGCATTACTTTCACCCCCATGTTGTGATTGAACCGATATTGTGTGATTTGGTGACTTGAGGTAAAACCTAGTTACGGTTTGAGGGAAACTTGTGTTGTATTGTGAAATTAAGCTCAGTTGAGGTTATATAAACACCCTAGTGTATGAATTGAGACCCAAAACTGAAACTTAAACCCAGAATACGGATTTTAGAAACCGATATCGGAAAATTTATGAAATCTGTGAAGGTTAATTGGGATCTGCTATCACCCGGGACATCCTAAAATAAAATTGATTGGACAGTGGCATGTGGAGGCACCCAGGAAGCTACCACCAAGACCCTAGCCCCTAACTCCCTTACCTGGCCGCCAATTAATCCCAATTGGCCGCAATTTGCGGCCCGACCAGCACCAATCTGTATCGTTTTGGTTCTACAGCTCCTACATGTATAGATTAGACCCCTGGTATTTATAGATTTGTCTAATTGGACCTAGGGTGAAATCTGGAACATATTTCCTAAGTTGCTGTTTTGGATTCGTGTTTCCGTATTCCGTATTTTTGATTCTGCAATTGTGTATTGTGTTTTACCTCGACTATTTGGCGTTTATACGACGATATAGAAGGTTTATTGATGGTTTTGAAGGCGTACCATAGGTTCTAACCTATAGGCCTCTTATCGTATCGTTTTGGGTTTCGTGTGCCGTTTTAGCTTTGATTTGGTTTTAATGCGCATATGCGACGCTTTGATGTGTAGGTACCCCATGAAGACTACGGGACGACAAGCAAGCGCGTGGTGACATCGAAAGATGGAGACGCAAGGTGAGTAGATTATATCTACTGGGGGAAGTCGGGTGGATGGCGTATAGCACCCCCGCAGTCCGTAGTTAGTATACTATATATTATGGTTGATAGTTATAGTGTGTCGTGGATATGATAGATTAGGTGTACTATGGATAGTGTAAGGTTAGAAGTGACTAGTGTAGTTCATAGTCGCGAACCCTAGAATAGATTTACACCTATACGCACACCCTTGCATATTCATTATACTTGCACTGTGTTGATGATATTGGATGACATTGGAGATGAGTCGATGATGTTGGGCTTTGTACCTCAAGATCGGTGATTTGATGTGATTCGTATTTGGGATACGATACGTGATCTCTAGCGGGCCTTGGGACGTGTGCTTGCACACGCAGTATATTGATGGTATCAGTTGTACTAGACTTAGATCAGTACCCCAGATTATGTGATAGATGATAGTGATACCTGAGATGTGATGAGCTAGTGTGATATTGACCCGTACCCAGCTATTGGGATGCCGTACGACGATTTACCGTACGAGCTTTACATTGATGATAGATCCGCACTCATGACTTGAGGATGTCATATGATATACTGTATCGTACGCGATACTATTGAGGCGGGATCACCGACTATTATATCTATATATATATCGATTCAGATTTTGGTGGTTTCCATATCTCTCCCGATTGGCTTGATACTTAGATCAGTGATTTGCATAGTAGATGTTAGACTAGACCCGAATCATACCTATTTCAAAAACTACGAATCAGGAATATCTTAAAGACAAACAAAGGGATTCTACGGATACTTTAAAAGGCGTATCTTTTCTTAAAAACACCGTACCCCTTATTTTACTAAAACCCTGATTTGTCTTATTTCAAAAGGCATAACTACATGACATATAAATATTGATGTAGTTTCTTCACTGTGGTGTTGATTATTTGATTTCCGCATATTCATGCTATTCACATTGCGTGCATATGTTTATTGCTATATTATTATCATGCTGTTAGGACACCAGCACCATTATCGATGATGCGTATGTTCCACATACACTATTTGCCGGCTCACACACTTCATCATCGATAATTGCCATGCCACTACACTGTAGTACTGTTGCATTCATGATATGATTCTTGTATGGCATATTGTACACTTATACCTGTACACAAATATAGATGATTCTGAATTGATTAGAAATTTGGGAACCGCATGATGATCTTCAAAACTGATTCGTTTTAAAAGAGCAGTTTCCCTCGACATGTGCACATTACTATTCCATGTTGCATGACTTATGATATGCTTACCTTTCTTACATGTCGCATACATCATGTTTTGATTATATGCATTGAGATATGTTGTTTCCATGATATTTCTGGATTTGGGAACCGTGGGTATTTCAAAAGAGAATATATAATTGTGTTAAAAACCCGGTTACCCTTGATATGATATTTCAGTGCGTCCACCATGTGTTTTCTCGGTGCTGAGAGCGACATGTGAAACCCGATTCGAGGAGGCGGATGAGGCCGATTGCGGGTACATGGTGGACCCGGTATGGTACCCCGGGGCGAGAACGGTTTCGCTGTGTAGTAGACGGTGAGCCTGGAAGAGGGACTACTACCTACCGGTGATTGTATTTGAGCTCGGCGGATATCTGGAGGATACCGACCGGAGTTGAGAGATGGACATGGGATGACCCGTACTGCCGGGGCCGAAGGCCGATACCGCAGACGGAGTCCCATATGGATGAGGACATGGGATGACCCGTACTGCCGGGGCCGAGGGCCGATACCGCAGACGGAGCCCCATATAGACGAGGATTTACGTGTCGATGCTAGGCACGGGTTTCATGATGCTTTTCCATGATTTTGTTTATATCCTCATATTTGCATACATGATGCTTATTTGTCATTGGGTGACTGTGGACGGGTTCCACGTTTATACAGACTTGATCACATACAGACTGGATTTACATTGATCATACTTCATTTATATATATAACAGGGTATGAGGGCGATGTTATATATACCCTTACACCAATATTAGTGGTATGGGACGCTAATATATGTGTATTGATATTCATATTTACTTCATGCAGACATACCTTATACTGATGACATGTTATTACCTGAGTACTTGGCACTACATACTTGTTTAGATGTTACTTCCCACCGTATCATACTTCAGATGTACTCTTGTGGTTTATATTATACTGATCGTTTTGACCTAGGATTATGTCTTGCATTCGGTTTCTGCTTGTAGATATTCTCTATTCACGAGTTGGCAACTCACCCCCGTTGTGCCACAGTTTTTGCAGGTTTTGCCGTACAGGTTTCTTTGCGGCATTTCTGGCACACTACTTCCTTGCGGGTGAATTGCATTTGGTAGGTGGATTCTTTTGCATCAAGAACCACCATTGTACTTGTATTATTCTTTGTATCTAGAATTTCCATAAACCAAAAACTTGTATATTGTTTCAGACTTAGACATTAGTGTTGTATTATTCGACCTTAGAGTCGCGCTTAGTAGTATTGCGGTTTTCATGCTTATTGAGTTTCTTTTGGATTTGACCCTCGCCATTCGGCGTTGTATATTATATTGCTTGCGTGGTTGTGACCGTCGATTGACGATGAGCTAGCTCCCGCTTGGGGATGCCTTTATCATTGAATATATATATTGTTCTTGTTGTACCTCGTTCGGGGCCATTATTTACAAAAGAAACTCTGCCGAAATTTCTAGAAAAGACTTTACATTTTAAAAATGCACATTCGGCTTAATTATTTAAAAACCTTGACTTCAAACATATTTTCCTTCACTTCTTTAAAACCAGTTTTCTTTATTTACTCTTAAAATGGTTTTAGATTTCTGGGCTTTTGGCTTACTTGGATCAGATGGAGTCCTATAGACTTCATTTGGTTCAAGGGCCAGTCACGTGCTCTTTCGGGTCGTGACACTTTGTTAGACAATGAAGGATATAATTTTGTATTGCAGAACAATGTTATGAACATTCACCTGAATCAAATGTTGGTTGGGTATAGTACGCTTAATAACGGGATATATGTCCTAAATCAACACACAGTTTTCAACATACAACACACTAATAAAAGAAAACATTCAGAAATAAATGAAGCTTTTCTTTGGCACTGTAGACTTGGTCATATTAACGAAACAAGACTAAACAAGTTACACAAAGATGGATATTTAAACTCTTTTGAATATAAATCTTATGCGACTTTCCAGTCTTGTATCAAGGGTAAAATGACCAAAACTCCGTTTACCGGACATGGAGAAAGTGCTACTGTGCTCCTAGGCTTCATACATAGTGATGTATGTGGGCCAATGTCTACATAGGCTAGAGGCGGTTTTTCTTGCTTCATTACTTTCACTGACGATTTCTCAAGATTCGGTCATGTATTTTTATTAAAGCACAAGTCCGAAGCTTTCGAGAAATTCACTGAATATAAACAAGAAGTTGAAAAACAAACCAGCTTGAGTATCAAGATGCTTCGATCAGATCGAGGTGGAGAGTATCTCAGTACAGAATTTGCAAACTTCCTAAAAAAGAATGGGATTCTCTCTCAGCTCACTCCTCCTTACACACCACAGCACAACGGTGTGTCAGAACGACGGAATATGACCCTATTAGATATGGTCCGTTCCATGATGAGTGATGCTGAGTTACCCGTCTCATTTTGGGGGTATGCATTGGAAACTGCAGCGTTTCTACTGAACAGGGTCCCAACCAAAACTGTGTCTACCACACCATATGAGATATGGCATGGGAAAAGACCATCTCTTAAAAGAATTAAGATTTGGGGTTGCCCGGCCTATGTTAAAAAGTAGAATCCGGACAAACTCGAGACACGGTCAGTCATGTGTAATTTTGTGGGATATCCAAAGAACACTTATGGATATCTTTTCTACCACAAGGAGGAACAAAAAGTGTTTGTTTCTCAGCATGCCACATTCTTGGAAAAAGAGTTTTTCACAAATGAAACTGATGGCAATGTGGTAGATTTAGAAGAGGTTCTAAAGACACAAACTACAAATGATGACTCGGTTGAACCGGCTGTTGCAATAGAAACTGAGGAACCTCGGCCACTCCGTAGGTCTGTTAGGACTTCTCACCCACCGGAGAGGTACTACGGTTTCCTCATTGATGGTGACAGAGAAGACTGCATCTTGGACGATGATGATCCTACTAGTTTCTGTAGGGTTCCTAGGCACCCTAATGAGGTCTCACAAGGCATCAACCATGCCAATTTCAAATTTAAACGGTGCCGAGAAACCCTAGAACGGATCGTTGGCTAGATTTCTAGGCGAACAAAGTAACTAGTTAACACTTAACTATAAGAATCGGAAATACAACCATTGTAGATCCGGTCCTCCACCTCCACGGCTCCGTGATGAAGTCATCTCCGCTGTCCAAATCAAAATCCGGGCTCTAGCGTCGGCTTCATCGGAGAAAGAGCGGGCAAGGTCGTCGGCTTCGTGCCGAAGATGATCTACGTCGAGACATCGCTAGATCAAGCTCTCACTTCACCAAGTCAAGAAACTTGTGAAGAAAACACACTCTACTACTTGGCAAGAGGTAGAGGATGAAGAAATAGGAAGTGGGTAGACTTTAGAATTGGATTTCTCACTTGTTTTCATCAATCACCATTGATGAAGTAAGCTTCTTCATGTGATGAAGAAGAAGAAAAAGAAAGAAATGAATATGATGAGTTATTTAAAAAAAGAAAAAAAAATTAAAACTTATCATAATGTAAACCATGGTCAAGTGTAGAGATTAAACTAGGGTTAGTGGGAATGGTTAGGGTTAAGGATGAGATAAGAATGGTTGACTTGATCAAAGCTTCAAGAAGCTTCAACATGAAACAAAATTAGCCACCATTCTTTTCTCTTTATCTTTTCCAAAAGAATAAACAAATAAATGAATAAATAAATAATGGGAGAATAAACAAAACCCTAACCACTCTCACAACCATGGTTTAATCTTCACACAAATCCAAGTTAACATGTATCATCAAACATGATACAATCATTTGCACAAAAAGTATATCACATATACAACTTGTACACCAAGTGAGAAAATCCATTTAAAGTGAACCAATACCAGTTAATGCAAAGTAATATATCAAATATATAATTATGCATTAAATCATTAAATCAACACTTGATTTAACGATCCGGTCATATCGCATATAACCGACTAGTATCCAATGTATCGGCTTATCGAATCAACCCTCGATTCGATAACTAGGTTATATCGCATATAACCATTCGATACATTCATCATGAGAATAGAATACGGTATCACATACACGCATTATTCTCGGTCCCGAACATATCTCATATGCGCTCCTATTTCGTTTCGCTTGAGCCAGGAAACCTCTGTGTAGGACTCTAAAGACTCGTCAATACGCCGGCAGCAGATGATGATCATATCAAGCAACCACAAGCCGCAAGCGGTCTGCTAAACGTAACGTCCACCCGGGTATTGAGCGATCCGAAGATCGACGAGCAAGCCCGCTCACACTCCAGTGAATCCAACCAGTAACACTACCGTACAGTCTGGTCTGATCGTCTGATATGTCGCATATCTCGCCTAGGGGTGGTAAACGTCAGACCCCAATAGCTCGGTAAGTCGTGTCGATATGAGGTCTATAACAATTCAAGAAACTACTGGTAACACTTACCAGTAAATCTCAGCAACCCTGGCCAGGGATTTCCTGTTATAGCCAATCGAACACAGCGCAACATCAACTCCCTATACCGGGAGAGACGAATCCCCTCCTATCGCTCATTGCCTCCATGTGACTAGGGACTGTACCCAAAAACCACCGTTTTGCACGCCCTCTTAGACCTGGTAAGATGGAAATCAAAGCACAGTGGGAACCACACAAGACTCTATGACGATCTCGGGTCAACAGACTACTCTGTGCCAGTGTCACCAGAGAACTGCCATCTGACGTGAGGTATAATACCATCTGGGAGTTCTCGGCGAGTCCGTCCAGTGTACCCAGTCTCTACTGAGCACCCGTATATCATCTCTGATGTCAAACACCAATAGATATGGGATCATCCATCGCCCATCTGTATGGGTCGAGAAGGTACACGCTAGTCTACTCTGGTATATCGATGCCCCGTCTCGATACACCCACGACTAGGGACTTTGAAGGATGTACTTATGGACTACCATGTCCCGACTAGTATGATCCGCATCATAGTCCAGGTAGTCAAGTACACATCCTAAGGGCTTTACCAACATGTAACAGAGAGACAATCAGTATACACGTTAAGGTAAAGAGCAACCAGATAGCATACTATCATGTCGAGCAAGAAAGTCCTCCCTATATATGTCCCAGCATCCACTACAATATACATCCTATGTATAGTAATGGCCTCTAGGGCATACATATAACTAACAATCTCCCACTTGCACTAGGGCCATCTGTAGCAGTGGTTGCAGTATCTCATACTCAACCATCCCATAAAAATCTCTCTCTGGGAACATGCCTTTATGAGTGGATCCGCTGTGTTGTCCTCTGAGTCTACTCTCCTAACCTCGATCTCCTTGGAGATCAACCATCTCCCTGATCAAGTGATACTGCCTTAGAATATGTCTGGATCACTGATGGGACCTGCGTTCCTTGGCATAAGCCACAACTCCATTGTCACACAATGGGAGGAACATAGTTCATCTCATGAACCAATATACACCCAAACAGCCTCTTGGGTAGCATCTTAAGTAGCGATGTATCCTGCCTTTATCTTCTAGTATGTCACGGTATCTAGCTTGGAACTCTTCCAACATACCATCCCTTTACTGAGTGTAAAGACAATGCCTGTGACTGACACTCAGTCGTCTTTATCACCCTGGAACACTTCCAGTGATTCTCCCCAGAATCGTTTGATATCATCTCACTACAACTAGTGAGAATCCTAACATCCAATTAAATCTATCTCATAGATCTAAAACTCAGGATTTAGGAGGTATCATTTTGATCCTGCACGGAGAATCTTTATGATAAACGGAGATTGATTGAGCGTAGCATAAGAAACTCCTTTCTTATCAAGAGTATGTCATCCACGTACTCTACGAGGATCACCACCATACTCCCTACTACCTTTTTGTTTATACAAGGTTCATCTACCATTTTGATGATGTCAAACTCTTTGACTAATCCATCAAAACAGATGTTCCAACTCCGCGATGCCTGCTTTAATCCTATAAAGCATCTAGCACACGTTTCCGCTGCTCCCACTGTCTACGAAGCCCTCTGGCTGTGTACTTATAGACGCTCTCTTCCAAAATATTATTTAGAAAAGCAGTCATGACACCCAACCACCAGATATCGTAGTCATGGTATGTAGCCGTGGTAAGTAGGATCTGGATGGACTTAAGCATAGATACTTGAAAAGGTTTTATCATTATCCACAGCTGGTCAATGATGCAAACTTTAACAAGTCTAGCTTTGAAAGTCTCAACTTTTCGATGTACACCAAGTAATCTTCTCAAAATATACTTGCTCCTGATGGGGATTTAACCCTTCAGATATAGCAACCAAAGTCCATACTTTGTTGGTGTATATGGATTCCATCTCAGATCACTAAGCATCCAGCCATTCTTACAGAGTCCTACTCCTGATGGCCAGCTCGAAACTAGTTGGGTCATCATCTCATGATGCAATCCTCGCAACCACTGTCATAGAGAAACCGAAGTATCTCTCAGGTGGGTGAGGAACCCTACTAGATCGGCGGAGAGGTTGAGGTTCGTTGGTAACTATTGAATCCTTTGGTTCTTTCAAATCATCAGCTGCAGTTTGTATAGCTGGAACCTTTCCAGTTCTACATAACTGACCTTGCCTCGAGCTTGTCCGGATTTTGCTTTTCAGACATAGGCTGGACAACCCCAAATCTCAACTAACTTGAGAGATGGGCTCTTCCCTTATCATATCAAATATGAAGTGGTAGGCAACTGATTTGATTTGAACCCTATTCAATAGGTATGCAGCTTCTCAAGTGCATAACTCCCAAAAGGAAATAGGTAACTCAGTAGTACTCATCATAGAGCACACCTTATCACATAGGGTGCTATTGCTCCGCCCCGATATACCATCGTGCTATGGTGTATACGGAGGAGTAATGCTGAGAAAGAATCTCATTCTCCTTTAGAATAGTCCAGGAATTCCGTGCTCAAGTATTCTCCTCCTTGATCTCATCATAGGACATAATACTTATACCCGTATTGGTTCTCTACTTCTCGCTTATATTCTGTGAATATCTCAAAAGGTTCGGACTTGTGTTTCAACAGGAACATATGACTGAATCTTGAGAGATTATCAGAGAATATAATGAAGTATAAAGAACCGGTCTTGGCATGTATAGACAGGGGACCTTACATACATCAACATGTATCATCCCAAGAGTTTACTAACTCTTTCTCTGTTTCCAATAAACAGAGCTGGTGTCATTATATCTTTATGACATGACTGGCAAGTTTCATAAGATGTAAATTCAAACTGATTTAAATATACATCTACATGTAACTTCATCTAGTCGGGTCGCATTGATATGACCTAGTCTACAATGCCTCAAGAAGGATTCGTTCGGTTCTGAACTCTTCCCCTTGTGTGTGTTCTGTATACTAAAGAACTGTAGTTTGATTTAGAACATTAATGCTTTTAGATAACGTGCCTGAACCGATCAACTTTTGATATAGGAAATGTCCAAAACATTATCCAACAATACAAAATTTTACCGTTTCTTTACTAATAAAGAGACTGATATGATTTTGTATATCAGGTTCGGTATCTAATAACATCCGTTCAGAATCAATGTATTGGTAATACAGGGTGACAGTGACCAACAGACTTGGCTGCAACTCTTGCCCCGTTTTCTGCCTCATGAAACTTATCACCCGTTCTCAGTCCTCTACCTTTCTGTAGTCCTATGTAACTGATTACATATCTGGGATCCTGATCTGGTATCACATACCCAGGACGTAAAGGTTACTAAGAAACAGTTCTCTGTAATGAACACACCCGAAGATGATGCATCATCATGCACTCTCTTCGTTTGGGCTGCACGGGAATTCTGGTAATCCCCAATTTCCTGCTCTGTCTTATAATAATTATAAGTTGGAGCGGGACCAACGTTCCCCAGCTCAGTATAACAAGTGGGTTCGGTCAATGTTCCGTATTATTATCTTGATTAAGGCGTGATATGGTCGCTACCAGGAGAGAGAGAGAAGAAAACACTCAGCGTGCGCTCTTGCAAGAATAGATTGGTTATTATTTTATCTAATCAGGATGGCTCCCACTGCTTTTTATCAAATCTTCCTTCAAACCCTAAAAGGAAAGACTAGCCGGGATTAATTACACACTACAAGTTCTCCAATCTTTCAGCCAGGCCAGTGTCGGTACTTTGAGGGAGGTCCCCCGTGCTTTCGCACGAACCTAATTAATGTAAACCTCGTTTTCCCAGAGGCGTAACCTCGTTAACACCTTTCTAGACACCTACTTGATCGGCTAATTGTAATGTATAAAACTCTCCCAGGAGTAACTCTTACTCGCAGCGGGTATCGGGATCCAACTATCTCATAGAAGGTATGCAATCTCATTGCAAATTTCAACACTTAAAATTCCCGATAATATTTTACCCCTAGCAGCTATATGACCTTAACATAGTCAACAAATCATAAGTGCTAGTCAAGTTCAACCCGTCATTTCCCGATTGAATTAAACCCACCCGCACGACCCTTAACATAGTCAACAAAGTCGCACGACTACCCTAATCCAATCACATCATATGCTTATGCAGATAAGCACTAATTAGCTACCGCACACTACGCCTTAACATAGTCAACAAACGTAGCACGAATACTAACTAGTACTTATCTGAAATGACGGAGGGTTACGACAGGTTTTTCTGAAAACCTATTGCGTAATGAACTTGATATCGTTGTAGAATCAAATGATTTTAAAATGGAGTGCTTTTGAGGCTTTTCTAGTTTTGCTAAAGAAGTCACTCCCAGTGAAGGGATCGTCGGTCCTTTCCTCGTCGAATGAGGTGCGGGATATATCATATATATCACTGTGCAAAGCAAAAAAACTTAAAAGCAATCAAAAGACAAACCGAAGGTTGTAGCATCTGCCAGTTATTGCTAAAGGAGTCACTCCCGGTGAAGGGATCTCGGTCCTTTCCTCATCGAATAAGGTGCAGGATATATCACATATACCTCTGTGCAAAGCAAGAACTGTAGCTACCTGTTTTATTTTGAAATTCGATTCTACAACATCTTAGGTTTCTTTTATTTCATTAATCACATTAATGAAGTCCCATCATTTAAGTACCTAAACATCACCGATAAATACGACGTACACTTATGCCATCCGCATTCGCCTCGATGTCCCCTCGTGCACCGTTAGGTTAGGTAACTAACGGCAGAGCGGGGCAGGGCTAGCACGGGTGTAAAACATAAGTAACGTCTATATAATATATCATATATACTATATACTGTATCTATCACAGAACATCACATGATCACATCACAGATATCGCAGCAGAAGAATCATATGAAATATTGGATATACTAGGACGTCCGTGTTTTTAATACGAGCCAGTATAAAACACGGATTCCACGGTCGTGATGAATAGCCAAACCCACACCCCTAGACCCCTACGAGAGCGGCAAGCAACCCTACCAATTCTAGAGTTAGGAGACCCGGACTCGACTCCTCGAGTTGGTCTCCCACTGGACTCCAGAACCCGGTTACTTGTGCCCTCCTCCTTTGGTCTATCCTAGTGCGGAAAAGTAAATAATATACAAAGGGTGACATCTTCCGCTACCTGGAAGTGTCCCAATAAAAGAATATTACATACAAGTTTTTACATGAATGAAAATGAAAATCACTCATCTCACATAAAAACCCCCGGCTATTCAAACACGACGATCCAATATAACATATCCAGCAATACATAACATCACATGTCATCAACGTAAGTAAATATGCGCATCCCAATTGTCGTTGACATATAGCAACGAAACCGGCGATATCACATATTACACTTACGGCCACAGAAAAGAAAGTGTAAAACTACAACAGTTGGAATCCGCAACCTCTTTAGACATCGCATGCCTAATCAGATGAATTACTTAGACATCGCATGCCTAACAATTATAAACCCCACATTTTAGTCTCAAAATCGAAAACACTTTTCAATGCCAAGTCGGGAAATTCAACAGGATTCCCGACAATTTGATCGAATGCTCGTCGCAAACTTCAGTAGACGGCTGCACCCCCGATACCGTCGACGAAGTGCACCAAGGGGGAACACCGCTGCCGCGAGCACCCGAACGGATGCTTTCGGCGACGGGGTTCTCCTACAGTCACTTGGTCGGGGCTATGGAGTGAGGCCGTCTATTAAGTTTATCCGGCGAGTATCCGCGTACGCTACGTGATTGCGACGGACTTTTGATCACATCAAAATTCCGTGGCAACCGATCAAGTGAGACTAAACTGCTATGTTTATAACATTCATTCAGTTATCTCATAACTTCTTGCGAATTTCAATTATTGTATCCCATTCCGGATAAATAGAAAATGTCAAACTTTCCGATCGAACAATCGAACACCCAAGTTTTCCCGATACAGATCAACACATGAAATATGAGTCTAACAACATTCAGTTCGTGCCTCAGTACCAACGGTCCAGCCGTAGAAGGGTCAAGCCAACGCCTCACATGTGGCACGCCGTACTGCCCCAAACCCGAAGGTTCAAAGGGCAGTTCAAGACGGTCAAATAATCGAGTTAAGGTTTGTTGTCTTCTAGAGGGTCCATCGCATTTCTTGCACTACTTAGAACGTCTTTAAACTACGGAAAAATCCAACACTTGGAAATTTCCCGACAGGGGAAAAATTGGGTATTTATATCCGGTCAAACTTTTTAACATATTCTAAAATTTATCCGGAAAGCCACACAGACAAAATTTGATACTCCGATCATAACACCGAATCCCCAAAACAACTCCAGAAAATTCAACTCTTGAATAAATTTTAAAAATACCCAGAGAACTCAGCACCTGAAACAATGAATTACTGTGCAAACAGTTAGGGCTTACGTCACTATTCTGCCGCGGAACCGCCGCATAAGCTAGGCTTATGCCGCGGTTCCGCCGCCGTTTACACTGTTCATGCAAAACTTTTTGCGCCGTAATTCTTAGATTTCCCTACTGAGTTTTCTGCATATTTTTAATTTGGAAAAATCCACTATTTTAGAAAAAGGACAGAGAGCATGTTAAGGTTTGGGTTTTCGGGTCGTTCGGACTTCAAATTCCGTCTAGACTTCGCCTAAGGCTCTAGCTAGGCTCTGATACCACTGTAGGGTTCCTAGGCACCCTAATGAGGTCTCACAAGGCATCAACCATGCCAATTTCAAATTTAAACGGTGCCGAGAAACCCTAGAACGGATCGTTGGCTAGATTTCTAGGCGAACAAAGTAACTAGTTAACACTTAACTATAAGAATCAGAAATACAACCTTTGTAGATCCGGTCCTCCACCTCCACGGCTCCGTGATGAAGTCATCTCCACTGTCCAAATCAAAATCCGGGCTCTAGCGTCGGCTTCATCGGAGAAAGTGCGGGCAAGGTCGTCGGCTTCGTGCCGAAGATGATCTACGTCGAGACATCGCTAGATCAAGCTCTCACTTCACCAAGTCAAGAAACTTGTGAAGAAAACACACTCTACTACTTGGCAAGAGGTAGAGGATGAAGAAATAGGAAGTGGGTAGACTTTAGAATTGGATTTCTCACTTGTTTTCATCAATCACCATTGATGAAGTAAGCTTCTTCATGTGATGAAGAAGAAGAAAAAGAAAGAAATGAATATGATGAGTTATTTAAAAAAAGAAAAGAAAATGAAAACTTATCATAATGTAAACCATGGTCAAGTGTAGAGATTAAACTAGGGTTAGTGGGAATGGTTAGGGTTAAGGATGAGATAAGAATGGTTGACTTGATCAAAGCTTCAAGAAGCTTCAACATGAAACAAAATTAGCCACCATTCTTTTCTCTTTATCTTTTCCAAAAGAATAAACAAATAAATGAATAAATAAATAATGGGAGAATAAACAAAACCCTAACCACTCTCACAACCATGGTTTAATCTTCACACAAATCCAAGTTAACATGTATCATCAAACATGATACAATCATTTGCACAAAAAGTATATCACATATACAACTTGTACACCAAGTGAGAAAATCCATTTAAAGTGAACCAATACCAGTTAATGCAAAGTAATATATCAAATATATAATTATACATTAAATCATTAAATCAACACTTGATTTAACGATCCGGTCATATCGCATATAACCGACTAGTATCCAATGTATCGGCTTATCGAATCAACCCTCGATTCGATAACTAGGTTATATTGCATATAACCATTCGATACATTCATCGCGAGAATAGAATACGGTATCACATACACGCATTATTCTCGGTCCCGCACATATCTCATATGCGCTCCTATTTCGTTTCGCTTGAGCCAGGAAACCTCTGTGTAGGGCTCTAAAGACTCGCCAATACGCCGGCAGCAGATGATGATCATATCAAGCACCCACAAGCCGCAAGCGGTCTGCTAAACGTAACGGCCACCCGGGTATTGAGCGATCTGAAGATCGACAAGTAAGCCCGCTCACACTCCAGTGAATCCAACCGGTAACACTACCGTACAGTTCGGTCTGATCGTCTGATATGTCGCATATCTCGCCTAGGGGTGGTAAACGTCAGACCCCAATAGCTCGATAAGTCGTGTCGATATGAGGTCTATAACAATTCGAGAAACTACTGGTAACACTTACCAGTAAATCTCAGCAACCCTGGCCAGGGATTTCCTGTTATAGCCAATCGAACACAGCGCAACATCAACTCCCTATACCGGGAGAGACGAATCCCCTCCTATCGCTCATTGCCTCCATGTGACTCGGGACTGTACCCAAAAACCACCGTTTTGCACGCCCTCTTGGACGTGGTAAGATGGAAATCAAAGCACAGTGGGAACCACACAATACTCTATGACGATCTCGGGTCAACAGACTACTCTGTACCAGTGTCACCAGAGAACTGCCATCTGACGTGAGGTATAATACCATCTGGGAGTTCTCGGCGAGTCCGTCCAGTGTACCCAGTCTCTACTGAGCACCCGTATATCATCTCTGATGTCAAACACCAATGGATATGGGATCATCCATCGCCCATCTGTATGGGTCGAGAAGGTACACGCTAGTCTACTCTGGTATATCGATGCCCCGTCTCGATACACCCACGACTAGGGACTTTGAAGGATGTAGTTATGGACTACCATGTCCCTACTAGTATGATCTGCATCATAGTCCAGGTAGTCAAGTACACATCCTAAGGGCTTTACCAACATGTAACAGAAAGACAATCAGTATACACGTTAAGGTAAAGAGCAACCAGATAGCATACTATCAGGTCGAGCAAGAAAGTCCTCCCTATATATGTCCCAGCATCCACTACAATATACATCCTATGTATAGTAATGGCCTCTAGGGCATACATATAACTAACAGTTTTCAGCAAGCTATCACGAGTGGAGACTCTGTGAAATGGCTGGATGCCATGAGATCCGAAATGGAGTCTATGTACACCAACAAAGTATGGTCTTTGGACGTTGTACCCCCTGGGGTAAAACCTGTGGGGTGCAAATGGATCTTTAAAAGAAAGATTGGTGTAGATGGGCAGCTAGAGACCTATAAGGCAAGACTTGTGGCGAAGGGTTTTCGTCAAAGACCAGGTTTAGACTATGACGAGACTTTTTCGCTCGTAGCCATGTTTAAATCCATTTGGATCCTACTTGCTATTGCTGCTCACTACGACTATGAAATCTGGCAGATGGACGTTAAAACGGCATTTCTAAATGGGGATTTAGAAGAATGCGTTTATATGGATCAGCCAGAGGGCTTCATTGACAGTGGGAGCAGCGGGAAAGCACGTAGATTGCTTAAATCCATATATGGGTTAAAGCAGGCATCACGGAGTTGGAACATCTGTTTCGATGATGTTATCAAAGAGTTTGATTTCATAAAAAATCCAGATGAACCTTGTGTTTATAAGAAGGCTGTAGGAAGAGCTGTCACATTCCTCGTCTTGTACATGGATGACATTCTTCTAATAGGAAATGACATTCCTATACTACATTCGGTCAAATCTTTCTTATCACTAAGGTTCTCTATGAAGGACCTGGGTGATGCCACATACATTCTGGGCATAAGGATCTATAGGGATAGATCCAAGAGGTTATTGGGATTGTCCCAAACCGGTTACATCAACACCATGCTAAAAAGGTTTAGTATGGAAGACTCCAAGCGGGGTGCCTTACCCGCTTGCCATGGGGTCACTCTCTCCAAGGACTCTTGTCCAAAGACTGATGAAGAGAGAGCTCGCATGAGCATTATAGCCTATGCTTCGGCAGTAGGATCTATAATGTATGCTATGTTATGTACACGCTCAGATGTAGCTTATGCACTTAGTGTTGTAAGCAGGTATCAATCCAACCCAGGGGAGAATCGCTGGATAGCTTTGAAGAACATTCTTAAGTACTTACGAAGGACTAAAGAATTGTTCTTGGTGTATGGTAATAGAGATCTCCAAATGGAGGCCTTTACCGATTCGAGCTTCTAGAGCGATATGGACGATAGCAAATCTATCTATGGGTTTGTATTTACCCTCAATGGAGGGGCGGTAAGTTGGAAGAGTTCCAAACAGGATACCGTTGCAGACTCTACGATGGAAGCTGAGTACATTGCTGCGAATGATGTCGCCAAGGAAGCCGCCTGGATGAGGAAGTTCATCTCGGAGCTAGGAGCAGTTCCAACCATTATTGATCTAATACCATTGTATTGTGATAATAATAGGGTTATGGCGTTAGCCAAGGAGCCCAGGTCCCATCAGCGATCCAGACACATCCTGAGGCAATTTCATTTGATCCGGGAGATTGTTGATCGCCGCGAGATCGAGATTAGGAGAGTAGACACAAAGAATAACGCCGTGGATCCACTTACCAAGGCCCTCCCACAGCTGCAGCATGAGGGACTTTTTGAGATGTTGGGTATGAGATACGCCAATAACTGGCCTTAGTGCAAGTGGGAGATTGTTGGATATATGTATGCCCTAGAGGCCATTATGTGATAGTGGATGTATTTATACATGTATATATATATGTGTGTATATATATATATATTCAGTGTACATTCTTGCTTGACATGATAGTATGCGATCTGGTTCTTATTTATCTGACATGTTGATTTGATCATGCTTTTATTCATTCATACATGTTGATAAAGCCCCGAGGATATAGGCTTGACTACTGTGATTATGATGGAGATCATACTAGTGGGACATCTGTAGTTTATAAGCATATCCTGGAATGTCCCTAGTCGTAGGTGTATCGAGACGGGGCATCGATACACCAGAGTAGACTGGCGTATATGATACTAGACCCATATGATGGGCGATGGATGTTCCCACATTCATCGATGTTTGACATCGAGATCATATACGGGTGCTCAGTAGTGACTGGGTACACTGGACAGACTCACCAAGAACTCTTATATGGAATTATATCTATCGTCGGATAGCAGTTATCAGGTGACACTGGTGCAGGTTAGTCTGTACACCCGAGATCGTCATAGAGTCTTGTGTGTTCTCCCACTGTACTTTGATTGCCACCCTACCACGGCTCTACTGAGTCATGCAAACAGGTGGCCGTTGGGTACAGTGTAACCCTTCGAAAATCGTTTAGGCAGTTTTTCGGTAATCGGCAAATTTTTCGGCTTTTTCCGTAAAAAGTCAAAATTGATATTTTTCATTGTAGACCTAATTATACAAAATTTAGATAAGATATTACTATAATTTTGTCACTAAAATGTCACTTATAATTATCTAGTTAAATAAAAAAAAATTTCGTAATTAATTAATTTTTTATTATTTTAAGCCTTTTTAAATACATTTAATTAGGGATAAATACAAATTTAATTAGGTAAATTTCTTAATTAGGAGTCTTTATAAGCTAAAATATGGTGTTAATAAAATTATATCATGTCTTGCAAACTTTTGGTTTTATGGTGGGAAAATTATGAAAAAAATGATGAAAAAGGGGGTTTTTTTGGAAAAAGTTGAAATGAAAAGCATTAAATGATATCATATGATGTTTGTTTGACCTAGAAACTTCTTCAAAACTCCCACAACCTCCCTCCTCTACCTCAGGTCGAGCTCAACCTGCTGCAAACCCCATTTCCCTCTCTCTTTCTTGCAACAAAAATCATGAAAAAATCAACAAAATCCACCGAAATCAACACATTTCTTCACAAATTCAAACCATAATCCTATTCCACCTCTTTCCAATCCTAATTTGCTTTAAAATAAGGTGAAAGGAGGCATCTTTCAAGGTCAAGTGCAAGTTAGGGTTCAACTTGTAAGGTATAATTCTTATCTAATGTTCAAATTGTGGTTTAAAATTGCTAGATTTAGTAGTTTTAGTGTGTAATTTGATTATGAATTCTTGTTTAGGAAATTCTAGTAAATGTTTGGTGTTGTGATTAGGGTTTGTAGCATGGTTGATGGATTAAGTTAGGGCTTTGATTACCTAGTTGGTTAGAATGGTTAATGGTGAAATTATATGCTTGCTAAATAGACAAATTTCGATGTTTGTATCAAATCGGCGTTGAAATCGCTTACTAGATTTTTGTAGAAAATAGAATGCGTTCAATTTGCGTTAGGTTAGCAATATTATTAGCTTCGTATAGGATTATTAGAATGCACGAACGCGGGGTTTCGTCTAGTCGGGTGGTAGTTTGTCGATTTCCCCGAAATGACGATTTTTGTTAAAGGATTGCGATTTTCGTGCGTTTTTCCGCTCACCGAGTGCATGCTATGATTAATTTGTGAGCGTCGATATTTTTATAATTTGACTTGTATCGTTTAGGGTTATGTAATCTTATACTTGGTGTTGTGCAAATTTAGGATCGGTCGGAGAAATATCGGACACGGCGCGTAAAGGCAAAGCGGTGGCCGGATCAGATTAGCGGGGATTTCTGGTGAGTGGATATTTTCATCTATGGGGGAATCGTCTGGATGGCGCGAGGCGCCCCCCCAGTTAGGATTACCCTACTTTTTACAAGATTATATTGTTAGTTAGCTTATCCATTCATGTACACTGCATACCCTTATAGCGAACAGTATGTTAAATTGCATGGACATTCATCTCTACCTATGCGATATCATTTCGTAGGACACGAACACCTTACCATTGGCATATGTTGCACGCGCACTATTCATGTGACACACACGCCTTTGGTAATTGACATGCCACGTGCACGATAGAACCTGTTTATCTTAATATCATCACCTGCATTCATACTTGATATATGAAACTGCATCGCATGCACATATCTCGCATCATCATCATATTTACATAGAACTCTAGCCCAAATTTACATCATACACATTGATATCATAGACATTTGTCATATATATAACATGTGGACATTATGATTTTCTTGATGATTTCAGTTTTTCTGCGATTTCTGGATTTTTGGGGAAAACCGCAAGAATTTAACAAAACCTTATATTTATCATTTTCAAAACAAAGTTGCGGTTTTCTCGTGATGTATGTGTCGTCCACCATGAGTTTTCATGTTTTCTGTTGGATTTCGAGACCCGATTCGAGGAGTGGATGAACCGTCTCGGGTACATGGTGGGCCCGGTATGGTACCCCGGGGCAAGAAGATCGAGTTGTAGACGATGAGCCTGGCAGGGGAAGACTACCTACCGGTGATGTCTGGCGCGGCGGATATCCGGAGGATACCGACCGTTGTCGTGAGATTTATGATATGGGCCGATCCGGACTGACGGAGCCCGATATTGAGACAGATGTGATTCCTATTTGGTGTCGATGCTTGACAGGGGTTTTCAGATGATTTCTTGATGATATTTAGTTATTATACAGACATACACTTTCTAAAAGTTATGAATGCAGTAACTTTAACATTCTAAACACTTAAAGAGTTAGAAAAGATATTGCATACCTGTGCATGCATACTAGAGTTATTATATCACATATGGACATACTTGTTGTTCCGCATTGCGTGCATTCTTACGATTGCCTTAGTAGATGTTATATTTACTCACGAGCTGGCAACTCACCCCCGTTGTGCCACAGTGTCTTGCAGGTCGGACCCGTCAGTCTTGTAGCGGCGGGCTATCTTGTCATCAGTTCCTTTTGCTCAGACTCGCGACATCGCCCGTAGGTGGGTTGCGAGTATACTTTATTCCTTTTTGCTTTATCATTGTATCTAGTATTCTCCATCTACCACTTGTATTGTATATGCGACTTAGTGATGAGACGGAGAGATTTGTATATTGTGGTTTCTTTTGGGTCGAGCTCACTTGAGCCGACGTGTGTTTTCTGGTATTTGCACTCTTTTATGCTCTTTTTCTTGATATTACTATTATATTGCATGTGGTTGTGATCCGCCTTGGGCGAAGAGCTAGCTCCCGCTTGGGGATGCCATTTTATGATTACAGGTTTATTATCTTGTTGTACCCATTTTGGGGGATAGAAATACAGGGGAGACTCTGCCGAAATTTTCGGGAATTTTTGATGTTCTTTTTTTTGGATTCTATGCAACTTAATTGATTTCAAAACCGTTTTCATTTAAGGTTTTCCTTCACTCTCTTTTGATTTTGGGTTAGATTTCTGGGCTTTGGCTGGCTTAGGTTACGGTACGCCTTTAGACGTCTCGTAATCTAAGTGCCAGTCACGTTCCGTACCTTCGGGTCGTGACAAAGTTGGTATCAGAGCGTAGGTTTTACCTTTCTGAGTATAGGACGACCTTGGTAGATGGAGTAGGTGACTTAAGCAGAGTGGCGTAGCGTGGGTATGATCCGCGGCATACTTACGATACGGTACTCCGCCTAATTGACCTTAGGACATAATTGCTTGTATTTCCTTTCGTGATTCCTTGCATTCCTTGATCCAATTGCAATGTCCTTATCAGTTCTATTTCTTATTCCAGCTTCGATGCCGCCAAAGACTACGAGAGCTCAGCGGGCTGCTGCTAGGGATGAGATTCGGGCGGGCCCGTCTGAGGCGAGGATCGAGCGGGAGGATACGCCTACCCCTCAGGGTCCTACTGATCCGCCTTATCCAGACCGTATTGCCAGATTAGAGGCCGGCATGCAAGAGTTGCGGCAGATGATGGGATCTTTAGTTGAGTCCAGCCGGGCACAGAGATCCGAGGACGTTCCTTCCACCGCACAGACCACGATCGTACCTGCTGCACAGATGGTCACTCCTGCTGCTACTACGGAGACTATCCATGTTTCACTACAGGAGTTCATGAGATTGAGACCTCCAGCTTTTACCGGTACAGATGCGACAGAGGACCCACAGGCATTTCTCGATAGGATGGCACGGATTGGCCGTTCGTTGAGGTGTTCTGAGGATAGATTGGTGGAGTTTGCGAGTTTTCGTCTGGAGGGTCTTGCCCAGACATGGTACGACTCAGTAGAGAGAGGCCGAGCTGCAGGTCTGCCTTCTATGACCTGGGATGAGTTTACAGCTGCATTTCTTGCCCGTTTTCTTCCGGAGAGTGTTCGAGATGCTCGAGCCCGCAGTTTTGAGTCTCTGCGCAAGACTCCTGGGATGACAGTGTCGGAGTATGATATACAGTTTACCCAGTTGTCTCGATATGCACCGTACCTAGTCGACACAGAAGAGAAGAGGATAAAGAGGTTTGTACGAAGGCTTGATACACAGCTATTCCTTGCCATCGGCACCCAGCACTTTGATACATACGCAGCCGCGATGGATGCAGCCTTACTATTGGAGGAGCGTATTGCTGAGACTCCGGTCGTTTCTGGGCCGAAGAGGATCCGTACTGATCCGCCAGCTCAGCGGCAGATGGGCAGACACCGCGATAGATTATTTCCGGGAGATGGCGGAGGCAGAGGATTGAGACGAGGTCAGTTATTTGGTTCATATCCACAGACCCAGCAGTCGTCTCCAGGATGTTTTCGGTGCGGGAGTCAGTATCACCGTGTCAGAGACTGTACCATGGGACGTCCGGGCGCGGCGACAGTCCCGCATGTGACTTTACCACCTTCACCACCATCGCAGAGAGCTTTACTTCCTACTCCTGATGATGCTTCACGCCAGCCAGATGCTTCTAGAGGCCGTGGGCGTGGCGGTCCGGTTCAGAGAGGACGAGGCGACAGAGGCAGAGGCAGAGGCCGAGGTAGAGGCAGAGCACAGCCAGCTATTAGTGGTGGACAGGCCCGAGTGTTCGCATTGACTCCTCAAGATGCACAGGCATCCAATGCCGTCGTGACAGGTACTCTGCCAGTATGTTCTTTTGATGCACGGGTATTATTTGATCCAGGCTCCACACATTCCTATGTATCCACGTATTTTGCACCGAGGTTGGGCCGAGAGTCTTGTCCGTTAGATCAGCCGCTTGTCGTTATTACCCCGGTAGGCGAGTCTTTTGTTGCCCGTTTTGTGTACCGATCTTGTTCCGTTCGTATCGGGGAGAGAGATTCTTCAGTAGATTTGATTCTCCTCGATATGCTAGACTTTGACGTTCTTCTTGGTATGGACTGGCTAGCCACCTGTTATGCATCTGTGGACTGCCGTGAAAAGGCAGTCAAATTCAGTTTTCCTGGTGAGCCGGTTCTTTTTATTCAGGGAGATCATAGTGCTACCCTTCCCAGCTTGATTTCTTCTTTTCGCGCTGGTCAGCTCTTAAGGAAAGGGCGTCAGGGATTCTTAGCCTATATTTGTGATACTCGCTCTACAGAGGTTCCGTTGGACCAGGTCCCTGTTGTGAGAGAGTTTCCTGATGTATTTCCTGACGATCTGCCTGGTCTGCCACCAGAGCGCGAGATTGAGTTCTTTATTGACTTGATCCCTAGCACGGGGCCTATTTCTATACCTCCTTATCGGATGGCCCCGGCGGAGCTGAGAGAGCTAAAGGATCAGTTACAGGACTTGCTGGACAAAGGGCTTATCCGACCGAGTTTGTCACCTTGGGGCGCTCCCGTCTTGTTTGTTAAGAAGAAGGACGGAAGTATGCGTTTATGCATTGATTATCGTCAGCTGAACCGGGTTACTGTGCGGAACAGGTATCCCCTACCCCGCATTGATGACTTATTTGATCAGCTCCAGGGTGCAGGGTTTTTCTTGAAGGTTGATTTACGATCAAGTTATCACCAGTTGCGGGTTCGGAAGGAGGATATTCCGAAGACTGCCTTCCGTACTCGATATGGTCATTACGAGTTCTTGGTGATGTCGTTCGGGCTCACCAATGCCCCGGCAGCTTTTATGGATTTGATGAACCGCGTATTCAGGCCGTATCTCGATCAGTTCATCATTGTGTTCATTGACGACATCTTGGTTTATTCTCGGAGCCGGGAGGAGCATGAGCAGCACTTACGTATCACATTACAGACTTTGAGGGAGCATCAGCTGTTCGCCAAATTCTCCAAGTGCGCATTCTGGCTAGACAGTGTCGATTTCTTGGGTCATGTGGTGACGAGAGATGGTATTTGCGTGGACCCGAAGAAGATCGAGGCAGTTCAGCGTTGGCCTAGACCGGTATCAGTTACAGAGGTTCGTAGCTTTCTAGGTCTGGCCGGCTATTATCGACGTTTTGTCCAGGATTTCTCCCGCATTGCTGCACCTTTGACCGGGTTGACCCGGAAGGGGGTTCCTTTTGATTGGACCCAGGCATGTGAGGATAGCTTCCAGCAGTTGAAGACTCGTCTGACTACTGCACCAGTGTTAGCATTGCCTTCAGGATTAGGCGGGTTCGTGGTATATTGTGATGCTTCTAGAGTAGGGCTGGGCTGTGTATTGATGCAGCACGACAGAGTTATCGCGTATGCTTCTCGGCAGCTGAGGAAACACGAGCAGAACTACCCCACCCATGATTTAGAGATGGCTGCAGTGGTATTTGCACTTAAGATCTGGAGACATTACCTATACGGTGAGTCGTGCCAGATATTCACTGACCACAAGATTTTGAAGTATATCTTCCAGCAACGAGACCTGAACCTGAGACAGCGCCGTTGGATGGAGTTGGTGAAGGATTATGACTGCGAGATTCTATACCATCCGGGCAAGGCGAATGTGGTGGCAGATGCTTTGAGTAGGAGGCCCGGAGGTAGCTTATCTTGTTTGAGCGCAGTACAGATGCAGTCGACGGCGGATTGGCAGGTTTTATGTGATAGCAGAGTGCAGTTCGAGTTCACTCCTATAGGGGGACAACTAGCCTATTTCAGAGCACGCCCACAGTTACTTGACCGTATTCGCGAGGCACAGTCCGGCGATGCCCGTATCTTAGAGATTATTGAGCAGATTCGGCAGGGCAGAGTTTCTGAGTTCGTGATTGATGATCAGGGGATACTTCGATTTGGGACTCGACTGTGTGTGCCAGATTCAGAGGGACTGAGGCGTGATATTCTCGAGGAGGCACATAGATCAGTATACAGTGTTCACCCAGGTTCCACCAAGATGTATCGTGATTTGAGAGAGGTTTACTGGTGGGACGGGATGAAGAAGGATATTACAGACTTTGTGTCGAGATGCCTGACTTGCCAGCAAGTCAAGGCCGAGCACCAGAGGCCAGCCGGCGAGTTACAGCCTTTGCCCATTCCTGAGTGGAAGTGGGAGCAGGTCTCCATGGACTTCGTGGTGGGTCTACCCAGGACCAGTCGAGGGTATGACTCTATTTGGGTGATTGTGGATCGACTGACGAAAGCGGCTCACTTCCTGCCAGTGAAGACCACTTTCGGATTTTCTCAGTATGCCCAGGTTTATATTGATGAGATAGTGCGACTGCATGGTGTTCCGACTTGCATCGTGTCCGACCGTGGCACCCAGTTTACCAGCCGATTGTGGCAGAAACTCCAGGAAGCTTTGGGCACTCGATTGAGTTTTAGCACGGCCTTTCATCCTCAGACTGACGGTCAGTCGGAGCGTACTATTCAGACTCTTGAGGACATGCTCAGAGCTTGTGTTTTAGATTTCGGTGGTAGCTGGGATCGTCATTTGCCTTTGATCGAGTTTTCCTACAATAATAGCTTCCAGGAGACGATTCAGATGGCACTTTTCGAGGCTTTATATGGGAGGAGATGTCGATCGCCGGTATGTTGGACAGAGCTCAGGGAGAGCAGTATTTTGGGGACGCATATCGTACAGGAGACGACCGAGAAAATACAGCTGATTCGGGACAGGATGAGAGCGGCATAGAGCAGGCAGAAATCTTATGCTGACAGGCGCCGTCGCCGACTCGAGTTCGCTGTTGGCGATCATGTTTTCCTGAAGGTCTCTCCGATGAAAAGTGTGATGAGATTTGGGCAGAAAGGGAAACTGAGTCCTAGATATGTGGGTCCTTTCGAGATCCTAGAGCGTGTTGGTCCAGTCGCTTATCGGTTAGCTCTTCCGCCCAGCTTCCCCGATGTTCACCCCGTATTCCATGTCTCGATGCTCCGCAAGTACCTTCATGATCCTTCCCAGGCGATTCAGCACCAGACGATCCAGTTAGAGCGTGATCTTTCTTTCACCGAGCAGCCGGTTGTCATCTTGGATCGGCAGGTGAAGAAATTGAGGTCGAAGGTCATACCGTCTGTCAAGGTTCTTTGGCGTGGCCCGAACAGCGAGGAGGTCACCTGGGAGACCGAGGTCGAGATGAGGAAGAGATATCCCCATCTTTTTGAAGGTACGCGTAGTTAAATTCTAAATTCGGGGACCGAATTTCTTTAAGGGGGGAAGATTGTAACCCTTCGAAAATCGTTTAGGCAGTTTTTCGGTAATCGGCAAATTTTTCGGCTTTTTCCGTAAAAAGTCAAAATTGATATTTTTCATTGTAGACCTAATTATACAAAATTTAGATAAGATATTACTATAATTTTGTCACTAAAATGTCACTTATAATTATCTAGTTAAATAAAAAAAAATTTCGTAATTAATTAATTTTTTATTATTTTAAGCCTTTTTAAATACATTTAATTAGGGATAAATACAAATTTAATTAGGTAAATTTCTTAATTAGGAGTCTTTATAAGCTAAAATATGGTGTTAATAAAATTATATCATGTCTTGCAAACTTTTGGTTTTATGGTGGGAAAATTATGAAAAAAATGATGAAAAAGGGGGTTTTTTTGGAAAAAGTTGAAATGAAAAGCATTAAATGATATCATATGATGTTTGTTTGACCTAGAAACTTCTTCAAAACTCCCACAACCTCCCTCCTCTACCTCAGGTCGAGCTCAACCTGCTGCAAACCCCATTTCCCTCTCTCTTTCTTGCTTCAAAAATCATGAAAAAATCAACAAAATCCACCGAAATCAACACATTTCTTCACAAATTCAAACCATAATCCTATTCCACCTCTTTCCAATCCTAATTTGCTTTAAAATAAGGTGAAAGGAGGCATCTTTCAAGGTCAAGTGCAAGTTAGGGTTCAACTTGTAAGGTATAATTCTTATCTAATGTTCAAATTGTGGTTTAAAATTGCTAGATTTAGTAGTTTTAGTGTGTAATTTGATTATGAATTCTTGTTTAGGAAATTCTAGTAAATGTTTGGTGTTGTGATTAGGGTTTGTAGCATGGTTGATGGATTAAGTTAGGGCTTTGATTACCTAGTTGGTTAGAATGGTTAATGGTGAAATTATATGCTTGCTAAATAGACAAATTTCGATGTTTGTATCAAATCGGCGTTGAAATCGCTTACTAGATTTTTGTAGAAAATAGAATGCGTTCAATTTGCGTTAGGTTAGCAATATTATTAGCTTCGTATAGGATTATTAGAATGCACGAACGCGGGGTTTCGTCTAGTCGGGTGGTAGTTTGTCGATTTCCCCGAAATGACGATTTTTGTTAAAGGATTGCGATTTTCGTGCGTTTTTCCGCTCACCGAGTGCATGCTATGATTAATTTGTGAGCGTCGATATTTTTATAATTTGACTTGTATCGTTTAGGGTTATGTAATCTTATACTTGGTGTTGTGCAAATTTAGGATCGGTCGGAGAAATATCGGACACGGCGCGTAAAGGCAAAGCGGTGGCCGGATCAGATTAGCGGGGATTTCTGGTGAGTGGATATTTTCATCTATGGGGGAATCGTCTGGATGGCGCGAGGCGCCCCCCCAGTTAGGATTACCCTACTTTTTACAAGATTATATTGTTAGTTAGCTTATCCATTCATGTACACTGCATACCCTTATAGCGAACAGTATGTTAAATTGCATGGACATTCATCTCTACCTATGCGATATCATTTCGTAGGACACGAACACCTTACCATTGGCATATGTTGCACGCGCACTATTCATGTGACACACACGCCTTTGGTAATTGACATGCCACGTGCACGATAGAACCTGTTTATCTTAATATCATCACCTGCATTCATACTTGATATATGAAACTGCATCGCATGCACATATCTCGCATCATCATCATATTTACATAGAACTCTAGCCCAAATTTACATCATACACATTGATATCATAGACATTTGTCATATATATAACATGTGGACATTATGATTTTCTTGATGATTTCAGTTTTTCTGCGATTTCTGGATTTTTGGGGAAAACCGCAAGAATTTAACAAAACCTTATATTTATCATTTTCAAAACAAAGTTGCGGTTTTCTCGTGATGTATGTGTCGTCCACCATGAGTTTTCATGTTTTCTGTTGGATTTCGAGACCCGATTCGAGGAGTGGATGAACCGTCTCGGGTACATGGTGGGCCCGGTATGGTACCCCGGGGCAAGAAGATCGAGTTGTAGACGATGAGCCTGGCAGGGGAAGACTACCTACCGGTGATGTCTGGCGCGGCGGATATCCGGAGGATACCGACCGTTGTCGTGAGATTTATGATATGGGCCGATCCGGACTGACGGAGCCCGATATTGAGACAGATGTGATTCCTATTTGGTGTCGATGCTTGACAGGGGTTTTCAGATGATTTCTTGATGATATTTAGTTATTATACAGACATACACTTTCTAAAAGTTATGAATGCAGTAACTTTAACATTCTAAACACTTAAAGAGTTAGAAAAGATATTGCATACCTGTGCATGCATACTAGAGTTATTATATCACATATGGACATACTTGTTGTTCCGCATTGCGTGCATTCTTACGATTGCCTTAGTAGATGTTATATTTACTCACGAGCTGGCAACTCACCCCCGTTGTGCCACAGTGTCTTGCAGGTCGGACCCGTCAGTCTTGTAGCGGCGGGCTATCTTGTCATCAGTTCCTTTTGCTCAGACTCGCGACATCGCCCGTAGGTGGGTTGCGAGTATACTTTATTCCTTTTTGCTTTATCATTGTATCTAGTATTCTCCATCTACCACTTGTATTGTATATGCGACTTAGTGATGAGACGGAGAGATTTGTATATTGTGGTTTCTTTTGGGTCGAGCTCACTTGAGCCGACGTGTGTTTTCTGGTATTTGCACTCTTTTATGCTCTTTTTCTTGATATTACTATTATATTGCATGTGGTTGTGATCCGCCTTGGGCGAAGAGCTAGCTCCCGCTTGGGGATGCCATTTTATGATTACAGGTTTATTATCTTGTTGTACCCATTTTGGGGGATAGAAATACAGGGGAGACTCTGCCGAAATTTTCGGGAATTTTTGATGTTCTTTTTTTTGGATTCTATGCAACTTAATTGATTTCAAAACCGTTTTCATTTAAGGTTTTCCTTCACTCTCTTTTGATTTTGGGTTAGATTTCTGGGCTTTGGCTGGCTTAGGTTACGGTACGCCTTTAGACGTCTCGTAATCTAAGTGCCAGTCACGTTCCGTACCTTCGGGTCGTGACATACAGTCCCGAGACGCACGAAGGCGATGAGCGATAGGAGGGATTTCGTCTCTCCCGGTATTGGGAGTTGATGTTGTGCTGTGCTCGATTGGCTATATCAATAAATCCCTGGCCAGGGCTGCTGAGATTTACTGATAAGTTTTATCTGTAGTTTCTCGATCTATTATAGACCATTCATCGGCATGACTTATTGAGTTATTAGGGTCGACGTTACCATCCCTAGACTCGATATGCAGCATATCTGACAAAGAGACCGGACTGTACGGTAGTGTTGCCGGTTGGCTCGACGGAAGTTGTAACAGGTTCTCTTGTTTTCTTCTGATCGCTCAATACCCGGGTGGCCGTTACGTTTAGCTGACCGCTTGCAGCTTGGGGGTGCTTGATATGATCATCACCCACTGCCGGGGTATTGACGAGTCTTAGAGTCCCACAATGGAGTTACCTAGTCCAGAAGAAACGTTGTGGTGCGCATATGCGATATGCGCGTGGACCCGGTTAAAATGCGCGTATGAGATACCATATATTAATCGGGCGGCTTGCTTTTGGTCGGGTCGTTTGTGATACGACCGGGTTGCTAAATAAAGTGTTGATTTATCATTAACCATTAGTTTCTCACTTGAAATCCTTTCTTGTCTTTATGTTGTATGCATGCATGTATGCACTCATTCTCATTCATTCTCATTCATCCACATAGGATGTGCATGCACACATACTGTAAGTGCTCGGCGGCGCCCCGGCCGTCAATCCGACGCCGGAATGCGGAAACGAAAAATTTCAAAAACTATTGAACCGGCACCACCGCGCACAAAAATCCCGAATCGGGCCATTAACCTAACTACTAGCAAACTAAAAGATGGGTAGAGAGATATACCGAGCGATCCGTGTCCTTCGGTCTTCGCCTCCACTCCGATCTCCTTGCGGAATCTTCGGTCGTCGCCTCCTCGTCGAAACGGGCACCACATCGCCGGGTTCTTTTACGGGCTCCTACCTCTGGACCGAGGCAACTCGGGCGCGAAGTTGGCTAGCCGACGCGTCCAAGGAATGCTGTAGGCAAGTGTAGAAACCATTGTCTCATTTGGAGTTTAAGTTGCCTTTGATGGAGGAATGAATGAACTTTGGAGTGAGGTTGAGAATTTAGCAAGCATGCAAATGAGATATGAATAATTCCCCTCATGAAAAATGAACTCTCTCTTTTTTTGTCCCTCAAAAAGTGGCCGGCCCCTTATGTGAAATGGTGGAGGAAAAATACCAAAACCAAGAAGGGAGGTGAGTGTAGGAATCAAAAGAGGTGACCATATCCAAAAGCAAGCCTCACATCAACTTCTAATCCATTCTAATCTCAATTAATGCAAGCAAGTGATGGAAAAAGAATCTCATCATGCAAGAACCATCATGATGCCACCATTTCACAAAGAAACCCTCCACAAAAGATAATTTGCACAACTGCAAATAACCCCCTCCATCGGAAAAGTCCGGCCGGGAAGGAACAAAGGAAAACTGGCCGGAACGGAATGCAAACTGGCAACTTCAGAAAACTGATCCCGTAATAAATTACAGGAAAACCCCGCGACTGGATATACATGCCCGCATTTGTATTCCCACTGAATACAAATGCAAAGAGACAAAATCTATACTGTACAATACTAGGATCCGGCTTAAACCAAAGCCCTCTAGTATTATCCGTCCGATCATGATCCGTGCAATACCGCACGTATCTGATCGAACCCTGCTATATCTCCATACGACCTCTACAGCGTTTCGCCCGAAACTTGAGAAACTGGTCTGTGGAGGACTCTAAAGACTCGTCAATACATTGGTTATGGATTTAACCACTAGCACGTCAGAGGTATTAGCCTATACGTAACGGGCAACCAGGTATTGACCAAAAGGGACGTCGATGAGCGAACTCATCTTGATACCCTACTGAGCCTGTCAATGACAATATCCGTACAGTCTGGTCCGTTCGTCTATGAGCATCGCATGGCGGGCCTAGGGATTGGTAAAAGTCAGACCCCCAAAAGCGGTACAAGTCGTGTCGGAGTTTAGCCCAGAACACCCTGAGATACTACTAGAATACCTACCAGTAAATTTCCTGCCTTGGCCAAGGACTTTCATGTACTGGCTCTCCTAGACACAGTGCGACCTCACCCCTAATACCGGGAGAGACAAACCCTTGCAGATCCGCTCACTGCTTCCATGTGGCTCGGGACTGTACCCAACTAAAACCGGTTTGCACGTCTCCTTTGAGCGTGGTAGGGTAGTAATCAAAGCACAGTAGGAACTCACACGAGACAAATGACGATCTCAGGTCGATGAACTAAGCTGTACACATGTCACCAGGGAACTGCTATCTGACGTCAGGTATAATACCAACTAGCAGGTTCCCGGCGAGTCCTGTCCGGTATACTCATAACCCAATGAGCACCTGTATACATCTTAGGTGAACCAACTGACATCAGTGGCTTGTGAGACCGGCCACCGCCCCTCGTCGGGGTCTCGACTGTATACACGATGCCCTGTCTCGAAACTCCCACGACTAGGGACCTTTTAAGGATGTGCTTTGTAACGTTTTAAAAATAATTAAATAAATAATTAAATGAATAAAAGTGTTTAAGTGAATTTTAGGATTTTCGGTAAAGTAAAACGTATTTTTCGTAAAACCAAACCGTGATTGTTTTTCATTATAAATTCAAAAATACCTATTTAATTATGTAATTACTAGTAAATAGTGTTTATTTAGCCACTTATAAATTTTTAGTTTAATTAAAAAATTTTCCTAAATTAATTATTTTAAATATTAACATAAGCTTTATTTTTACACTAAATTAGTGTAAATTACAAATTTAAATGGTTTTAATTTGTAAAAATGAACCATGGCATATTAGAATTTAGTGTGTATCATGCAAAAATTATTTGCAAATTTTTCCTAATTTCTAGAGCTTTCTTGAGTTGCTATAGAAAATAAATAAATAATTAATTAATTAAACCATGAAAAGACTTTAAATGATGATTCTTTCTTGAAACTTCCACACTTTTCTTCACTCTTTTCTCTTTCTCCCTCCCCATGGCCGGCCACAACTCATCCATGGCAGCCCCCCCCCCCATTTTCCATCTCATTTTTATTCAAAAATCATCAAAAATACATCAAAAATTCAATTAAAATTCCACAAAATCATATATATTTTCATACCCTTTATTCTCTACTCTTCTTTACATGGAATTTGGAGTGGGAAAGCATGTATTTTTGAGGCTCATTTTCAAGTTTGGACATGAGGTTGTGGAGGTATAAATCCTTCTCTTTTATTTTATTTCTATTAGATATTTCTTTTAAAGTTTAATTAGATTTAATCTATTAATTCTATTTACTACTTTTAAAATTCAAGTTAGGGTTTGAAAAATCAAGTTGTGATTTTTATTAATTAATGAGGGTTATAATCACTAGTTTAACATATTTAGAAGTGGAAATTCTTATAGGGATGATATGTTATAAATTGTTAACCTAAAATTGATTTTAATTATACTTTTTAGCTAACTAGTTTTTTATAAAATATGTTTATGGGTAATATAAAATTCCAATTAAGATTTCTATCATTAGATTGTAGTTTTACTGAGCATATTAACATGTTAATGGAAAGAAAAACTTAGTTTGATCACTAGATTCAATTGATAATTGGAAAATAGTAATAAAATGCTATTATTTTGTTAACTAGATTTGGAAAATTCTAAATAAAAGGGATTTAAAATATAATATTGGTTTCGTTATATCATTATCATCATAAATTGTGGTTTAAGTCATTAATTTATGCAAAATCATGTTTTGAGGTGGAATTGTGGTATTTTGCTTGAAAAATGTTGAAAATTGTTAAATGTTGTAAACTAGAAATTTCAAATTTATATAAATTTGTGTAATAAAAATATAGTAATGGTTTGTATAGTCTAGTAATGCTATTTAATGAGTTTTATGACCATTAGTTTCATTTAAATGTCAAGTTTTGATGAAAAACGGTATATTGGCATTTTCGGGTTTTTGCGAAATTGGACAGTTTGATAGATTTTAGGGTTTCGATGGATTTAATCGTGTTTTATGGTATAAGTAATGTGTTTTTAAACTACAAGTTGTTTGATGATGTTATCTCGATCCATCGGAGTTTATACGCCGATATCGAGCGGTATTTGGTTCTTTTGCGTGGACGGGACATAGGTTTTAACCTATGCTTGTTCTTTGTATCGTTTGACTTTTATATGTGATTCAGTTTACGATGCTATTTAAATGTTTGCGTCTAGGTACCCCTCACGTGGACTGCGGGCGATGAAGAGGAGGATGGCGACACTGTCTTCGGCAGACATGGACCAGGTGAGTAGATGTATATCTACGGGGGGAAGTCGGGTGGATGGCGTTTAACACCCCCGCAACGTAGAATAGGAATAGTACTTAGTGACATTAGGAAACCCGATGTGACCCTAGATTCTTACCGAGCAGGACCCTAGTAATGACCCTAGGCGGGACTAGACTGATTTAGGAAAACCATACCTCAGGATGAATACTTTGGGAAAGGTTCGTAGGTTTCTGATAGAAACATACACGCACACACTAAAACTTGACTTGGCGTATACGTATATGTGTGTATATATATAAAACTAGGTATAGGTGTATATATATACACCACACGTATATGGGATTCATTGATGTGATATGATATCCGAGGTATGGTGAAACAGTATAACTGGGCTTGATGCCGTGATTCTTGACTATACAGTCGTAATAAAGTGTTAGCGGATCATTAGAGAATGAGATAATGAACATGCATATATAAATTATAAAGAGTGGTGGTGATATTGATGTACATGGGACGCTAGAATAGTACCCGGACTGTAACTGGTGACTGATCACGATATGATATATGTATAACTTGATTACGACATGATATTTCTGAGGATAAACTAATGATGCTTATCATGATGGCAATGATATATGATTGATGTATGCGATCACAGTTTAACACCTTGATCATGAGATGTGCTGATGATGACATTATACGAATGAGGAGACACCTAGGAGATACTTGACCGTACCCCGATATTGGGATGCCGTACGATGGATTTTACCGTACGAGGCTTAGATTTGATGATTGATCCGCACTCTTGATTCGAGGAAGCCGTACTACGTACGTGACGCTATTGAGGCGGGATCGCCGACTATTAGAGATATTGATTCAGACCTTAGGTAGACTCTAGTTTCTTACTGACTAGTCTATTAGGTTTAGTCCTTTAGGATGTTAGATGGACACTGGTTTAGGTTCGACTCACATAGTGGTAGTTGTACTCGTATCTCGCAGAGGAGTGGATAATGCACATCTGTATTTACATTCATACTGTAATCATCATGGTGCATGTTCTTTTATATGTTGCTATAATCAGTATAAACTTTACCTGTTAGGACACCAGCACTATTACCGATGATGCGCATATTCCACGCACACTTATTGGCCGGCTCACACACATCATCATCGGTAATTGCTATGTCACGTACACTTTAGATCATATTGTCTTTTATGGATAGAATCAGTTAGTAATTAGACAGATATAATATTGTGATTATTCTCTGACATTAGTATAAGACATGATATTTATTACTTAGACATTCATGCATTCATATTTCATGTTATCGCACAGTAGTATGGGCATATGCTGACACTTATCATATACTTACTCATGATTTTGAGATTTGGATTTCTATGAGATTTCTGGATTTTTGGGGAAAACCGCAAAAATATATAAAAACTTCTCTCTCTCCTCTTCTCTTTTTAAATAAGATGCGGTTTTCTCGTGATGTATGAGTCGTCCACCATGAGTATTTCATGTTTTCTGTTGGATTTCGAGACCCGATTCGAGGAGTGGATGAACCGTCTCGGGTACATGGTGGGCCCGGTATGGTACCCCGGGGCAAGAAGATCGAGTTGTAGACGATGAGCCTGTCAGGGGAAGGCTACCTACCGGTGATGTCTGGCGCGGCGGATATCCGGAGGATACCGACCGTTGTCGTGAGATTTGATGATATGGGCCGATCCGGACTGACGGAGCCCGAGATATTGAGACTTGAGATTACATGTGTTGTGTCGATGTTTGACACGGATTTCCATGGGTTTCATTATTCAGATTTCAGATTCTTATACACATTCTACTATGATAATAGCTAAAGATTTCTTATACATATATATCTGGATTTCAGGATTTGTTACTTTACCTTCATGGTGCATGCATTTCATTCATATGACATAGTATTATATGAGGCACTGACACGACACGGAGTATTTGCACTTACACGTAGTATTACCCTGCTATTACTAGATGATTGGGATATTATAGTGTATTATTATTATGACCTAGGATAGCGTCGTGCATTCGATTTCTTTTCGTAGATGTCTTCTACTCACGAGTTGGCAACTCACCCCCGTTGTGCCAAATTCTTTACAGGTTCGATGTACAGGTTTCCGTGGCAGCTTGTTGGCACATCTTTTCTTCAGGGTGATTTGCACGGTAGGTTGGTTCACTTGTATCCGAACCACCATTGTACTTTTATTCATTCATTTGTATCTAGTAAGCTCCATCAACCATATTTGTATTACTTGATAAGTTTATTGGACCAGTTGTTTATTTCGACCTTAGAGTCGCGCATGTGTTATTCAGATCTGGTGGTTTTGTTTTCTTTTGAGTTTTGAGCCTCGCCTATTGGCGTTGTATATTATTGTGCTTGCTGTGGTTGTTTCCGCCTGTTGGCGTTGATGCTAGCTCCCGTTTGGGGATGCTTTTTATTGTTTATGTATATTATACTTGTTGTACCCGTTTGGGGGCCAGTTTTTACAGAGGAGACTCTGCCGAAATTTTTGGGAAAATTGCTGATGCTTTTAAACTTGTTTTCTTTTTCTTCTTCTTCTTCTTCTTCTTCTTCTTCTATGGTTTAGATTTCTGGGCTTCGGCTTACTTAGGTTACGTGGCGCCTCTAGACGCTTCGTAATCTAAGTGCCGGTCACGTTCCGTACTTCGGGTCGTGACATGCTTATAGACCCCAGCTCCCACGTATATGATGGCCCTCATACTGCTGGTAGTCAAGAAAGAATCCTAGGGGCTCTATCAACGTGCAATAGTGACCTGTAGGGTCACCTAAAGCAGTACACGATGATAAAGATAAACCAGATAGCATACTATCATCTTGAGTAAGACTGTCCTACCGGGATAGGTCATCCCTCAATCATTGCAATCACGTACCTGTGATCCAATAATTGACTCTGAGGGCACTAGCTCCAACAATCTCCCACTTGCACTCAAGGCTAATTATTGCGATGTATAGCCCGTGTGATACCGAACACCCAACTCCTCTACTAGTCAGTCTCACAAAGCTCGTTTGCGAAACTATTGCGTTCGAGGCATAGCCTCAGTGAGTGGATCCGCTATGGTGTTTCTTTCTATGTCTCTCTTAATCTCAAGTTCGCGGAGAAAGCCATCTCCCGAAATGAGCAATACCTGTCTTAGAGTATCTGATGGGACCTAGTTCATAAATGAACTCCAAATCCAAACTTCTTAGACTGTATCGTCAACTGAACTAAATCAGTATCCCGCGCCAGGCCTTCCCTCAGTATCCTCCTGGACCACCTGTCCAGATACTGCCCCTCATCAGGAGGAAAACTATAACTCTGACAGTCACTCTGTCAACCAGGTCACCTTGGAAGCCTGGAATGATAACCGTCTCCTAAAGGAGGCAGTCGTTATCATATCCCTAGAACATCCACTTATGTTCTAAAACTGCTTCCGATCGTTTCTCCAGGATTGGATCAATATCATCTTATTGCATCTATTGCAAAAACAACATCTGGTGTGGTACTTGACATCTCATGATTGACTCAATTTCCTAAGCAAGTGATCTGCCAATCATGCACATCCCTCTCACCTTTAGTCTGTAAGACACCTTTAGAGAGGTTGGCTCCATCACCTGCAGGTACACTACCGTGCCAGGAGTCGTCCATTCTAAATACTCTTAGAATGCTGTCTAAGCACCCAGATTGGGAAACCACCCAAATCTAGATCTATAGATCTAGTAACCAGAATGTCTTGATATTATTTCCAAGTCCCATGTGGAGAAACCACTGTGTGACAACCAAAGTATAACCGATCGTAGTATAGGAATATCACTTCCTACTCTGTGTATGTCATCCAAATACCAGGACATCACACTCTACTACCTTCTTAACAGATCCATCCCCTATTCTGATGAAGTCAAACCTATGACTGTCACATCAGAAATAGATGATTATCTCCGCTATATCTGCTTTAGTCTATAAATAAACATAAGCCACTTGTCCACTATGCTTCCGCTGCTCCCACTGACTACGACAACCCTCTGGCAGAGTCATATAAATGTACACTTCTAAAGCTAGTTCAGAACGACGCTATACTCATCCTCCTGCCGGGTCTCACAGTTTGGAACAACAGCAATGGCAAGTCTGGGTAAACAAGAACCTCCCTGCCACCGTCCTTGAGCATACCGAAGTACCTCTCGAGTGCCTGAGGTTACCCACCATATCTGCGGAGTGGCCAATGGAATGTCAAATCAGATTGAATCTTTAGGTTCTTATCAAATCTTCAGTAATCGTTTGCGGTTCTGGAATCACTTCCAGTTCTACCATACTCCCACTACTGTTTTCTGAAAAAATCTATTTTTGTTAAATCTGTGGCGAGTCAAGAACAATATCACTATTGATCTTCCAGATGGTAGAAAGTCAACCCTCGTCATAGCCTGGGTCAACCCACAAACAGCCATTACAGAAACGTGCCTTGAGTCATCCAGAGTCTGGTTTTAAGCATAAGCCGGACAACTCCCCGTACCTTAACATCGTCATGATACGAACTGTTCTATATCCAATACAGAAACAGATGCACTGATTTAATTGAACCAGATTCAAATCATGCAGCTGTCCCCAATACATGTCAACTAAATGGAGAGAGGCGGATCAGCGTTACTCAACTTAGGAGTGCTTCCAATTATGAGTAACCTGAAAGAGAAGCAAGTTCTCTTAATCATTACTATCATCTGAATACCATACACAAGTATCTACATCTTCGATCACCTTGAAGAATCCCGATACTTACAATACCTGGTTCTCTACTTTATTCATATACTTATAACTTCTCAAAACTTGGACCCTGTGTTTCTACGAAACACCTATCTAAAACCAGAGAAGTCATAAGTAAACCGAATATAGTACGAGGACCATCCCCTCTGTCCTAATGGACACTGGACAATATACAATACTCTGTATAAGTCCCCTGAGTCTAATAAGTCATTCACTGTGTGTCATAGGTTGAAAACTGTACTTACGGTTATGAAGAATTACACCGCTGTTTAATGCTCCTTACCTAGCCATCCACTGATATAGGTAAATGTCATAGACATAGTTTCAAAAAGGTATATCTCATTCTATAAAAATAGACGTACAGATATATTAATTTTAAATTGGTGCATAACAACGGATATTCAAAACCAAATATTTGTCGTCCGGCAAACAACCCAGGTGACTTCCTCAAATATCACCAATTACAACGAATTCCGATATAATGAGGATGATCACCTAATTCCCAATAACTTACTCCCACTCATCATCTGTAAAACCATACAGATGTGAGAATCATACATGGTAAATACATACATAGGAGTAACGGTCAAATTGGGAAATCAGTTTTCTATTAACAACGCATAGTGAAACTGAAACATGAAAATGTTTCGAAAGGTTATCCGGGTATTCCTAGTAATTCCTCTTCCATTATCGGATTCATAACTGTAACCGTATATTTCTTTGCCATCTCTCCAAATCCCTTTATATGTCTTTAGTCGTTACCTTCTGCACACCCCCTTTAGGCCAAATGGTTTTCTTCCTTCCCTACCGTTCGGCACCAGCCTATGGTTTGGAAGAAGACTATCCAATAAGCATAATGGGTGTACTGTCTTTATCCTAGGAGCACTCGCAATGCGAGAGAAGGTGAAGATAAAAGACACCTGAATAAACCTTATTCCTATTTCTCCTGAACCAGAATCCATCCCCGAACTGGAACAAGTTCCTTTTGAGTTCGTATATAACCATACGATGGAGTATCCAATAAACTGTGGATCTTCGTAGTGATACAGAGTGTCCTGGAGAAATACAAAGGTGATTTAGGATTGGCGAAGAAATATTTGGTTTGGTCGTGAATAGCAATCGCAGTTTACTTTGCCCTCTTACTAATCCCTTTCTTTGTCTTAACTTAATACCTTCTGCACACCATCGTCATGCTAATTGGTTTTCTTATTTCCCCACCGTTCGGCACCAGCCTAAGGTTTGGAAGAAGACTATCCAATTTGCGTAATAGGTGTACTACTCCTAAACCAAGGAGTACTCGCAACCTGAGAGAAGGTAAAAGGAAAAGACAACTGAATAGTCCTATTCGTTTTCTCCAGAACCGGAAACCATCCTCGAATAAATTCCTTCGAGTTCGTATATAACCATACGATGGTTTTGTCTAATGGAAGTGCACGTTCGTAGTAATACGGGGTGTCCTGGAGAAAAAAGGGTAAAAGTAGGAGTGGCAATGAGGTTTGCAACTCTGACAATCCAAAAGCCAGTGTTTAAGAAGGTTCGGTTAATTTTGGTCACTAAGTCATAGTCTAGGGTCGGGTCATGGTCGCTGCCAAAGAGAGAGAGAAAAGAAACACTGAGCATGCACTCTAGCCGAGATCAGAATGGTTATCACTTTATCTAATCAGGAAACCACCCACTGTAACGTCAAATTCTTCCCCAAACCTGAAAGAAGAATTAGTCGGGATCACCCGAGGAGTAAACCAACTCATCAGTGGGAATCGGGATCCAACTATCATCGCATGATAACGTGACGGAATCCGCTCACGTTATCACACTCTAGAAGGTATGCGCATATCTGGCAAGTTTCAGTTTCTTTAGAAACTCCCGATGTGATTTTTGCCCCATGCTCTTATGACCTTGACTTTGGCCAACATATCATAAGTCACATGTCAAGTTCTACCCGTCATTGTCCAGGTTAATTTGAACCCACCCGTACATACCCTTGACTTTGGCCAAAATAGTAGTACGACTGTCCTAAACCAACGCATCTATCTATGCTGCATATGAATTCCCAATACCTACCAATCACTGTGCCTTGACATTGGCCAACATACACAGCTTGAATACTTATTGACTATTCATATGAAGCGACGGAGGGCTACGAATGGTTTCTGGCGAAAACCTTTAACGTAATGAACTTGATATCGTTGAAGGAACAGGATAGCTTTATAAAAATATAGTGGCGAAAACTTTTGCTAAAGAGGTCACTCCCGGTGAAGGGATCTCGGCTCTTTCCCCGTAGATGAGGTGCAGGATATTCCAACTGAATACCATGATGCAAAGCAAAAGTAAACGACTATAGTGAAGTTATTACCCTGACGCAAACTTTTGTCCAAGGGGTCACTCCCGGTGAAGGGATCTCGGCTCTTGCCTCGTCGACTGAGGAGCAGGATATTCCAACTGAATACCACGATGCAAAACAAAAGAGAACGCCCTTGCAGTAACAGCTTTTTGAAAAATGTTCCAACAACATCAGAATAGGTTTGTTTATCTTGCATTGATCCGAATCAACGCAGTCCCATCAATTGATCACACCACAAAAGAACGAAAATAATTATGTATGTATATTCCATCCGCATTCGCCACTGGGTCCCGTCATCACCCGTTAGGTTACTTAACTAACGACAGAGCGGGGACTGGACTAGCGCGGATGCAAAACATATACAACATCTACTAGTATATATATCAATATATAATATTCGCTCAAGGCGTGATAAAATGCAACATCACAGAAATGTAATAAGCATCACAGAACAATACAGATATCTGGGATCCCCGGGTTTCACAGGGCCGCTACTGAAACCCGACGTTCCCCTGGTCGTGTGGATAGCCTGTGCAATGAAATTTTAGACCCCTACGGGCACGGCAAGTTACCCGCCAAAACCTGAAGCGAGGCAGCCCCCTTCAGCATTATGAATGGACTACACAGCACTTCACAGAATCCGGTAACTTGGGCACCCCTCCTGGGTCAACCTGTAACCCCTACGAGTGTGGCGAATAGCCTGCCAATTCTAGAGTAAAGCCCCCTCCGTCTCAACGCCATGAGATGCGGGCCCGTTGCTCTCTAGAACCCGGCTATCCGTTGTTGGAGATAGTGCCCTCAGAGTCAATTATTAGGTCACAGGTACGTGATTGTAATGATTGAGGGAGGACCTATCCCGGTAGGACAGTCTTACTCGAGATGATAGTATGCTATCTGGTTTACCTTTATCATCGTGTACTGCTTTAGGTGACATGACACGTCGCTATTACACGTTGATAGAGCCCCTAGGATTCTTGCTTGACCACCAGCAGTATGAGGGCGATCATATAAGTGGGAGCTGGGGGTCTACAAGCATATCCTTAAAAGGTCCCTAGTCGTGGGAGTTTCGAGACCGGGCATCGATACTCCATTAGTAGACTAGTGTATACAGTCGAGACCCCGACGAGGGGCGGTGGCCGGTCTCACAAGCCACTGGTGTCAGTTGGATCACCTAAGATGTATACAGGTGCTCATTGGGTTATGAGTACACCGGACAGGACTCGCCGGGAACATGCTAGTTGGTCATATACCAGACGTCAGATGGCAGTTCCCTGGTGACATGTGTGCAGGTTAGTTCATCGACCTGGGGATCGTCATTTGTCTCGTGTGAGTTCCCACTGTACTTTGATTACTACCCTACCACGGCTCAAAGGAGTCGTGCAAACAGGTTTTAGTTGGGTACAGTCCCGAGCCACATGGAGGCAGTGAGCGTATCTTCAGGGGTTCGTCTCTCCCGGTATTGGGGGTGAGGTCGTGCTGTGTCTAGGAGAGCCATTACACAAAGTCCTTGGCCAAGGCAAGGAGATTTACTGGTAGGTATTCCAGTAGTATCTCAGGGTGTTCTGGGCTACACTCCGACACGACTTGTACCGCTTTTGGGGGTCTGACTTTTACCAACCCCCTAGGCCCGCCATGCGATACTCATAGACGAACGGACCGGACTGCACGGATATTGTCACTGACAGGCTCAGTAGGGTGTCAGGATGAGTTCGCTCATCGACGTCCCTTTTAGTCGATAGCTGGTGGCCCGTCACGTATTGGCTTATACCTCTGACGTGCTAGTGGTTAAATCCACAGCCATAGTATTGACGAGTCTTTAGAGTCCACCACACTTTCAGTTACTCAAGTTTCGGGCGAAACGCTGTAGAGGCCGTATGGAGATATGGCAAGGTCCGATCAGATACGTGCGGTATTGCACGGATCAGGATCGGACAGTTTTGTACTAGTGGCCGTATAGTTATATGGCAGGGTTTGATCTGATACGTGCGGTATTGCACGGATCAGGATCGAACGGATTTAACTAGCCGGCTTTGGTTTAAGCCGGTCCTAGTTTAGTACAGTGTAGATTTTGTCTCATTGCATTTGTATTTCGGTCGGAATACAGATGCGGGTGTGTATGCACAGTATTGGGGTTTTCCTGTAATTTATTACGGGACCAGTTTTCTGGAGTTGCCAGTTTGCATTCCGTTCCGGCCGGTTTTCCTTTGTTCTTTCCCGGCCGGACTTTTCCGATGGAGGGGGTAATTTGCAGTTTTGCAAATTACAATTGTGGAGGGGTTTTCTTGTAAAAGATTGATATGATAGCTTTCATATTTTTTTGCACCATTGACTTGCTTTTTATTGTGATTGAAAGGGTATGGGTTGAATAGTAGAACAAGCATGGTTCATGTTTGTTTGTGGTCACCTCTTGACTTCTCCTACACTCACCTCCCTTCTAGCTTCATATGGTTTTTTCTCCACCCTTTATTCTCACTTGATGAATAAGTCTTTCATGGTTGTGAGAAGAAGAAGAGAGAGCTTCATTCATGAGAGTTTTCTTTCTTGATCTAGTTTTCATGCTAGAAAAATGCAAGCACCATTTTTCTAATCCTTGTTTCCTCCATCATCCTCATTGGCAACAACATAACCCCAAAGAGACAAGCATCTTCTACACTACATTCTACAGCATATCTTGAGCATGTCGAGTTGCCGGCTTCATGCTCGAGTTGCCTCGGTATTGAGGCGGGAGCCCGTAAAAGACGCAGGCGATGTGGTGCCCCTTTCCGACGAGGAGGAGACGGACGGAGATCCCGCAAGGAGATCGGAGTGGAGATGAAGACCGGAGGACTTGAATCGTCGGTATATCTCTATTCCCATTCTTGTAGATAGCTTAGACTAGTTAATGGTTCGATCCGGAGTTTAGTGCGCGGTGGTGCCGGTTTGCAAAGTCCGCAAAATTTTAGTTATTCACCGCTTCCGCATTCCGGCGTCGGATTGACGGCCGGGGCGCCGCCGTGCACTTACAGTGGTATCAGAGCCTCGCCATTAACTTAGTCTAACTTTGTGTAATGTGTTTGCATTTCCGATCGATCAAAAAGTTCCAAAACTGCATTTTACCCACGACAGTTTCTGTTGAAATTTTTCAGTCTCGAAAAATTTTTCAGGTTGTAAAATATTGATGTACTGGAAAATCTAAGAGTTCTGTAAAAATTTGACGAAGTAACTCCACAGTTGGAGCGCGGAACCGCCGCTAAAACCCCATTTGTGCGGCCCTTCCGCCGCGCACTATTCACATCACTTCACCATTTTTTTACAGAGGCCTTCTGGGCTTAAAATATGGGCTTTGGAATATTAAAGTTGTGCCAATTGTTTCTGTGAGTGCTACAGTTTTCTTTGGGGCCCACTTGTTAATTGTTTGATCAATCGGAAATTTTTTAAACACATTTTTCACAGTATTTACATTATATCTGCGACCGTGAATGTCACTCGATCGGTAAATCCGGTCTAACTGCTATAGCCCGGTTAGACGGATTTGCGAACGTGACTTTCACGTTGATGTTCTATGTATTTGCTGTGATGTTGCGGATCGGTCGTGGGGGATAGCCTGGATGCAATGCTAGTACTGTGTTGTTGTATTATGTACATTTGATATTGCGGGGCGAGCGTCCGACATGTGGACTGCCGTCACTGCCTGTTTGTATTATTCTTTTGGGGCACGACCTGGTTGCGGTCGATGTACCCGGTGTATGTATATTTTACTTTCTGTACTAGGATTGCCCCGCGGAGGGGTGCACGGATAGCCGGGTTCTGGAGGGCAACAAGCCCGCATCTCATGGCATTGGGACGGAGGGGGCTTCACTCCAGGATTGGCGGACTATTCGCCGCACTCGTAGGGGGTACAGGTTGACCCAGGAGGGGTGCCCAAGTGACCGGATTCCGTGAAGTGCTGGGTGGTCCATTCACGGTGCTGAAGGGGGCTGCCTCGCTTCAGGTTTTGGCGGGTGACTTGCCGCGCCCGTAGGGGTCTAGGTTTTCATTGCACAGGCTATCCACACGACCAGGGGAACGTCGGGTTTCAGCGGCTCTGTGAAACCCGGGGATCCCAGATATCTGTATTGTTTCTGTGATGCTGTTCATTCTCTGTGATGTTGCATTTTATTCACGCCTTGAGCGAATATAATATATTGGTATATATATTAGTAGATGTTGTATATGTTTTGCATCCGCGCTAGTCCATTCCCCGCTCTGTCGTTAGTTAGCTAACCTAACGGGTAATGACGGGACCCAGTGGCGAATGCGGATGGCATATACGTACGTCAGTATATTTTCGTTCTTTGTGGTGTGATCAATTGATGGGACTGCGTTGATTCGGATCAATGCAAGTTAAAACAAACCTAATCTGATGTTGTTGGAACACTTTTCAAAAAGCTGTTATTGCAAGGACGTTCATTTCTATTTTGCATCGTGGTATTCATTTGGAATATCCTGCTCCTCAGTCGACGAGGCAAGGGCCGAGATCCCTTCACCGGGAGTGACCCCTTGGACAGAAGTTTGCGTCAGGACATTAACTTCACTATAGCCGATTACTTTTGCTTTGCACCGTGGTATTCAGTTGGAATATCCTGCACCCCATTCTACGGGGAAAGAGCCGAGATCCCTTCACCGGGAGTGACCTCTTTAGCAACGGTTTTTCGTCACTATATTTTTAAAAGCTATCAGTTCCTTCAACGATATCAAGTTCTTTACGTTAAAGGTTTTCGCCAGAAACCATTCGTAGCCCTCCGTCGTTTCAGACGGGTAGCACGTAGTATTCATGCTATGTTTGTTGGCCTTCGTCAAGGCATAGTGTATGGTAGCTGCTTGTTGCCTTTCTGCAGCATAGATAGATGCGTTGGTTTGGGACAGTCGTATAGCCTTGTTGGCCTTCGTCAAGGGCTTGTGCGGGTGGGTTCAAATCAACCTGGAGAATGACGGGTAGAACTTGACATGTGACTTATGATTTGTTGGCCTTCGTCAAGGTCATAAGAGCATGGGGCAGAAATCACATCGGGAGTTTCAAAAGTACTGAAACTTGCCAGATATGCGCATACCTTCTGGAGTGTGATACCGTGAGCGGATTCCGTCACGTTATCATGCGATGAGAGTTGGATCCCGATTCCCACTGATGAGTTAGTTTACTCCTCGGGTGACCCCGACTAATTCTTCTTTCAGGTTTGGAGGAGAATTTGAGGTACAGTGGGAGGATTCCAGATTAGATAAATTGGTAACCATTCTGATCTAGGTTAGAGTGCACGCTGAGTGTTTCTTTTCTCTCTCTCTTTGGCAGCGACCATTGACCCGACCCTAAGACTTTGACTCAGTGACCAAGTTGACCGAACCTTCTTTACACCGGCTTTTGGATTGTCAGAGTTGCAGACCTCATTGCCACTCCTACTTTTACCCTTTTCTCCAGGACACCCCGTATTACTGCGAACGTCCACTTCCATTGGACAAAGCCATCGTATGGTTAGATACGAACTCGAAGGAATTCGAGGATGGTTTCCGGTTCTGGAGAAAACGGATAGGATTATTCAGTTGTCTTTTCCCTTTTACCTTTTCTCAAGTTATGAGTACTCCTTGGTTTAGGAGATAGTACACCTATTATGCAGATTGGATAGTCTTCTTCCAAACCTTAGGCTGGTGCCGACCGGTAGGGAATGGAGAAAACCAATTAGCCTAAACGGTGTGCAGAAGGTATTAAGATTAAGACAAAGCAAGGGATTAGTAAGAGGGCAAAGTAAATTGCAACAGATATTCACGACCAAACCAAATATTTCGTTACCACTCCCACATCACCTTTGTATTTCTCCAGGACACTCCGTATCACTACGAAGATCCACAGTTTATTTGGATACTCCATCGTATGGTTATATACGAACTCGAATGGAACTTGTTCCAGTTCGGGGATGGATTCTGGTCCAGGAGAAATAGGAATAAAGTACATTCAGGTGTCTTTTATCTTCACCTTCTCTCGCGTTGCGAGTGCTCCTAGGATTAGGACAGTACACCCTTTATGCTTATTGGATAGTCTTCTTCCAAACCATAGGCTGGTGCCGAACGGTAGGGAAGGAAGAAAACCATTTGGCCTAAAGGGGTGTGCAGAAGGTAAAGACTAAAGACATATGAAGGGATTTGGAGAGGTGGCAAAGAATTATACGGTTATAGTTGTGAATTTGGATAATGGAAGAGGCATTACTAAGAATACCGGGATACCCCACCGAAACATTTCAATGTTTCAGTTTCACTGTGTACTGTTAAAAGAAAACTGATTTCCCGATTAGATACTTACTCCAGGGTATGTATTTACCAGGTATGATTCTCACATCTGTATGGTTTTACAGATGATGAGTGGGAGTAGGTTATTGGGAATTGGGTGATCATCCTCATTATATCGGGATTCGTTGTAATCGGTGATATTTGAGGAAATCACCTGGGCTGTTTGCCGGTCGGCAAATATTTGGTTTTGAATATCCGCAGTTATGCACCAATTTCAAATTGATATATCTGTACGTCTATTTTCATAGAGTGAGATATACCTTTCTGAAATTATGTCTACGACATTTACCTATATCAGTGGATGGTTAGGTAAGGAGCATTAAACAGCGGTGTAATTCTTCTTAACCATAAGTACAGTTTTCAACCTACGACACACAGTGAATGAGTTATCAGACTCAAGGGACTTATACAGAGTATTGTATGTTGTCCAGGGTCCATCAGGACAGAGGGGTTGGTCCTCGTACTACATTCAGTTTACTTATGACTTCTCTAATTTTTAGACAGGTGTTTCGTGGAAACACAGGGTCCGAATTTGGAGAAGTTATAGGTATTTGAATAGAGTAGAGAACCAGGTATAGCAAGTATTGGGATTCTTCAAAGAGATCGAAGATGTAGATACTTGTGTATGGTATTCAGTTGATAGTAATGATAAAGAGATCTTGCTTCTCTTTCAGGTTACTCATAATTGGAAGTATTCCTAAGTTGAGTAACGCTGATCAGCCTCTTTCCATTTAGTTGACATGCACTGGAGACAGCTGCATGATGTGAATCTGGTTCAAATAAATCAGTGCCTCTGATTCTATATTGGATATAGAACAGTTCATATCTTAACGATGTTAAGGTACGGGGAGTTGTCCGGTTTATGCTTAAAACCAGATATTGGACAACTCTAGGCACGTTTCTGTAATGGCTGTTTGTGGGTTGACCCAGGCTATGACGAGGGTTGACTTTCTACCATCTGGATGAACAATAGCGATATTGTTCTAGACTCGCCACAGTTTTATTAAAAATGGATTTTTTCAGAAAACAGTAGTGGGAGTATGGTAGAACTGGAAGTGATTCCAGAACCACAAACGATTACTGAAGATTTGATAAGGAACCTAAAGATTCAATCTGGATTGACATTCCATTGGCCACTCCGCAGATAAGGTGGGTAACTTCAGGCACCCGAGAGGCACTACGGTGGCCTCAAGGACGGTGACAGGGAAGTTCTTGTTTACCCACAATTGCCATTGCTGTTGTTCCAGGTTACGAGACCCGGCGGGAGGATGAGTATAGCGTCGTTCTAAACCAGCTTTAGAAGTGGACGTCTATATGACTCTGCCAGAGGGTTGTCGTAGTCAGTGGGAGCAGCGGAAGCATTGGTGGACAGGTTGCTTATGTCTATTTATAGACTAGAGCAGATGTAGCGGAAATAGATCATCTATTTCTGACGTGACAGTCATGGGTTTGACTTCATTAGAATAGGGGATGGATCTGTTGAGAAGGTAGTAGGGTGTGATATCCTGGTATTTGGATAATATACACAGAGTAGGAAAAGAAACTCCTACACTACGATCGGTTATACTCTGGTCGTCACACAATTGTTTCTCCACAAAGGAAATGGATTTTACATCAGACATACTGGTTACTAGATCTATGGTTTTAGATCTAGATTTGGGTGGTTTCCCAATCAGGGTACTTGACAGCATTCTAAGAGTATTTAGGATGGACGACTCCTGGCACGGTAGTGTACCTGCAGGTAATGGAGTCACCCTCTCCAAAGGTGTCTTACAGACTAAAGGGGAGAGGGACGGGCATGATTGGCAGATCACTTGCTCAGGCAATTGAGTCAATCGTGAGATGTCAAGTACCACACCAGATGTTGTTCTTGCACTAGATGCAATAAGTTGACATTAATCCAATCCTAGAGAAACAGTCGGAAGCAAGTTTTAGAACATAAGTGGGTGTTCTAGGGATATGATAACGACAGCCTCATTTAGGAGACAGTTATCATTCCAGGCTTCCAAAGTGACATGGACGACAAGGAGGTTGTCAGAGTTATAGTTTTCCTTCTGATGAGGGGCAGTATTTTGGACAGGTGGTCCAAGGCAATACTGAGGGAGGCATGGCGCGCAGGATACTGATTAAGTTCAGTTGACGATACAGTCTAAGAAGTTTGGATTTGGAGTTCATTTATGAGCTATGTCCCATCAGACATCCAGACACATTCTAAGACAGGTATTGCTCATTTCGGGAGATGGGTTTCTCCGCGAACTTGAGATATAAAGAGACATAGAAAGAAACTACTATGCGGATCCACTCACTGAGGCTATTCCTCGAACGCAATAGTTCCGCAAACGAGCTTTGTGAGACTGACTAGTAGAGGAGTTGGATGTTCGGTATCACACGGGCTGTGAGTATGCGACATCGCAATAATTAGCCTTGAGTGCAAGTGGGAGATTGTTGGAGATAGTGCCCTCAGAGTCAATTATTAGGTCACAGGTACGTGATTGTAATGATTGAGGGAGGACCTATCCCGGTAGGACAGTCTTACTCGAGATGATAGTATGCTATCTGGTTTACCTTTATCATCGTGTACTGCTTTAGGTGACATGACACGTCGCTATTACACGTTGATAGAGCCCCTAGGATTCTTGCTTGACCACCAGCAGTATGAGGGCGATCATATAAGTGGGAGCTGGGGGTCTACAAGCATATCCTTAAAAGGTCCCTAGTCGTGGGAGTTTCGAGACCGGGCATCGATACTCCATTAGTAGACTAGTGTATACAGTCGAGACCCCGACGAGGGGCGGTGGCCGGTCTCACAAGCCACTGGTGTCAGTTGGATCACCTAAGATGTATACAGGTGCTCATTGGGTTATGAGTACACCGGACAGGACTCGCCGGGAACATGCTAGTTGGTCATATACCAGACGTCAGATGGCAGTTCCCTGGTGACATGTGTGCAGGTTAGTTCATCGACCTGGGGATCGTCATTTGTCTCGTGTGAGTTCCCACTGTACTTTGATTATTACCCTACCACGGCTCAAAGGAGTCGTGCAAACAGGTTTTAGTTGGGTACAGTCCTGAGCCACATGGAGGCAGTGAGCGTATCTTCAGGGGTTCGTCTCTCCCGGTATTGGGGGTGAGGTCGTGCTGTGTCTAGGAGAGCCATTACACAAAGTCCTTGGCCAAGGCAAGGAGATTTACTGGTAGGTATTCCAGTAGTATCTCAGGGTGTTCTGGGCTACACTCCGACACGACTTGTACCGCTTTTGGGGGTCTGACTTTTACCAACCCCCTAGGCCCGCCATGCGATACTCATAGACGAACGGACCGGACTGCACGGATATTGTCACTGACAGGCTCAGTAGGGTGTCAGGATGAGTTCGCTCATCGACGTCCCTTTTAGTCGATAGCTGGTGGCCCGTCACGTATTGGCTTATACCTCTGACGTGCTAGTGGTTAAATCCACAGCCATAGTATTGACGAGTCTTTAGAGTCCACCACACTTTCAGTTACTCAAGTTTCGGGCGAAACGCTGTAGAGGCCGTATGGAGATATGGCAAGGTCCGATCAGATACGTGCGGTATTGCACGGATCAGGATCGGACAGTTTTGTACTAGTGGCCGTATAGTTATATGGCAGGGTTTGATCTGATACGTGCGGTATTGCACGGATCAGGATCGAACGGATTTAACTAGCCGGCTTTGGTTTAAGCCGGTCCTAGTTTAGTACAGTGTAGATTTTGTCTCATTGCATTTGTATTTCGGTCGGAATACAGATGCGGGTGTGTATGCACAGTATTGGGGTTTTCCTGTAATTTATTACGGGACCAGTTTTCTGGAGTTGCCAGTTTGCATTCCGTTCCGGCCGGTTTTCCTTTGTTCTTTCCCGGCCGGACTTTTCCGATGGAGGGGGTAATTTGCAGTTTTGCAAATTACAATTGTGGAGGGGTTTTCTTGTAAAAGATTGATATGATAGCTTTCAAATTTTTTTGCACCATTGACTTGCTTTTTATTGTGATTGAAAGGGTATGGGTTGAATAGTAGAACAAGCATGGTTCATGTTTGTTTGTGGTCACCTCTTGACTTCTCCTACACTCACCTCCCTTCTAGCTTCATATGGTTTTTTCTCCACCCTTTATTCTCACTTGATGAATAAGTCTTTCATGGTTGTGAGAAGAAGAAGAGAGAGCTTCATTCATGAGAGTTTTCTTTCTTGATCTAGTTTTCATGCTAGAAAAATGCAAGCACCATTTTTCTAATCCTTGTTTCCTCCATCATCCTCATTGGCAACAACATAACCCCAAAGAGACAAGCATCTTCTACACTACATTCTACAGCATATCTTGAGCATGTCGAGTTGCCGGCTTCATGCTCGAGTTGCCTCGGTATTGAGGCGGGAGCCCGTAAAAGACGCAGGCGATGTGGTGCCCCTTTCCGACGAGGAGGAGACGGACGGAGATCCCGCAAGGAGATCGGAGTGGAGATGAAGACCGGAGGACTTGAATCGTCGGTATATCTCTATTCCCATTCTTGTAGATAGCTTAGACTAGTTAATGGTTCGATCCGGAGTTTAGTGCGCGGTGGTGCCGGTTTGCAAAGTCCGCAAAATTTTAGTTATTCACCGCTTCCGCATTCCGGCGTCGGATTGACGGCCGGGGCGCCGCCGTGCACTTACATCCGTGCACCCCACCTTGGGGCAATCCTAGTACAGAAAGTAAAATATACATACAACGGGTACATCGACCTCAACCTGGTCGTGCCCCAAAAGAATAATATACAAACAGGCAGTGACGGAAGTCCACAGATCGGACGCTCGCCCCGCAATATCAAATGTACATATAAAACAAAACTGTACTAACATTGCATCCATGCTATCCCCCACGACCAATCCGCAACATTACAGCACAACACAGAACATCAACGTGAATGTCACGTTTGCAAATCCGTCTAAAAGGGCTATAGCAGATAGACTGGATTTACTGATCAAATGACATTCACGGTCGCAGATATAATGTAAATACTGTGAACTGACATGTTTAAAATTTTCGATCGATCAAATTTACCCAAGTGGGCCCCAAGCACTGCTGTAGCACTCACAGAAAATCTGGGCCCAAAAAGAATATCCCAAAACCCCCATTTCTTAGTCAAGAGCCCACTGTAAAAATTTGGAACAGTGAACAGTCAAAGTGGCGGCGGAACCGCGGCCCAAGCATGGGTTTGGCCGCGGTTCCACGGTAGAAAGATAACGTCACCCTACCAAATTTTCACAGTATGCTTATAATTGCCAGCATGTGTTTCTGCAACAACATGAAAAAATTTTCGAGCCAAAAAAATTTCGACAGAGAACAGATGCATTGAAAATACGGTTTTTGGGATTTTTTTTGTTCAATCGGGTTCTAAACATACTAGAGCAAGCTAAACTAGGTTAATGGCGTGGCTCTAATACTAGTGTAAGTGCACGGCGGCGCACCGGCCGTCAATCCGACGCCGGAATGCGGAAACGAAAAATTTCAAAAACAATTGAACCGGCACCACCGCGCACAAAAAACCCGGATCGGGCCATTAACCTAACTACTAGCAAACTAAAAGATGGGTAGAGAGATATACCGAGCGATCCGTGTCCTTCGGTCTTCGCCTCCACTCCGATCTCCTTGCGGAATCTCCGGTCGTCGCATCCTCGTCGAAACGGGCACCACATTTTCGGGTTCTTTTACGGGCTCCCACCTCTGGACCGAGGCAACTCGGGCGTGAATTTGGCTAGCCGACACGTCCATGGAATGCTGTAGGCAAGTGTAGAAACCATTTTCTCATTTAGAGTTTAAGTTGCCTTTGATGGAGGAATGAATGAACTTTGGAGTGAGGTTGAGAATTTAGCAAGCATGCAAATGAGATATGAATAATTCCCCTCATGAAAAATGAACTCTCTCTTTTTTTGTCCCTCAAAAAGTGGCCGGCCCCTTATGTGAAATGGTGGAGGGAAAATACCAAAACCAAGAAGGGAGGAGAGTGTAGGAATCAAGAGAGGTGACCACATCCAAAAGTAAGCCTCACATCAACTTCTAATCCATTCTAATCTCAATTAATGCAAGGAAGTGATGGAAAAAGAATCTCATCATGCAAGAACCATCATGATGCCACCATTTCACAAAGAAACCCTCCACAAAAGATAATTTGCACAATTGCAAATAACCCCCTCCATCGGAAAAGTCCGGCCGGGAAGGAACAAAGGAAAACTGGCCGGAACGGAATGCAAACCGGCAACTTCAGAAAACTGATCCCGTAATAAATTACAGGAAAATCCCGCGACTGCATATACATGCCCGCATTTGTATTCCCACTGAATACAAATGCAAAGAGACAAAATCTATACTGTACAATACTAGGATCAGGCTTAAACCAAAGCCCTCTAGTATTATCCGTCCGATCATGATCCGTGCAATACCGCACATATCTGATCGAACCCTGCCATATCTCCATACGGCCTCTACAGCGTTTCTCCTGAAACTTGAGAAACTGGTCTGTGGGGGACTCTAAAGACTCGTCAATACATTGGTTATGGATTTAACCACTAGCACGTCAGAGGTATTAGCCTATACGTAACGGGCTACCAGGTATTGATCAAAAGGAACGTCGATGAGCGAACTCATCTTGATACCCTACTGAGCCTGTCGGTGACAATATCCGTACAGTCAGGTCCGTTCGTCTATGAGCATCGCATAGCGGGCCTAGGGGATTGGTAAAAGTCAGACCCCCAAAAGAAGTACAAGTCGTGTCGGAGTGTAGCCCAGAACACCCTGAGATACTACTGGAATACCGACCAGTAAATCTCCTGCCTTGGCCAAGGACTTTCATGTACTGGCTCTCCTAGACACAGCGCGACCTCACCCACAATACCGGGAGAGACGAACCCCTGCAGATCCGCTCACTGCCTCCATGTGGCTCGGGACTGTACCCAACTAAAACCTGTTTGCACGTCTCCTTTGAGCGTGGTAGGGTAGTAATCAAAGCACAGTAGGAACTCACACGAGACAAATAACGATCTCGGGTCGATGAACTAACCTATACACATGTCACCAGGGAACTGCTATCTGACGTCAGGTATAATACCAACTAGCAGGTTCCCAGCGAGTCCTGTCCGGTGTACTCATAACCCAATGAGCACCTGTATACATCTTAGGTGAACCAATTGACACCAGTGGCTTGTGACATCAGCCACCGTCCCTCGTCGGGGTCTCGACTATATACACTAGTCTACTCTGGAGTATCGATGCCCTGTCTCGAAACTCCCACGACTAAGGACCTTTTAAGGATGTGCTTATAGACTCCAGCTCCCACGTATATGATCGCCCTTATACTGCTGGTAGTCAAGCAAGAATCCTAGGGGCTCTATCAATGTGCAATAGTGACCTGTAGGGTCACCTAAAGCAGTACACGATGATAAAGATAAATCAGATAGCATACTATCATCTTGAGTAAGACTGTCCTACCGGGATAGGTCCTCCCTCAATCATTGCAATCACGTGCCTGTGATCCAATAATTGACTCTGAGGGCACTATCTCCAACACATACATGCATACATAAAGGTTATCATGGTTGTTGATATATTAGATGGTGCCAATATAAGACTCACACCATATAAAATATATGGATATTATTTATTTGGAAAAAGGAAAATGAAAATGGAAATTGTTTCATGGCTTAATATTTTATTCCTTCATTAACCCTCTTGACTAACCATGATTTAATTTCTATGGTCATTTCTTTTCCAAACAAAAATATCTAGATATTTTATAACCCTAGTTAAGAATGAGAGAGTGAAAATATATATATTTTCATTTTTCTCATTTTCAAAAGAAGCTTATCATTGTCTTGAGTTTTCTTGAGCCATCATCTTCTTCCTCCTTTTTCCTTTGCTCTCTAGATTTCTCAAGTGAGCAAAAGAGTTACCAAGTTAGGATTTTGAAGTGAGAAAACCAACCACAACACCATTCTACACTAGTCTTGCCCATTAGTGAAGAGTGTTAGCTTCCATTTCTTCTCTTGATCTTGTGAAGTTTCAAGCTTGGACAAAGCGGACTCCGGGTGGATCATCGTGGACCTAGAGGAGCTTAAGCGGACTTTTTCTAACCCTCAAGTAGCCAAGGAGTCTAGCGTAGGGAGCTACAAAGGTTGTACTCTCAAAACCCTAGCTTATTCTACTTGTGATGATGTATATGTTATGAAACCCTAAATTTTCTAGTGATGATTCTTTGTAAGTTCACTTAGCACCTTAAAAATTTGATTTTGAGACATGTGATACTTCCAAACCCTTCATGAGGTGCTAGGTAAACCTAACATAATTTTGTTGTATTTCTTTTATTTTATTTTACGGATAAATGTAAGAAAAATAGGCATAAAGCTAAATTTTTGTAAAGCCCATGGCTTATGTGCAAAAAGAAATGGCACATGAGCCACAGGATAGGCAAAATGCCATTTTGTGAAGCCCAAGGGGCTATGTGTAAAGTGTATAGCCTATAAAGGCAAGGATAATGAAAATATCTGATAACTTTTTCTCTCTCCAAAAAAATTTTAGATGTGAGATCTTTCTTGTTCCTTAAGGTTCTAAAACCTTCTCCTTTCTTTTTGAATTAAATCAAGAGTTTTACTCTTCATTTTATAAAACTAAATAGTTTTTCACCACAAAACCCATAAAGGGAACTCAGATCTTCCATTAGATCTCAAAAATAAGAGATTATTAACATCTCACATCTCTTGATCTTCAAGATCCTGCCAACAGAGGAGGAAGAAAGAGACCCATCTCCAGAAACACCGCTTTGGGGAAGAACTAGGGCTCAAAGGGAGAAGCCCTTCATCAGCTTCAAAACAGCTTAGGAGTTTTCACTCCACCCTAATTTCTCTTTCGAGAATTTCTGGGGCTAAAAGCCTCTTTTCCTCGCCGGCGCCCAAGCGCTTAAGCGCCAAGCGCCCACGTGCCGACACATGGCGCGCTGGCGCTCGAGCGTCCTGCGCTCAAGCGCAAAGCGCCCACGTGCCGACACGTGGCGCGCTTGCGCTCAATCGCCCAGTGCAAGCGCAAAGCGCCCACATGCCAACACGTGGCGCACTTACGCTCAAGCGCCCAGCGCAAGCGCAAAGCACCCACATGCCGACACATGGCGCGCTTGCGCTCCAGCGCCCTGCGCTCAAGTGCAAAGCGCCAACATGCCGACACGTGGCGCGCGTGCGCTCAAGCGCCCAGCGCTCAAGCGCAAAGCGCCCACATGCCAACACGTGGCACGCTAGCGCCTAAGCACACAACACCTAAGCGCACAGCGCTCAAGGCGCTGACCCCACGCGTCTTTTGGGCGCTTTTTCCCTTTTTTTTATATATATACATGTATATATATATATATATGTACAGATACACACACACTCCACTACATTGTCACCCTCAAAAAAGAATTTGGGTGGTTCCCGATATATCCGAACCCCCTTCCAAAACAACACACACGTACACTGCACATTGAGTTCGCATGACCAGTTTAACCCGTTAATCGGAGGTTCCCTCGCCCCAAAGGCGAGGGGTAATTAACGGCAGCTTAGTCCGCGGCTGCCGGAGATTCGGATCCCCACAATCAATAAACCCCCGCCTACCCTAGGCAGGGGGAATCTGTATTACGCCTGACAAGCGCGCGCGTATTCCCATCTCAATGGGGTGACGAAAAACACCCTACAATTATATTTGTAACTAACTTGAAAAACTTTTTGTCATTCGAAATTTCGGCAGCACCTCCTTTGTATATTTTAACTCGAAAAAAAATACAAGTAATAACAATAAAAGACATCCCCAAGTGGGAGCTAGCTTTTCGCCAATTGGCGAAAACAAACACGCAAGCAATATAAATATACAACGCCGAAGGCGAGGATCAAAAACTAAAAAGAAAGCAAGAAACTAACCATCATCAAGAACCAGAAATCAGAATAATACATAACCGCAGCTCTAAGGCCGAAAGAATATACAATAATGGGTTCTAAGTCCACTAAATACAAGTCTGGTTGATGGAGCTTCTAACTAGATACAACTGAAATGCAATATACAAATATATACAGGTGGTCACGAATAAATGTATGCCACCTATTAAAGCAATCACCCTGAAGGAGCGGTATGCCAGCAAGCCACTACAAAAACCTGTACGGCCAAATCTGCAAGAAAAATGTGGCACAACGGGGGTGAATTACTTACTCATGAGTAAAAAACATCACCGAGTAGAAACCGAATGTGTGACTATATCCTAGGTCATACAGTACAATACAATAGTAATATAAACACTACTACAAATAAGGTTTGCCCCTACGGATTTATCGGTAGGGGCAACCCACTGCCCCTACGGATATATACGTAGGGGCGAAAAAAGACCCCGTAGGTGCAAAGGCCGCAGGTGCAAGTTGAGGCCCTGAACGTGCCCCTACGGACAAATTTAAGCCCCTACGGATATATCAGTAGGTGTTATAGCCCCTACGGAGTACCCCGTAGGGGTAATAAAATCATATATGTAATTTTTTTTTTGAATATATTGTATATACCTACGGATATACCCGTAGGTCCCTTTTAGATCCCTACGGATATATCCGTAGGGGATATAAAGTAGTTCCTACGGTTAAGTCCGTAGGGGCTTATCCCAACACCCTGGACTGATATCAGGTGGGAAAATATCAGGAAACCTGATATTTTCCCCTACGGATAAATTCGTAGGGGATAAACACTGGCCCCTACGGACATATCCGTAGGGACAACCCCAACACCCTGCACTGATATCAGGTGGGAAAATATCAGGTTTCCTGATAGTTTGCCCCTACGGATATACCCGTAGGGTTAGGGTATGTACCTACGGCTTAATCCGTAGGTACATATTGTCTGTATTTTTTTTTTAAAAATGGGCTGCCAGATTTTTTGCCGCCCTGTGCACAATACTATATACATCAATCAAATCATATATTGCAGTATTCATAATCACATCTCACGCATATATATAATATACAAAAGAAACCCAAAAACTGAATATGATATAAATACAAACCAATATCAATATCGTTTCAAAATGTAGTACAATGTGATATAAATAAATACATGTTTCAAAAAATAAGAACCAAAAAGCTACCCTAGTTCGGTCCAGCTCCACCTCCGAATAACGTTCGAATAACGCGCGCCTGCTCCTCGGTAAATACACTCTCCAATGCTACATATAAGGGAGTCTGAGCGGCATGTGGAGCTGGCGATGTGGTCTGCGCAGCCGCCGTCGAGGTAGTCGCTTGCGGAGCCGCGGCTGCGGGAGTCTGAGTGGGCGGTGGAGCTACAGGAGCTGTCTGCGGAACCGCAGCCGATGTAGTGGCTTGCGGAGCCGCAGCCGAAGGAGATGCATGTGGAGGCTCGGCCGATCTACCCTGTCGCGTCTGGACATAACGTGTGTAAGAAGCGTGTAAGAACTGTGTATTATTCGAATTCGTTTCATTATTAAGTTATTTCGAAACCCTGTTTGGATATCTAGTTTGGAAAAGCGTTGTTTATTTTAATTACATATGTATGTATGATTAATCAGACTTAAGTCTAAAACCAAATAAGCTCAACCTACGTACTAATTATGGATATGTTGATATGTATATAATATGAAATGATATTTTACTATAAAGTAGTATACATACCAGCATCTCCTTCAACTCCTGAACGGTGGCCCTCAAGCTATCCAGTTCCTGATGGACATGCCGGCCACTGGAGACGGAGGAAGTAACCGCCGGGGTGGAGTCCAACCTCATATGGGCCCTGCTAGGGCCCAATCCCCGGCCTCTCTCCCAACCTCCGTGGTGCCCTCCGTGTGCGGCGTCCAGAACTGGGGTCAGCAGCCTCGGATCGTTCTGTCCGGTAAAATCGATCCCCGAGGCCTGGGCCTGCTCAACCACCCGCTCCTACACCCACATTAAGCAGTAAAGTATAAGTATAAAATTTAAACTTGAACCTTCCAAAACTAAAATTTCAAATTTGGGTAGAAAAAATATTAACACTTACGCAGTACTCCTGGGTAGCGACGTCGGGACATCGAAGCTCGCCCGTGGCGGGATCTGTCGAGGTGCCGTGGACGGCAAGATATGCGGACAGCACGCTCGGTGTACCACCTGACGCCACGGTCCGAGATGTCTGCAATATTAGAAAGTAACTCTTAATATTAGAAATATTAGAGAATAACTCTTAATATTGCAGAATATTAGAGAATAACTCTTAATTTACCGATAACTCCATGGCTCGAGTAATGTTCCTCGAGCCACCTGTGTAAGTGGGGCGACCCCTCTTCGCCGACTTCCTGTTCTCCGTATTCTGAGCGGCCTGTTTCTGCACAACGCATTAACATTTAGTTTTCTAATTAAGAAACACAAAGAAATAAATTATATCATAAATAATGAATTAAATTTAAAATACATACTTGTTTGCGTTCGGAGTCGAAATAAGCGCACAATAGAGGCCATGTCTCTACGTCGACTCTCGCAAACGCCGGAGTAGAAAGGAGGGCCGCTCTCTCTGCCTCGGGGGTCGCTATCCACAGGGAGTAGCAGTCGGCCTTCAGCTCATTCCTGTTGTATCGGACCTTGGCCTGCATGTTCTTCATCAGGCCATTGTACAGAGCATGAAGGTCGAGCACCCTCCCCGAGTGATCAGGGTCGGCTACAGGCTGAAAATCGTAATCCAACTGAAAATACAAAAAAAAAATTGTTATTAGATTGCAAGTGTTAATAATAAATATATTGGATAGATCAAATGAAAATATATATTAATACATACCCGAGCCTGTTCAAAGAAGAGGGCGAATGAGCGCTGGTGCTGCTCGCCCCACTCAACGTGAAGTGGATAGTTCTTCACGATCCGGCTCTCGTCCCCCAAATACCGGCCGAACCTCTCGGCATGAGGACCGGTATAGCGATAGTCAAGGGTAAAAAATAGGGGGAATGCTGCCTCCCCCCTAGCTCTATTAGGCCTCAGCCTATGGGACTGATTCGGGCCTCGAGTCCCCCTCTGGGGATGGAGAGGCCCTGCGTCTGCACGAAATATCAAGACAATCAATAATAAGACAAAGTTGTATTAAGAAATCAAGGTTAAACAAAAATTCAAGTGTGATATATACCTCCGGTGAATAACGCACGAGCCTGGGCCCGAGCAGCAGCACGAGCGGGACGATAGTTCCTCCGGTGAGGAACAACCGGGGTCCCGGACCCGGACGCATCCCCTCCAACTATAAAATAAACATCGAAGCTAAATCTCCATGAAGTTCATATTTATTCTATAGAGCATATGTAAAATAAATAAATATTTTAAATTTATTCATACTAACCTGCAGACGATGCGGAGGGTACGGAAGCGGCAGGAGTGGCCCCTGTGGAAGGTGTGGACGCACCACCTATAATTAGACAATTAAAAATAGATTTGATAAGTAATTGCAAAAAGAATGTGTAGATCAATAATATAACGTTCTAAATCAATATGCATGAACTATAGGACATATAAACATACCCGCAGGTGCGGTGGTGTCACCACCTACCGCTAGACAATAATAAAAATTGCTAAGTAAGAGCAAAAGGAATGTGTATATTTATGATATAGCATTCTAAATCAATATACATACACTATATGATATATAAACATACCCGGAGGAGCGGGGGTGGCCTCTGTCCCAGATGTGGACGCAGGACCAACAACTAGACAATTAAAAATAGATTTGATAAGTAATTGCAAAAAGAATGTGTAGATCAATAATATAACGTTCTAAATCAATATGCATGCACTATAGGACATATAAACATACCCGCAGGTGCGGTGGTGTCACCACCTACAGCTAGACAATAATAAAAATTGCTAAGTAAGAGCAAAAGGAATGTGTATATTTATGATATAGCATTCTAAATCAATATACATACACTATATGATATATAAACATACCTGGAGGAGCGGGGGTGGCCTCTGTCCCAGATGTGGACGCAGGACCAACAACTAGACAATCAAACATTGACAATATAAGTAATTTTGACATAAACAGGCATGAATATCTGTAATATTAAATTGAAAATGGATATGCGTGCAGTATACCTGGAGGTGTGGCAAAATCCACACGGAAGGAGGCATCCGAAGGGGTCTCCGATCTGGGTGCAAGACCGGCCCTCTGAAGCTCCCTACGGAGCTCTCCGGGCGGCAGAACCGCTCTGCCTCTGCCTCTGCCTCTGCCGCGGCTGGAGCTCCTGCCGCCCCTCACTGCTCCCGACATCGTCATCCAATCTAGATAAACGGTTCGTGGACGCATTAGACAATCATTAAAAGTATTGACTATATATGATCTAGAGCGTAAAATGTGAAGTAATAATATAACATTACTGATAACCTTTTTCGTTTCGTGGGCGCATCATACATATCTACTTGGATTTCATCGTCGATGTCATTTCTAACCCACGTAACTTCATGATCGGTCGAAGACAACCCGTCCTTCGAAACAGACGGTCGGAGCACTTTAAGCCTTCTCTCTTCTTCGTCCTCATCGCTGTCCTCGTATTCTGGGACATCGTAGACATCTCTAGGTTTCCATCGGCATACAACACTCCACCCCGGATGCTTCAAAAACTGTGAGTAGTATACTTGGAAAGCTTGGTTCGGAAAGATAAACGGATCGTCTTGACCGTAAAATCGAAGTGTGTTCACACTGGTCAATCCATATTCATCTTTCCAAGTCCCAAGACTGCTTCTCCACCTGTCTGTATCGGTTCGCGGATCGTACCAAGTACAGTGGAATATATAAAAGGGTTCTGATCGTCCGGGATAGTGGATGCCGAGTATACAATTTAAGTACCCATAGTAAATCACACAGTCCGATCCTACCGTCGCAATACCACTATTCTGAGTGATTCTAGATGTTTCTATGTCCTTAACTTCGAATTTGTATCCAAGGACACCAAATCCTTTGTAATGTGCAACCTCCATACTAGGAAATTGAGCTAAACATCTTGAATCACTCTCAAATGATGCAGACAAGTTCGGATCGTGGATCTAACAAAACAAATTTTATGATAAATACATAACGATACAAGTTTAGATTAAAACTGATAGCAATAAAATGTAATTCGAATAACTTACATGCTCTGTGACCCAATCACAAAAATTATCCTGATGGTATTTTTCCAAACGCTCTTCGTTCCAATCAGGATGCCCCTCACGTACCTCGTTAAAATGAGTTCTGTTTTCGACAAATAATTGTGACATTAATATTATGTCATTTCATACACACACAAACACAGATATAACAATTAATCCAAAAGAACTTACTCTCTAATTTGTTCAAGACATTCGCAATTAAGCAAGATAAACCGGTATATCTTGTTGATAAACATAGTGTCTACCCTCTTATACTCGGCTTTATCATATGGCCCGTCTTGAATTCTTCGTGGTCGGTTAAGCCTTGTCTCAATGTTCTCGTCCAGATAGCGGGAACAAAATGTGGTTGCTTCATCAAGAAGATAACCTTGCATGATAGAACCCTCTGGTCGATTTTTATTGCGTATATACTTCTTAAGAGTGTAAAGGTACCTAATGAGAATATGTTGAATAAATAAACACGGGCATACATGACAAAAATAAATTTATAAATTGCGCGAAACGAAAAATTACACGTACCTCTCGACGGGATACATCCATCGATATTGTACCGGTCCGGCTAACTTCGCCTCAGTTGCAAGATGAACCGTCAAGTGTATTATGATATCGAAGAATGACGGTGGGAAAATACGCTCAAACTTGCCAAGTATCAACGCAATAGAATTTTCTAGTTTATCCAGCGTCGCAACCTCCAGCGTTTTAGCACACAACTCCCTGAAAAAACAACATAGGTCGTTGATTACTAGACCAACCGAGTCGGGGAGAGAAGTCCTGAGGGCTAATGGAAGAAGGTGCTCCACGATAACATGGTGGTCATGACTTTTCAGCCCATCGATCTTGCCCTTCACAATTTTTATTTTCTTGCTGAATGATCCTGAGAAACCTGTGGGGACTTTCAAATCATGCAACACCTGCAGGAATCTTTTCTTCTCCGGTTGTGACATATGATAAGCGGCATTGGGAAGTACAAACTTGCCCGGTTTACCCGCTACCGGTTTAGGGTGCAGTTCACTTCTTATTCCCCACTCTTGTAGATCCATCCGGGCATTCATGTTGTCTTTCGATTTCCCGTCTTTACACAGAAGCAAGTTAAGTATGTGCTCTGATACTCCCTTCTCTATATGCATGACGTCCAGACAATGACGCATTGAATTTGTAGACCAGTACGGAAGCTCGAAGAAAATGCTTAATTTGTTCCAATATTGTGGTTTGACCTGTCTCGTCGGATCCATCCCGAAGGTCACGTTATTGTAACCATCCCATTTAGCAGTCACGTCCTCTCCGGACAATGGGGATGGAGGCCCAAGAAGCTCCTGATGACCATCAAAGTGAACCGTGTCTAACCTGTAGGGGTGGTCTGGAGGCAGAAAACGTCGATGGCCGCAATAACAAACCTTCCTGCTAAAATTCAAAAATTTTGATGTTGCGTGTTCATGGCAATGAGGACATGCTTTGTGACCATGTACGGACCAACCTGAAAGCATTCCATTTGCAGGAAAGTCATTAATTGTCCACATTAAAGCCGCACGCAGTATGAAGGTTGTATTTGTGTTTGAATCATATGTCTCTACACCATCAATAAACAAAGTTTTCAGCTCCTCAATCAGAGGTCGGAGATAGACGTCGATATTGTTCCCCGGTGAGTTTGGTCCGTCGATAAGAAGAGACATCATAAAGTATGATTGGTCCATAGCCAACCAAGGCGACAAATTATAAATTATCATTACAACGGGCCATGTACTGTGACTTCCAGCCATATAGTTGAATGGGCAGAAGCCATCGGCAGCCAGTCCGAGCCGGACATTGCGAGGATCGCTACTGAATATTGTGTGCCTCCTATCGAAATCCTTCCATGCCGGTGAATCTCTTGGATGGCTCATTTTTCCATTTTCGCTTGGAGGAGCACGATGATGCCAAATCATTGCCTCGGCTGTTTTCTTGCACCTGAATAGCCTCTGTAGCCTCTGTGTTATGGGAAAATATCGTGCTATCTTCACAGGTATATCAGGCTTCTTATCAGAATCTTTCGGCTTATACCTGGCCTCTCCGCATGTTGGACACTCTTTCAAATCTGAATTCTCTTTCCGGTACAACACGCAATTTTTAGGACATGTTTGAATCTTCTCGCACTTTAGACCCAAATCAGACATCATTTTCTGGGCTTCGTACCAGCTTTCGGGCACATTATTTCCCGGAGGCATAGAATCTTTCAAGAACGAAAGAAGCATTGTGAATGACTTGTTGCTCCATCCATTTAGGCACTTAATTTGGAAAAGTTGGACGAACCATGAAAGGGTGGAATACTTCGCATTCTCATAAATTGGTTTCCTAGCATCATTCATGAAATTTTCATATTTATCCGCACGCGGTCCTTGACCGGAAGGAATGTCATCTTCGGTACGAATAGATTCACCTAGGGCAGCCTCTACCATATCCTCCATTTCTTCTGATGGAAATAAATTTCCGTATCCTGCCGTATTACCGAATTCTTTTTCTTCTCCTGCCGCATTATCGTGTTCTCCTTCTTCTACCGCAGTACTTCATTCTTCTCCTTCCCCGTGATATTTCCAAATTGAATAAAATCTAGTAAACCCATGTTTTACAATATGAAGCTCTGCCAATTCTACCTTCTGCCAGTACTTATTGCCACATCTATCGCACGGACAGAGAATCTTCTCTATTATGATCTTATTATGTGCTCGTGCAAATTCAAGGAAAGCAGCAACCCCTGCGACAAACTTAGGTTGCATACGTTGTTTCCAATCCACATACATCCAGTCCTTAACTCTGACGTACTCATGGGCCATGTTAGACTGAATAACATATAAATTGTAGGTTATGCTGACTATATTGAGAAATATAAGAACGGGATAGTTACTGACAAAGGAGAAAATCCATGTATATGCTTTGTGTGTGCGTTTGTCGTTGAAAAGAATAAATTATCGCACGTTATGTTGACCGATAGACGAGGACTAAGTGGCGCTTTTAATTAGTTTCATATATGGGTATCGATGGGAATATGAAGGTTTCATATTATCATATATTGGTTTTAACCCGAACATCTCGAGTCGCTCTCTGATTATGCGTTTGTATGTATGTGTTCTGGCTGTCGGGGGTAGGCTTCTATCCCATTAAGAATGTATAGAGCGAACGCCCATCACTTGTGCTTTCAACCGTTTCGAGTAAATTTCGGCAGCACCTCCCCGCTGTTCTCCGAGTACACTGTAATAGAATAGATAATCATTTCAAAGCTGTGAAACAACGTTGAAATGAACATCTAATCTATCTTTGTACACGGAGAACCAGCGGAAAGGTACCGACGAAATATCTCGAAACGGATGAAAACACAAGTGAATGAAGGCGTTTGCTTTATACATTCTTAACTTGTCCACACGGGACAAATCTATGGGTTACCATACGATTGAATTTTCTTGTCGCGTAGACTATACGACGGTTGTTAGTATCGAGCTATACTGTCCGATATTTAACAACCTTCGTATAGTTCTAGGTCACAACGAGCATCGCACGTATGTTAACCGATAGACGGGGACTAAGTGGCGCTTTAGTTTCATATACGGGTATCGATGGGAATATGAAGGTTTCATATCATCATCGAGTATCATATATTGGTTTTAACCCGAACATCTCGAGTCGCTCTCTGATTATGCGTTTGTATGTATGTGTTCCGGCTGTCGGGGGTAGGCTTCTATCCCATTAAGAATGTATAGAGCGAACGCCCATCACTTGTGCTTTCAACCGTTTCGAGTAAATTTCGGCAGCACCTCCCCGCTGTTCTCCGAGTACACTGTAATAGAATAGATAATCATTTCAAAGCTGTGAAACAACGTTGAAATGAACATCTAATCTATCTTTGTACACGGAGAACCAGCGGAAAGGTACCGACGAAATATCTCGAAACGGATGAAAACACAAGTGAATGAAGGCGTTTGCTTTATACATTCTTAACTTGTCCACACGGGACAAATCTATGGGTTACCATACGATTGAATTTTCTCGTCGCGCAGACTATACGACGGTTGTTAGTATCGAGCTATACTTTCCGATATTTAACAACCTTCGTATAGTTCTTGGTCACGACGAGCATCGCACGTATGTTAACCGATAGACGGAGACTAAGTGGCGCTTTAGTTTCATATACGGGTATCGATGGGAATATGAAGGTTTCATATCATCATCGAGTATCATATATTGGTTTTAACCCGAACATCTCGAGTCGCTCTCTAATTATGCGTTTGTATGTATGTGTTCCGGCTGTCGGGGGTAGGATTCTATCCCATTAAGAAAAAATGGAGTGTATTTCGCTGTGAGAGACTCTTCAAAGAAATGGAGGAAGAAGCACTAAAGAAAAAAGAGAGAAAAATAAGAATATAAAGTTGAAACTAAACTTGAGCTATCCGCTGAAATCATAAAGCATAGGAAAGTTGATTGAGTCTTGATCTATTGCTCTTTCTTTGCATTATCTCGTATGTCCATTTATAGATTTTAATGCCACATGAGATGTAATCAGTCAGCTCCCTATGGTTGTATTAATGTCAGCTCTTACACAATATGGGTATCTGCCTTACGATTAAGACAACTATGGAATATGTTAATTTAAAATGTAAGGCTAGCTTTCTATGTATTCTGAGGGACTGCTTGCATAGAACTTAGCTTGATCCTCTCAATTATTACACATAAATATGCTGACATGCCTCTCATAACCCTAACCCCAGCCCCACAGTAACCCTAACCCTAGCCCCAACCCTAACCCCAGCCCACCGTAACCCTACCCCAGCCCCACGTAACCCTAACCCTAGCCCCAACCCTAACCCCAGCCCACCGTAACCCTACCCCAGCCCCACAGTAACCCTAACCCTAGCCCCAACCCTAACCCCAGCCCACCGTAACCCTACCCCAGCCCCACAGTAACCCTAACCCCAGCCCCACCGTAACCCTAACCCCAGCCCCACCACAGCAGCAGCCGAACCCCAACCCTAACCCTACCCTGACCCCGACCCCGACCCCGACCGCCACCGCGCCCCTGCCCAAACCCAACTCTCGCGCGCGCAACCCAGACCCAGCCATGAATAATCCAAAAATGCTTTAATTTACCTCGAGATTTATACCTGAACGGGTGCGCTGGTTACTTGGAGCGACGACGGCGTCGAATTGGCGAAGAAACCGGCGGTGGCGACGAAACCGGCGGTGGCGATGAGGATGGCGACGAAATCGGCGGTGGCGACGACGGTGGCGACTCTGCCCAACGACGGTGGCGACGCGACGGTGGCGATTTAGGGTTTTTCGCGCGCGTTTGAGGGAGAGAGAGAAAATGAGCGTAGGCTTTTCGATCTGGCTTTGTTTTAAATCGATATTTACTTGCCCCTACGGATATATCCGTAGGTCCTTTGTTTGCGCCACCGTAGGGGCAAACACCAAATTAAGAATTAAATTTTTTATTCTTGAACGTCAGTGCCCGTAGGGGCAACCCTTTAGACCTACGGACTAATCCGTAGGGCCAAGTAAAATCTGCCCCAACGGATAATTCCATCCGTAGGGGCAACCCCCTATTTTACTAGTGAAAGACGTTGAGTAATAACAAGGATAATGGCATAAGCACAAGTGTAAACTAAGGTACTCGCGTCAGAGTCATAAGTGGCAACAGACATATGTAAATGTATGCATGAATGTAAATGTTGGGTATAGTGCCCTCAAAGTCAATTATTGGATCGCAGGTACGTGATTGCAATGACTGAGGCAGGACCTATACCGATATGGCAGTCTTGCTCGAGATGATAGTATGCTATCTGGTTTGTCTTTATCATCGTATACATGCTTTAGTTCACTATTGCATGATGATAGAGCTCATAGGATTCTTGCTTGACTGCCAGCAGTATGATGGCGATCATATACGTGGGAGCTGGGGTTTGTAAGCACATCCTTAAAGTGTCCCTAGTCGTGGGAGTTTCGAGACAGGGCATCGATACTCCAGAGTAGACTAGTGTATACAGTCGAGACCCGGACGAGGGGCGGTGGCCGGTCTCACAAGCCATTGGTGTCAGTTGGTTCACCTAAGATGTATACAGGTGCTCATTGGGTTATGAGTACACCGGACAGGACTCGCCGGGAACATGCTAGTTGGTATTATACATATCGTCAGATAGCAGTTCCCTGGTGACATGTGTACAGGTTAGTTTGTCAACCGGAGATCGTCATTTGTCTCGTATGAGTTCCCACTGTGCTTTGATTCCTACCCTACCACGCTCAAAGGAGACGTGCAAACAGGTATTTTTGGGTACAGTCCCGAGCCACATAGAGGCAGTGAGCAGATCGTCGAGAATTCGTCTCTCCCGGTATTGGGGGTTGATGTCGCACAGTGCACGGGTGGCCATCACTAGAAATCCTCGGCCGAGCTAGTGGAGAATTACTGATTTGGATCAGTAGTTTCTCAGGTGGTGATGGGCTTCACACCGACACGAATTATCGCGTTATTAGGGGTCTGGCTTTATCCACCCCCTAGGCCGATATGCAATACTCATAGACGAACGGACCGGACTGTATGTATATTGTCATTTTTAGGCTCAGTAGGGTTTATGGATTAGTTCGCTCATCAGCTTCCCTTCCAATCAATACATAGGCAAACGTTACGTACAGCTCGTACCTCTGACGTGCTAGAGGTTATAACCAGTGCCAGTGTATTGATGAGTCATTAGAGACCCCGCAGACAGTTTGCCAAGTTCGGGAGAAACGTTGTAGAGGCCGTATGGTTTTATGGCAGGGTTCGGAAAATGCACGTGCGTTTTCGCACGTGTCATATTTCGGGCAGATAATACTGGTAGGCTTTGGTTTAAGCCGGATCCGAGTATTATACTGTGTAGATATAATATCTTGGTCTCAGTTGCATTTGTATTTGGTCGTAATACAAATGCGGGTATGTTTATACTGATACGGAGTTATCCTGAAATTCGTTTCAGGATCACTTTTGGAAGTTGCCAGTTTTCAGTTTTCTATCGCCCGTCTTTAACATTCGGTTAAAGACGGATTTATCTTTTCTTGAGATGAGTGTAGAAGGTTCTAGAAGGTGACTAGGATGGTGAGGTGTTAAGTGACTCATTAGTGCATTTAATGATTCATTTAATGCAAGGGTGACTAGGTTAAGATGATTCATCTTTTGCATTAATGAGTTTTTATTATGCTTAGGATATTTCTTCTTGATATTATTTACTTATGCTTACTCTCTTGTTCCTACACTCACCTCCCTCCTCACATATATATGGCCGGCCCCTTCTTGAGAGAGGATGATAGTTGTTGGAAAAAAAGATATAGTTTTGGTTCATGATAATTTGTATACTCATTTTCTCATTTACCCGATCCAAAAGGCAACTTCATTAACCGTTCGTCCATGGATTTGGACGAAGCCAGACAAAGTATTCTACTCATTCTCTACATCATCTTGGTCATCTCTTTTAGCAAACTTGACGACCGAGTTGCCTCGGTTCAGAGGCGGGAGCCCGTTTAAAGATCCGTCGAAGTGGTGCCACCTGGACGAGGAGACCGGAGATTCAGGAGATCGGAGCAGCCGCAACAAAGCGTGGGATGATGGTTGAAGACCGAAGGACTCGGATCATTCGGTATAACATTTCTACCCACTTTGTAGTTTGTTAGTTTAGCTTTAATGGCAGATCCGGGTTATAGTACGCGATAGCGCCAGTTGTAAAAAGTTTTTGTTCCGCATTTGGCGTCTGTTAGACGCCGGGGCGCTACCGTGGACTTACATTGGTATCAGAGCCTCACCATTAAGCTTTACTAACTTAAGCTAACGCGTTTAAAATATCGATCGAACCGAATTTCAAAAATCGCAATTTTCTGTTTAAAAGTTTTTGTCGATTTTAAACTTGGTCTAAAAATTATTTTGCATATACCAGAAAATAGGGCAGGCTTTTTAAAGAAAAGAGAAGAAACACGACCCCGTGAAACGCCCGTACGGCCGCGGAACCGCGGTCAATGCCTAGCTTTGACCGCGGAACCGCGGCTATATTAGTGAATTAGTGGGTCAAGTTTCTTCTGTTGTTTCTATTTGGTAAATTGTGGTTTCTGGAATGTTTCTTGTCGATCGAAATTTAAACGTGTTAGTTTACAGTACTTACTTTATATTTCTGACCGGGAATGTCATTTGAGCAGTAAATTGAGTTTAATTGCTATAGTTCTTTTAGACGGGTTTGCGAACGTGACATTCGCGTTGATGTTCTGTGTTGTGCTGTGATGTTGCGGATATGTCGTGGTGGCAGTGTGCAATGGTAGTGCAGTTTGAATTTATTTGTACATTTGATATTGCGGGGCGAGCGTCCAACATTTGGACTGTCGTCATTGCCTGTTTGTATAATATTCTTTTGGGTCACGACCGGGCTGAGGTCGATGTACCCGTTGTATATATTTTCTTTTATGTACTAGGATTACCCCACGACGGAGTGCACGGATAGCCGGGTTCTGGAGGGCAACGGGTCAGTATCTCATGGTTTTGAGAGGCAGAGGGGCCTCACTCTAGAATTGGCAGACTATTCGCCGCACTCGTAGGGGGTACAGGTTGACCCAAGGAAGGGTGCTCAAGTTACCGGATTCCGTGAAGTACAGGGTTGTCCATTCACTATGCTGTAGGGGCTGCCTCGCTTCACGTTTTGGCGGGTAACTTACCGAACCCTTAGGGGTCTCGGTTTCATTGCACAGGCTATCCACACGACTAGGGGAACGTTGGGTTTCAGTAGCGGCTCTGTGAAACCCGGGGATCCCAGATTATCTGTATTGTTCTGTGATGCTTATTACTTTTCTGTGATGTTGCATATTATCATGCCTGGAGCGATTACTGTATATTAGTATATATACTATTAGATGTTGAATATGTTTTACACCCGCGCTAGTCCAGTCCCCGCTCTGTCGTTAGTTAAGTAACCTAACGGGTGATAACGGGACCCAGTGACGAATGCGGATGGCATATACGTACATTTTTTTCGTTCTTTTCTGGGGTGATTGATTGATGGGACTGCGTTGATTCTTATCAATGCAAGTAAAACAAACCTATATTTGATGTTGTTGGAACAAATTTTAAAAGGTGTTATTACAAAGATGTTTCCTTTTGTTTTGCATAGCGGTATTCAGTTGGAATATCCTGCACCTCATTCGACTAGGCAAGGGCCGAGATCCCTTCACCGGGAGTGACCCCTTGGGCAGAAGTTTACGTCAGGGTAATAACTTCACTATAGTCGATTACAAGTTGCTTTGCATAGCGGTATTCAGTTAGAATATCCTGCACATCATTCCACGAGGAAAGAGCCGAGATCCCTTCACCGGGAGTGACCTCTTTAGCAAAAGGTTTTCGTCACTATATTTTTATAAAAAGCTATCACGTTCCTTCAACGAGATCAAGTTCATTACGTTAAAGGTTTTTCGTCAAAAACCAGTCGTAGCCCTCCGTCATTTCTTATGGATAGTAAGTAGTATTCAAGCTATGTTTGTTGGCCTTCGTCAAGGCATAATGCTTGCTAGCTGCTGGGGTATTCATTTATTGCATAGATAGATGCGTTGGTTTGGGACAGTCGTATAGCCTTGTTGGCCTTCGTCAAGGGCTTGTACGGGTGGGTTCAAATTGACCTGGACAATGACGGGTAGAACTTGACATGTGACTTATGATTTGTTGGCCTTCGTCAAGGTCATAAGAGCATGAGGTAAAAAATAACATCGGGAGTTTCAAACATACAGGAAACTTGCCAGGCATGTGTATACCTTCTGGAGTGTGATAACTTGAGTGGCTTCCATCAAGTTATCATGCGATGAGAGTTGGATCCCGATTCCCACTGATGAGTTGGTTTACTCTCCGGGTGATCCTGACTAATTCTTCTTTTAGGTTTGGAGGAGAATTTGAGATTACAGTGGGAGTTTTCCTGATTAGATAAAGTGATAACCATTCTGATCTAGGTTAGAGTGCACGCAGAGTGTTTCTTTTCTCTCTCTCTCTTTGGCAGCGACCTTTGACCGACCCTAGACTATGACTCAGTGACCAAGTTGACCGAACCTTCTAAAATACTGGATTTTGGATTGTCCAAAGTTGCATAAGTCATTGTCGCTCCTTCTTTTACCCTTTGTATTTCTTAGAACACCCCATATTACTACGGACATCCACTTCCATTGGATAGATCCATCGTATGGTTATATACGAACTCGAAGGGACTTCTTCGAGGATGGATCCAGGTTCAGGAGAAATAGAATTGGTTTATTCAGTTGTCTTTTATTATCACCTTCTCTCAGATTGCGAGGGCTCCTTGGTTTAGGAGAGTACACCTATTACGCTTATTGGATAGTCTTCTTCCAAACCATAGGCAGATGCCGAAAGGTAGGGAATGAAGAAAACCAATTAGCCTAAGTAGGGTGTGCAGAAGGTAATATGTAAAGACAAAATAAAGGGATTAGAAAGAGGGCAAAGTAAATTGCGACTGTTATCATTCACGACCAAACCACGTACTTCATCGCCACTCCTATTTCACCTTTGCTTTTTCCCCAGTTCGGGAGAAATATAATAAGGTATTATTCAGTTATCTTTTATCATCACCTTCTCTCAAGTTGCGAGTACTCCTAGGATTAGGAGGGTACACCTGTTATGCTTACTGGATAGTCTTCTTCCAAACCATAGGCTGGTGCCGAACGGTAGGGAAGGAAGAAAACCACTTAGCCTAACGATGGTGTACAGAAGGTAATGAATAAAGACAAATAAAGGGATTTGGAGAGGTGGCAAAGAAATATACGGTTACAGTCATGAATTTGATTATGGAAGAGGCATTACTAGGAATACCAGGATACCCCTACGAAACATTTTAATTTTTCAGTGCATTGTTAAAGGAAAACTGTTTTCCCGATTAGATACTTACTCCAAGGTATGTATTTACCAGGTTTCATTCTCATATCTGTATGGTTTTACAGATGATGAGTAGGAGTAAGTTATTAGGAATTAGGTGATCATCATCATTATATCGAAATTCGTTGTAATTGGTGATATTTGAGGATATCGCCTGGGTACAGTTTTCAACCTGTGATGCATAGGTTTTTGAGTTATTCAACTCAGTGGACTTATACAGAGTATTGTATATTGCCCGGTGTCCGTAAGGAAAAAGGGGTAGGTCCTCATACTATGTTCTGTTTAATTATGACTTCTCTAGTTTTTAGACAAGTGTTTCGTAGAAATACAATGTCTAAGTTTTGAGAAGTTGTGGGTATAGGAATAAAGTAGAGAACCAGATATCATAAGTATCGGGATTCTTCAAAGAGATCGAAGATGTAAATTCTTGTGATTGGTATTCAGTTGATAGTAATGGTTTTGAGAAACTTGTTTCTCTATCAGGTTACTCATAATTGGATGGATTCCTAAGTCGAGTAATGCTGATTAGCCTCTCTTCATTAAGTTAATATGGACTGGAGACAGCTGCATGATTTGAATCTGGTTCCAATTAAATTAGTGCATCTATTTCTATATAGTATATAGAATGGTTCATATCTTAACGATGCTAAGATACGGGGAGTTGTCCAGCTTATGCTTAAAACCAAACACTGGATAACTCAAGGTACGTTTCTGTAATGGCGGTTTGTGGGTTGACCCTGGCTTTGACGAGGGTTGACTTTCTACCATCTGGAAGATCAATAGTGATATTTTTCTTGACTCGCCACAGTTTTAGTAAAATGGATTTTTTCAGAAAACAGTAGTGGGGGTATGGTAGAACTGGAAGTGATTCCAGAACCGCAAACGATTACGGAAAATTTAATAGGACCTATATATTCAATCAGGTTTGACATTCCAATAGCCACTCCGCAGACATGGTGGGTAACTTCAGACACCCGAGTGGTACTCCGGTAGCCTCAAGGACGGTGACAGGGAGGTTCTTGTTTACCCAGACTTGACACTACGGTTTTTCCAGGCTATGAGACCCGGCAGGAGAATAAGTATAGCGTCGTTCTAAACTAGCTTTAGAAGTGTACGTATATATTATTCTGCCAGAGGGTTGTCGTAGTCAGTGGGAGCAGCGGAAGCATAGTGGACAAGTGGCTTATGTTTATTTATAGACTAAAGCAGATATAGCGGAGATAATCATCTATTTCTGATGTGACAGTCATAGGTTTGACTTCATCAGAATAGGGGATGGATCTGTTAAGAAGGTAGTAGAGTGTGATGTCCTGGTATTTGGATGACATACACAGAGTAGGAAGTGATATTCCTATACTACGATCGGTTATACTTTGGTTGTCACACAGTGGTTTCTCCACATGGGACTTGGAAATAATATCAAGACATTCTGGTTACTAGATCTATAGATCTAGATTTGGGTGGTTTCCCAATCTGGGTGCTTAGACAGCATTCTAAGAGTATTTAGAATGGACGACTCCTGGCACGGTAGTGTACCTGCAGGTGATGGAGCCAACCTCTCTAAAGGTGTCTTACAGACTAAAGGTGAGAGGGATGTGCATGATTGGCAGATCACTTGCTTAGGAAATTGAGTCAATCATGAGATGTCAAGTACCACACCAGATGTTGTTTTTGCACTAGATGCGATATGTTTATATTAATCCAATCCTGAAGAAACATAAGGAAGCAGTTTTAGAACATAAGTGCATGTTCTACGGATTTGATGACGGCAGCCTCCTTCGGGAGACGGTTATCATTCCAGGCTTCCAAGGTAACATGGATGACAGATTGATTGTCAGAGTTATAGTTTTCCCTCTGATGAGGGACAGTATTATGGACAGGTGGTCTAAGAGTGTAAGTGCACGGCGGCGCCCCGGTCGTCAAACCGACGGCCAAATGCGGAAACGGTGATAAACTTTAATTTTGCGAACTTAGCAAACCGACACCACCGCGCACTAAACCCCGGATCGGGCCATTAAACTAGATCTAGCTAACAACAAGACGGGTTAGAGATATACCGAGTGATCCGAGTCCTCCGGTCTTCTCGTCGTTGTTGCGCCACGGCAGCGCCCCGGCCGTCTTACTCGAGGCCAAATTGCGGAATCAAAATTTTTCCTTGCTCGGAAACCGGCGCTACCGCGGACAAAGAAAAACCCGGATCGTTTACCATTAACCTACGCTAGCTAACTAGAGATGGGGTGAGAAGTATACCGAGTGATCCGAGTCCTCCGGTCTTCTCGTCATCGTCCCGATCTCCCGCGGAAAGTGTAGTCTCCATATCGTCGCCTCCTCGCCGGAAAGGGCACCACATCGCCTTCGTCTTTTACGGGCTCCCGCCTCAATACCGAGGCAACTCGAGCATGAAGCCGGCAACTCGACATGCCCAAGAATTGCTGTAGAATATAGTATAGATGATATGTCTCATTTGGGGTTATGTTGTTGCCATTGAGGAGGTGAAGGAAGAATGAAACTTTGAGAGAAATGAAGCTATCAATTTTAGCAAGAAAAAATGAGATGATCAAAAAGCAACATTCTCATTTTTTCTCTCCTCCAAAAGAGTGGCCGGCCAAAAATGAGATGAGAATGAATGGTGGGGAAAAAGAAATCAACCATACTAAAAACCATGAAGGAGAGTGAGTGTAGGATCAAATGAAGAGGTGACCACATCCAAGGTCAACAAAACAACAACCATGCTTTTCCTCCATACCCTTTCCCATCACATAAAGAAAGCATGGTTGAAAGATATCATAATAAATACTTTTGCAAGAAACCCCCCCACAAAGTGTAATTTGCAAAACTGCAAATTACCCCCTCCATCAGAAAAGTCCGGCCGGGAAAGAACAAAGGAAAACCGGCCGGAACGAAATGCAAACTGGCAACTCCAGAAAACTGGTCCCGTAATAAATTACAGGAAAAACCCCGACACTGTGCATACACACCTGCATCTGTATTCCGACCGGATACAAATGCAATGAGACAAAATCTACACTGTACTAGACTGGGACCGGCTTAAGCCAAAGCCGGCTAGTAAAATCCGTTCGATCCTGATCCGTGCAATACCGCACGTATCTGATCGAACCCTGCCATATACCTATACGGCAACTAGTACAAAGCTGTCCGATCCTGATCCGTGCAATACCGCACGTATCTGATCGGACCCTGCCATATCTCCATACGGCCTCTACAGCGTTTCGCCCGAAAGCTGAGTAACTGAAAGTGTGGTGGACTCTAAAGACTCGTCAATACTATGGCTGTGGATTTAACCACTGGCACGTCAGAGGTATAAGCCAATACGTGACGGGCCACCAGCTATTGACCAAAAGGGACGTCGATGAGGAAGCTCACCCCGACACCCAACTGAGCCTGTCAGTGACAATATCCGTACAGTCCGGTCCGTTCGTCTATGAGTATCGCATGGCGGGCCTAGGGGGTTGGTAAAAGTCAGACCCCCAAAAGCGGTACAAGTCGTGTCGGAGCGTAGCCCAGAACGCCCTGAGATACTACTGGAATACCTACCAGTAAATCTCCTGCCTCGGCCGAGGGCTTTGCGTAATGGCTCTCCTAGACACAGCGCGACCTCACCCCCAATACCGGGAGAGACGAACCCCTGAAGATCCGCTCACTGCCTCCATGTGGCTCGGGACTGTACCCAACTAAAACCTGTTTGCACGACTCCTTTGAGCCGTGGTAGGGTAGTAATCAAAGCACAGTGGGAACTCACACGAGATAAATGACGATCCTCAGGTCGATGAACTAACCTGTACACATGTCACCTGGGAACTGCTATCTGACGTCTGGTATAATCCCAACTAGCAGGTTCCCGGCGAGTCCTGTCCGGTGTACTCATAACCCAATGAGCACCTGTATACATCTTAGGTGAACCAACTGACACCAGTGGCTTGTGAGACCGGCCACCGCCCCTCGTCGGGGTCTCGACTGTATACACTAGTCTACTAATGGAGTATCGATACCCTGTCTCGAAACTCCTACGACTAGGGACCTTTTAAGGATGTGCTTATAGATCCCAGCTCCCACGTATATGATCGCCATCATACTGCTGGTTGTCAAGTAAGAATCCTAGGGGCTCTATCAACGTGTAATAGCGACATGTCAAGTCACCTAAAGCAGTACACGATGATAAAGATAAACCAGATAGCATACTATCATCTCGAGTAAGACTGTCCTACCGGGATAGGTCCTCCCTCAATCATTGCAATCACGTGCCTGTGATCCAATAATTGACTCTGAGGGCACTATCTCCAACAGTCGTCGTCCCGATCTCTCGCGGAAACTCCGGTCGTCGCCTCCTTGCCGGAAGGGCACCACTTCGCCTGTTTCTTTTACGGGCTCCCGCCTCTATACCGAGGCAACTCGAGCATGAAGCTGGCAAGTCGACATGCCCAAGACTTGCTGTAGGATGTGTAGAGTCTATGTCTCATTGGGGTTTTGGTTGCCATGAAGGATGAAGAGAATCATGAACTTTGGAGAGGGTTTTTGAGAATTTGGCAAGCATGAAAAGGAGATGTGAATTAATCCCTCATACAAAGTTGGGACCTCTCATTTTTCCTCTCCTCTCTCAATATATGGCCGGCCACACCTCATGAGGAATGGTGGTGGAGTGAGAACAAAAAGCAAGAGGGAGGTAAGTGTAGGAAAAGAAAGAGGTGACCATAAACAAACATCAACCATACTTCTCACTTTAAAACCATACCCTCTCATTAATGCAAGTGATGGTGGAAATTAAAAGATGCCATCATAATCACTCATCTCACAAATAAACCCTCCACAAAATGTTATTTGCAAACTTGCAAATAACCCCCTCCATCGGAAAAGTCCGGCCGGGAAAGAACAAAGGAAAACCGGCCGGAACGGAATGCAAAATGGCAACTCCAGAAAACTGGTCCCGTAATAAATTACAGGAAAACCCCGCTACTGCATATACATGCCCGCATTTGTATTCCGACCGGATACAAATGCAATGAGACAAAATCTACACTGTACTAAACTAGGATCCGGCTTAAACCAAAGCCGGCTAGAAATGTTCATCCGATCCTGATCCGTGCAATACCGCACGTATCAGATCGAACCCTGCCATATATCCATACGGCCACTAGTACAAACCGTCCGATCCTGATCCGTGCAATACCGCACGTATCTGGTCGGACCCTGCCATATCTCCATACGGCCTCTACAGCGTTTCGCCCGAAAGCTGAGTAACTGAATGTGTGGTGGACTCTAAAGACTCGTCAATACTATGGCTGTGGATTTAACCACTAGCACGTCAGAGGTATAAGCCAATACGTGACGGGCCACCAGCTATTGAATAAAAGGGATGTTGATGAGCGAACTCATCCTGACACCCTACTGAGCCTGTCAGTGACAATATCCGTACAGTCCGGTCCGTTCGTCTATGAGCATCGCATGGCGGGCCTAGGGGGTTGGTAAAAGTCAGACCCCCAAAAGCGGTACAAGTCGTGTCGGAGTGTAGCCCAGAACACCCTGAGATACTACTGGAATACCTACCAGTAAATCTCCTGCCTTTGCCAAGGACTTCGTGTAATGGCTCTCCTAGACACAGCGCGACCTCACCCCCAATACCGGGAGAGACGAACCCCTGAAGATCCGCTCACTGCCTCCATGTGGCTCGGGACTGTACCCAACTAAAACCTGTTTGCACGACTCCTTTGAGCCGTGGTAGGGTAGTAATCAAAGCACAGTGGGAACTCACACGAGACAAATGACGATCCCCAGGTCGATGAACTAACCTGTACACATGTCACCTGGGAACTGCTATCTGACGTCAGGTATAAGACCAACTAGCAGGTTCCCAGCGAGTCCTGTCCGGTGTACTCATAACCCAATGAGCACCTGTATACATCTTAGGTGAACCAACTGACACCAGTGGCTTGTGAGACCGGCCACCGCCCCTCGTCGGGGTCTCGACTGTATACACTAGTCTACTCTGGAGAATCGATGCCCTGTCTCGAAACTCCCACGACTAGGGACCTTTTAAGTATGTGCTTATAGACTCCAGCTCTCACTTATATGATCGCCCTCATACTGCTGGCAGTCAAGCAAGAATCCTAGGGGCTCTATCAACGTGTAATAGCGACCTGTCAGGTCACCTAAAGCAGTACACGATGATAAAGGTAAACCAGATATCATACTATCATTTCGAGTAAGACTGTCCTACCGGGATAGGTCCTCCCTCAATCATTGCAATCACGTGCCTGTGATCCAATAATCGACTCTGAGGGCACTATCTCCAACAATCTCCCACTTGCACTCAAGGCTATTTATTGCGATGTCGCATACTCACAGCCCGTGTGATACCGAACACCCAACTCCTCTACTAGTCAGTCGCACAAATCCTGTTTGCGAACTATTGCGTTCGAGGAATAGCCTCAGTGAGTGGATCCGCCTAGATGTTTCTTTCTATGTCTCTCTATATCTCAAGTTCGCGGAGAAAGCCATCTCTCGAAATGAGCAATACCTGTCTTAGAGTGTCTGGATGTCTGATGGGACCGAGCTCATAAATGAACTCCAAATCCAAACTTCTTAGACTGTATCGTCAACTGAACTTAATCAGTATCCTGCGCCATGCCACCCTCAGTATTTCCTTGGACCACCTGTCCAAAACACTGCCCCTCGTCAGAAAGAAAACTATAACTCTGACAACCTCCTTGTCGTCCATGTCACCTTGGAAGCCTGGAATGATAACTGTCCCCTAAATGAGGCTGTCGTTATCATATCCCTAGAACATCCACTTATGTTCTAAAACTGCTTCCGACTGTTTTTCCAGGATTGGATCAATGTCAACTTATTGCATCTAGTGCAAGAACAACATCTGGTGTGGTACTTGACATCTCATGATTGACTCAATTGCCTGAGCAAGTGATCTGCCAATCATGCACATCCCTCTCCCCTTTAGTCTGTAAGACACCTTTAGAGAGGGTGACTCCATTACCTGCAGGTACACCACCATGCCAGGAGTCGTCCATTCTAAATACTCTTAGAATGCTGTCTAAGTACCCAGATTGGGAAAACACCCAAATCTAGACCTAAAACCATAGATCTAGTAACCAGTATGTCTGATACAAAATCCATTTTCTTTGTGGAGAAACCACTGTGTGACGACCAAAGAATAACCGATCGTAGTATAGGAGTTTCCTTTCCTACTTTGTGTATGTCATCCAAATCCAATGACATCACACCCTACTACCTTCTCAACAGATCCATCCCCTATTCTGATGACGTCAAACCCATGACTGTCACATCAGAAATAGATGATCTATCTCCGCTACATCTGCTTTAGTCTATAAATAGACATAAGCCTGATGTCCACCAATGCTTCCGCTGCTCCCACTTACTACGATAACCCTCTGGCAGAGTCATATAGACGTGCACTTCTAAAGCTAGTTTAGAACGACGCTATACTCATCCTCCCACCGGGTCTCGCAGCCTGGAACAACAGCAATGACAAGTGTGGGTAAACAAGAACTTCCCTGTCACCGTCCTTGAGGCTACCGGAGTACCTCTCGGGTGCCTGAAGTTACCCACCGTATCTGCGGAGTGGCCAATGGAATGTCAAGACAGATTGAATCTTTAGGTTCCTTATCAAATCTTCAGTAATCGTTTGCGGTTCTGGAATCACTTCCAGCTCTACCATACTCCCACTACTGTTTTTGAAAAAATCCATTTTTATTAAAACTGTGGCGAGTCAAGAACAATATCACTATCGATCTTTCTTATGGTAGAAAGTCAACCCTCGTCATAGCCTGGGTCAACCCACAAACAGCCATTACAGAAACGTGCCTTGAGTTATCCAGAGTCTGGTTTTAATCATAAGCCGGACAACTCCCCGTACCTTAACAATGTTAAGATATGAACTGTACTATATCCAATATAGAACCAGAGGCACTGGTTTAATTGAACCAGATTCAAATCATGCAGCTGTCTCCAGTGCATGTCAACTAAATGGAAAGAGGCCGATCAGCGTTACTCAACTTAGGAATGCTTCCAATTATAAGTAACCTGAAAGAGAAGCAATTTCTCTTTATCATTACTATCAACTGAATACCATACACAAGTATCTAAATCTTCGATCACTTTGAAGAATCCCGATACTTGCTACACCTGGTTCTCTACTCTTTTCAAATACCTATAACTCCTCAAAACTTAGACCCTGTGTTTCTACGAAACACATGTCTAAGAACTAGAGAAGTTAAAAGTAAACAGAATATAGTATGAGGACCAACCCCTCTGTCCTAATGGACACTGGACAACATACAATACTCTGTATAAGTCCGCCGAGTCTAACAACTCTTTCACTGTGTGTCGTAGGTTGAAAACTGTACTTATGGTTAAGAAGAATTACACCGCTGTTTAATGCTCCTTACCTAACCATCCACTGATATAGGTAAATGTCATCGACATAATATCAAAAGGTATATCTCACTCTAAGAAAATAGACGTACAGATATATCAATTTGAAATTGGTGCACAACAGCGGATATTCAAAACCAAATATTCGCCGACCGGCAAACAGCGCAGGTGATTTCCTCAAATATCACCGATTACAACGAATCCCGATATAATGAGGATGATCACCCAATTCCCAATAACCTACTCCCACTCATCATCTGTAAAACCATACAGATGTGACAATCATACCTGGTAAATACATACCCTGGAGCAAGTGTCTAATCGGGAAATCAGTTTTCATTTAACAGTACACAGTGAAACTGAAACATTGAAATGTTTCGATGGGGTATCCTGGTATTCCTAGTAATGCCTCTACCATTATCCAGATTCACAACTATAACCGTATAATTCTTTGCCACCTCTCCAAATCCCTTTATATGTCTTTAGTCGTTACCTTCTGCACACCCCTTAGGCCAAATGGTTTTCTTCCTTCCCTACCGTTCGGCACCAGCCTATGGTTTGGAAGAAGACTATCCAATAAGCATAACGGGTGTACTGTCCTAATCCTAGGAGCACTCGCAATGCGAGAGAAGGTGAAGATAAAAGACAACCGAATAAACCTTATTCCTATTTCTCCTGGACCAGAATCCATCCCCGAACTGGAACAAGTTCCTTTCGAGTTCGTATATAACCATACGATGGAGTATCCAATAAACTGTGGATCTTCGTAGTGATACGGAGTGTCCTGGAGAAATACAAAGGTGATTTAGGATTGGCGAAGAAATACTTGGTTTGGTCGTGAATATCAGTCGCAATTTACTTTGCCCTCTTACTAATCCCTTGCTTTGTCTGAACTTAATACCTTCTGCACACCATCGTTATGCTAATTGGTTTTCTTCATTCCCTACCGGTCGGCACCAGCCTAAGGTTTGGAAGAAGACTATCCAATTTGCATAATAGGTGTACTATCTCCTAAACCAAGGAGTACTCACAACTTGAGAGAAGGTAAAAGGGAAAAGACAACTGAATAATCATATCCATTTTCTCCAGAACCGGAAACCATCCTCGAATTCCTTCGAGTTCGTATCTAACCATACGATGGTTTTGTCCAATGGAAGTGGACGTTCTTAGTAAAACGGGGTGTCCTGGAGAAAAAGGGTAAAAGTAGGAGTGGCAATGAGGTCTGCAACTCAGACAATCCAAAAGCCAGTGTTAAGAAGGTTCGGTCAACTTGGTCACTAAGTCATAGTCTTAGGGTCGGGTCAATGGTCGCTGCCAGAGAGAGAGAGAAAAGAAACACTCAGCGTGCACTCTAACCTAGATCAGAATGGTTACCAATTTATCTAATCAGGAAACCTCCCACTGTACCTCAAATTCTCCTCCAAACCTGAAAGAAGAATTAGTCGGGGTGACCCGATGAGTAAACTAACTCATCAGTGGGAATCGGGATCCAACTCTCATCGCATGATAACGTGACGGAATCCGCTCACGGTATCACACTCCAGAAGGTATGCGCATATCTGGCAAGTTTCAGTTCTTTTGAAACTCCCGATGTGATTTTTACCCCATGCTCTGAAGACCTTGGCGTGAGGTCAAAATATCATAAGTCACATGTCAAGTTCTACCCATCATTGTCCAGGTTAATTTGAACCCACCCGTACATACCCTTGACGTAGGCCAAAATAGTAGTACGACTGTCCCAAACCAACGCATCTATCTATGCAACAGATAAATACCCGGTAACTACCAATCACTATGCCTTGGCGTGAGGTCAAAATACATAGCTTGAATACTACCGAATATTTAACTGAAATGATGGAGGGCTACGAATGGTTTTTGGCGAAAACCTTTAACATAATGAACTTGATATCGTTGAAGGAACGGATAGCTTTTTAGAAAATATAGTGACGAAAAACTTTACTAAAGAGGTCACTCCCGGTGAAGGGATCTCGGCTCTTTCCACGTAGAATAGGGTGCAGGATATTCCAAATGAATACCACGATGCAAAGCAAAAGTAATCGGCTATAGTGAAGTTAATGCCCTGACGCAAACTTCTGTCCAAGGGGTCACTCCCGGTGAAGGGATCTCGGCCCTTGCCTCGTCGACTGAGGAGCAGGATATTCCAAATGAATACCACGATGCAAAACAAAAGTGAACGTCCTTGCAATAACAGTTTTTTGAAAAGTGTTCCAACAACATCAGAAAAGGTTTTTTTAACTTGCATTGATCCGAATCAACGCAGTCCCATCAATTGATCACACCACAAAGAACGAAAATATACTGATGTACGTATATGCCATCCGCATTCGCCACTGGGTCCCGTCATCACCCGTTAGGTTAGCTAACTAACGGCAGAGCGGGGACTGGACTAGCGCGGATGAAAAACATATACAACATCTACTAATATATTATATTTCGCTCAAGGCGTGAATAAAATGCAACATCACAGAAATGTATAGCATCACAGAACAATACAGATATCTGGGATCCCCGGGTTTCACAGAGCCACTACTGAAACCCGACGTTCCCCTGGTCGTGTGGATAGCCTGTGCAATGAAATCCTAGACCGCTACGGGCGCGGCAAGTCACCCGCCAAAACCTGAAGCGAGGCAGCCCCCTTCAACACCGTGAATGGACCACCCAGCACTTCACGGAATCCGGTAACTTGGGCACCCCTCCTGGGTCAACCTGTACCCCCTACGAGTGCGGCGAATAGCCCGCCAATTCCAGACTGAAGCCCCCTCCATCTCAATGCCCTGAGATGCGGGCCCGTTGCCCTCTAGAACCCGGCTATCCGTGCACCCCTCCGCGGGGTAACCCTAGTACAGAAAGTAAAATATACATACAACGGGTACATCGACCGCAACCAGGTCGTGCCCCAAAAGAATAATACAATCAGGCAGTGACGGCAGTCCACATGTCGGACGCTCGCCCCGCAATATCAAATGTACATAATACAACCAAAACTGTACTAGCATTGCATCCAGGCTATCCCCACGACCGATCCGCAACATCACAGCAAAAACACAAAACATCAACGTGAAAGTCACATTCGCAAATCCGTCTAACCGGGCTATAGCAGTTAGACCGGATTTACCGATCGAGTGACATTCACGGTCGCAGATATAATGTAAATACTGTGAAATAATGTGTTTAAAATATTCGATCGATCAAAAATTAACAAGTGGGCCCCCAAGCAATACTGTAGCACTCACAGAAAATCTCGGCCCAATTTTAATATTCCAAAACCCCTATTTTTAGTCCACAAGCCCACTGCAAAAAAATGATGACATGATCCCTCATTCATGCGGCGGATCCGCGGCCTCCAGAGTGGTAATGGCCGCGGATCCGCGGTCGTACGGAGGGATCGTGTTGTCGAATTTTTCCAGTGTTCTTAGAATTCCCTGCACATCATTCTGAGACAACCTGAAAAATTTTTCGAGACCAAAAAATTTCAACAGAAAACTGACGTGAACATAAATGTAGATTTTGGAATTTTGGTCGATCGGAAATGCAAAACACATCAAACGAAGCTAGACGAAGTTAATGGCGAGGCTCTGATACCACTGTAAGTGCACGGCGGCGCCCCGGTCGTCAAACCGACGGCCAAATGCGGAAACGGTGATAAACTTTAATTTTGCGAACTTAGCAAACCGGCACCACCGCGCTCTAAACCCCGGATCGGGCCATTAAACTAGATCTAGCTAACAACAAGACGGGTTAGAGATATACCGAGTGATCCGAGTCCTCCGGTCTTCTCGTCGTCGTCCCGATCTCTCGCGGAAACTCCGGTCGTCGCCTCCTTGCCGGAAGGGCACCACTTCGCCTGTTTCTTTTACGGGCTCCCGCCTCTATACCGAGGCAACTCGGGCATGAAGCTGGCAAGTCGACATGCCCAAGACTTGCTGTAGGATGTGTAGAGTCTATGTCTCATTGGGGTTTTGGTTGCCATGAAGGATGAAGAGAATCATGAACTTTGGAGAGGGTTTTTGAGAATTTGGCAAGCATGAAAAGGAGATGTGAATTAATCCCTCATACAAAGTTGGGACCTCTCATTTTTCCTCTCCCCTCTCAATATATGGCCGGCCACACCTCATGAGGAATGGTGGTGGAGTGAGAACAAAAAGCAAGAGGGAGGTAAGTGTAGGAAAAGAAAGAGGTGACCATAAACAAACATCAACCATACTTCTCACTTTAAAACCATACCCTCTCATTAATGCAAGTGATGGTGGAAATTAAAAGATGCCATCATAATCACTCATCTCACAAATAAACCCTCCACAAAATGTTATTTGCAAACTTGCAAATAACCCCCTCCATCGGAAAAGTCCGGCCGGGAAAGAACAAAGGAAAACCGGCCGGAACGGAATGCAAAATGGCAACTCCAGAAAACTTGTCCCGTAATAAATTACAGGAAAACCCCGCTGCTGCATATACATGCCCGCATTTGTATTCCGACCGGATACAAATGCAATGAGACAAAATCTACACTGTACTAAACTAGGATCCGGCTTAAACCAAAGCCGGCTAGAAATGTTCGTCCGATCCTGATCCGTGCAATACCGCACGTATCAGATCGAACCCTGCCATATATCCATACGGCCACTAGTACAAACCGTCCGATCCTGATCCGTGCAATACCGCACGTATCTGGTCGGACCCTGCCATATCTCCATACGGCCTCTACAGCGTTTCGCCCGAAAGCTGAGTAACTGAATGTGTGGTGGACTCTAAAGACTCGTCAATACTATGGCTGTGGATTTAACCACTAGCACGTCAAAGGTATAAGCCAATACGTGACGGGCCACCAGCTATTGAATAAAAGGGATGTTGATGAGCGAACTCATCCTGACACCCTACTGAGCCTGTCAGTGACAATATCCGTACAGTCCGGTCCGTTCGTCTATGAGCATCGCATGGCGGGCCTAGGGGGTTGGTAAAAGTCAGACCCCCAAAAGCGGTACAAGTCGTGTCGGAGTGTAGCCCAGAACACCCTGAGATACTACTGGAATACCTACCAGTAAATCTCCTGCCTTGGCCAAGGACTTCGTGTAATGGCTCTCCTAGACACAGCGCGACCTCACCCCCAATACCGGGAGAGACGAACCCCTGAAGATCCGCTCACTGCCTCCATGTGGCTCGGGACTGTACCCAACTAAAACCTGTTTGCACGACTCCTTTGAGCCGTGGTAGGGTAGTAATCAAAGCACAGTGGGAACTCACACGAGACAAATGACATTCCCCAGGTCGATGAACTAACCTGTACACATGTCACCTGGGAACTGCTATCTGACGTCAGGTATAAGACCAACTAGCAGGTTCCCAGCGAGTCCTGTTCGGTGTACTCATAACCCAATGAGCACCTGTATACATCTTAGGTGAACCAACTGACACCAGTAGCTTGTGAGACCGGCCACCGCCCCTCGTCGGGGTCACGACTGTATACACTAGTCTACTCTGGAGAATCGATGCCCCGTCTCGAAACTCCCACGACTAGGGACCTTTTAAGGATGTGCTTATAAACTCCAGCTCTCACTTATATGATCGCCCTCATACTGCTGGCAGTCAAGCAAGAATCCTAGGGGCTCTATCAACGTGTAATAGCGACCTGTCAGGTCACCTAAAGCAGTACACGATGATAAAGGTAAACCAGATAGCATACTATCATTTCGAGTAAGACTGTCCTACCGGGATAGGTCCTCCCTCAATCATTGCAATCACGTGCCTGTGATCCAATAATCGACTCTGAGGGCACTATCTCCAACAAAGAGGATACTGTGGGAGGCATGGTGCTGGATACTGATTAGGTTCAGTTATCAATAAAGTCTAAGAAGTTTGGATTTGGAGTTCATTTATGAACTAGGTCCCATCAGATATTCAGACATATTCTAAGACAGGTATTACTCGATTCGGGAGATGGCTTTCTCCGCAAACTTGAGATTAAGAGAGACATAGAAAGAAACATCAGGGCGGATCCACTCACTGAGCCTATTTCTCGAACACAAGAGTTTTACAAACTAGCTTTGTGAAATTGATTAGTAGAGGAGTTGGGTATTCGGTATCATACGGGTTGTGAGTATGCGACATCGCAATAATTAGCCTTAAGTGCAAGTGGGAGATTGCTGGGTATAGTGCCCACAAAGTCAATTATTGGATCGCAGGTACGTGATTGCAATGATTGAGGCAGGACCTATACCGATATGACAGTCTTGCTCGAGATGATAGTATGCTATCTGGTTTGTCTTTATCATAGTATATATGCTTTAGTTCACTATTGCATGATGATAGAGCCCATAGGATTCTTGCTTGACTGCCAGCAGTATGATGGTGATCATATACGTGGGAGCTGGGGTTTGTAAGCACATCCTTAAAGTGTCCCTAGTCATGGGAGTTTCGAGACAGGGCATCGATACACCAGAGTAGACTAGTGTATACAGTCAAGACCCCGACGAGAGGCGGTGGCCGGTCTCACAAGCCATTGGTGTCAGTTGGTTCACCTAAGATGTATACAGGTGCTCATTGGGTTATGAGTACACCGGACAGGACTCGCCGGGAACATGCTAGTTGGTATTATACATATCGTCAGATAGCAGTTCCCTGGTGACATGTGTACAGGTAAGTTTGTCGACCTGAGATCGTCATTTGTCTCGTGTGAGTTCCCACTGTGCTTTTATTCCTACCCTACCACGCTCAAAGGAGACGTGCAAACAGGTATTTTTTGGGTACAGTCCCGAGCCATATGGAGGCAGTGAGCGGATCGTCAGGGATTCGTCTATCCCGGTATTGGGGGTTGATGTCGCACAGTGCACTGGTGGCCATCACTAGAAATCCTCGGCCAAGGTAGTGGAGAATTACTGATTTGGATCAGTAGTTTCTCAGGTGGTGATGGGCTTCATACCGACACGAATTATCGCGTTATTAGTGGTCTGACTTTATCCACCCCCCTAGGCCGATATGCGATACTCATAAACGAACGAACCGGACTGTTTGTATATTGTCACTGTTAGGCTCAGTAGGGTTTATGGATGTTCGCTCGTCAGCTTCCCTTCCAATCAATACATAGGCAAACGTTACGTACAGCTCGTACCTCTGACGTGCTAGAGGTTATACCCAGTGCCAGTGTATTGATGAGTCATTAGAGTCCCCCACAGACAGTTTCCCAAGTTCGGGTGAAACATTGTAGAGGCCGTATGGTTTTATGGCAGGGTTCGGAAAATGCACGTGCATTTTCGCACGTGTCATATTTCGGGCAGATAATACTGGTAGGCTTTGGTTTAAGCCGGATCCGAGTATTATACTGTGTATATATAATATCTTTTTCTCAGTTGCATTTGTATTCGGTCGTAATACAAATGCGGGTATGTTTATACAGATACGGGGTTATCCTAAAATTCGTTTCAGGATCACTTTTAGAAGTTGCCAGTTTCCAGTTTTCTTTCGCCCGTCTTTAACATTCGGTTAAAGACGGATTTATCTTTTCTTGAGATGAGTGTGGAAGCTTCTAGAAGGTGACTAGGATGGTGAGGTGTTAAGTGACTCATTAGTGCATTTAATGATTCATTTAATGCAAGGGTGACTAGGTTAAGATGATTCATCTTTTGCATTAATGAGTTTTTATTATGCTTAGGATATTTCTTCTTGATATTATTTCCTTATGCTTACTCTCTTACTCCTACACTCACCTCCCTCCTCACATATATATGGCCGGCCCCTTCTTGAGAGAGGATGATGGTTGTTGGAAAAAAAGATATAGTTTTGGTTCATGATAATTTATATACTCATTTTCTCATTTACCCGATCCAAAAGGCAACTTCATTAACCGTTCGTCCATGACTTTGGACGAACCGAGTCAAATTGTTCTACTCATTCTCTACATCATCTAGGTCGTCTCTTTTAGCAAACTTGACGACCGAGTTGCCTCGGTTCAGAGGCGGGAGCCCGTTTAAAGATCCGTCGAAGTGGTGCCACCTGGACGAGGAGACCGGAGATTCAGGAGATCGGAGCAGCCGCAGCAAACCGTAGGATGACGGTTGAAGACCGAAGGACTCGGATCATTCGGTATAACATTTCTACCCACTTTGTAGTTTGTTAGTTTAGCTTTAATGGCAGATCCGAGTAATAGTACGCGATAGCGCCAATTGTAAAAAGTTTTTGTTCCGCACTTGGCGTCTGTTAGACGGCCGGGGCGCTACCGTGGACTTGCAGTAAATGCATCAATGAATGTGTTCCCAGCAACGATACACTAAATCAAGATAAAACCTAAGTGCCCAGCATCGACACTCGAAAACATCATGAAAATCATGTCCATCTTTGATGCAATATCCTCATATATCTCAGGCGTTGCATCCTCAGACCGGCCTTCAAATCTGTCAAATCACACGACTCAGGTTAGTATCTTCCGGATGACCGCCGAGTCAATAATAACTGGTAGGTAGTGCTCCCCTGTCAGGATCATCGCCTACAACTCGAGCTTATTGCCCTGGGGTACCTTACCGGGTCCACCATGTACCCGTAGACGGTTCATCCACTCCTCGAATCGGGTATATATACATACGTGTCTCAAGAACCGAGAAAAATTATGGTAGATGCCACACACATCATATCACGAGAAAACAGCACTTTGTATTTTATTTTAAATGATAATAAGTTTATAAATTCCTTTGCCGTTTTCCCCAAATCCAGAAATCTCATAATAACTGAAAACTCATAATCATGAGCTAATGAGAAAACAATGAATATCAGCATAAAACCTTTCAACAGTGCATAATAGTACAAATATATGAATGCAAAGCGGCATCTAAGTAACAAATGCAATACCTTAAACTAGCATATGATGTCAGGAATGCTAAACAATGCTACTTAGCTACAATTATCAGGGTATACAATGTAATAACGGTTACTACAGTGTGCGTGACATGGCAATTACCGATGATGATGTGAGTGAGCCGGCAAACAAGTGTATGTGGAACATACGCATCATCGGTAATGGTGCAGGTGTCTTAGCAGACGAGATCATAACAGAAGTAAACAGTAAAAGCAATAACAAGGTATATAAAACTACATACGAGCCATATCGTTTATCGTGTTTTAAATAGTACGAATCATTGTTTTTAGAAAGGTAGGGGCTACGATGTTTTGAGAAAAGAGATGTCTTTTGAAAATCCGTAGCGTCCCTCAGTTTATTTTTTGAAAATGCCTACGATTCGTCAGTTTTGAAAATAGGTATGACTCAACTAAAGACTAAACTAAGAGCCTAGTCGAAGGTGACAAGAAATCTATAACATATCCGGGTCGATATATCTAATAGTCGGCAATCCAGCCTCATATCGTTACGTACGGTGTAATCCACCATGCGGCATCCTCGAATCAAGAGTGCGGATCAATCATCATATATATCTCATACGGTAAAATCCATCGTACGACATCCCCAAAATCGATGTTACGGGTCAAATATTATATATATATATATATATCATATAGTTCGTACAGTATCAATCGTCATATAATATCATAATCAGGGGTAGGGATCTAAGGCTCGTACAATCTATGATTTTATTGAGTCACATGTTATCGCATGTTTGCATATATTGAAGGGTTACCCTAGCACCCCGGCCATCTCACTTGGCCAAATGCGGAACAAAAATTTTAAGACGAATAAAACTTGGCTCTAGACTAACCCTAAAACCGGATCTTTCCATAAAACTAACTAGCTACACTAAAAGAGCTATCTACTATGATAGAAACCTCACCAAATTAACTAAGTCCTTCTGTCTTCTTTCTTCATCTTTAGCTCCTAGCAAGCGCCTTGAACATTCTTGAACTCCAAATCCGGCTCCATCGGTCCATCGGGATCGAGCTTGTTCTCCGACCTCCATTTGTCGTAGATGATCCACCCAGGGAGTGTGATCCATGGCTCTAGCTCTTTGCAATATGTCAAAAGAGCAACTAGAGAACTTGGGATGCTACTCCAAGTAATCTTGGATGTAGTTTGGATGTCTAAGTGTTCAATCTCTGTCTAGCCTCTTCACTTGTATCTCAACACATGAGAAATGTAGTGAAGAGGAAGAAGATGAAGGTGGAGGAGAAAGCTAGAGGAGGGAGGAGATGAAAGCTCAAGAGAGAAAAATGAATCAAGCATGAAAGAGAAAATACACACAATGGTTTTGTATATCAAGTCTTTCATTAAACAATTAGCAACCATGCTTCAATAGTAAACCCAAAATGAATTATAAATTCATTTGACTACTATTGAAGCATGGTCACCTCTTTTCCTCCCATACTCTTACTTTACACCTCATTTCTATTTATGAAATAAATGGAAAATACATAATGAGGTGGCCACCTTCTAGAAGGAAATCTGTAGTAAATACGGATTTCAGTCTACTGTACAAATATACCGGCAATCAGATAAAAATCCGAACGCCCAAAAGAGATAGAATAACACGAAGAACGTAATACTTGAATATATATATCGAAATACATATACGTAAATTATTAAATCAATACATGATTTAATAATCAGGCTTAAACACGAGCCGGCAAGTATTACAAACTGTCCGATCGAAAATCCGAGTACCAAGTACATCAATCGATCGAACCCTGCACGTATCCAATACGGCTACTACATCGTTTCGCCTGAATCAGGGAAACCCTCTGTGTGGGACTCTAAAGACTCGACAGTACTCTGGCAGTGGGTTTAACCATAAGCTCGTCAGCGGCACTAGCTGTACGTAACGGCTACCTAGGCACCTGTGGAAAAGAAGGCCGATGAGCAAACTCATCCGGATCTCCTACTGAGCCTATCCGTGACAATATCCATATTGTCCGGTCTCTTCGTCAAAGAGTATCACATACCGGGTCTAGGGGATGGTGAACGTCATACCCTAACAACCTGATAAGTCGTGCCGATGTGGCTCCGGACCAATCCGGGAAACTACTGATCAACCTATCAATAAATCCCAAGTGCCTTGGCCAAGGTCTTATGGTCCTGACCAATCGAATCACAGTGCGATATCGACTCCCTATACCGGGAGAGACGAATCCCCGGCAATCGCTCACTACCTCCATGTGGCTCGAGACTGAACCCAACCAAAACCTGTTTGGACGACTCAGTAGAGCCATGGTAGGGTAGTGATCAAAGTTCAGTGGGAACTCACACGAGAAAAATGCCGATCTCGGGTCCAAAGACTAACCTGCACACATGTCACCTGAGAACTTCCATCTGACGATAGGTATAATACCATATGGAATTTCTCGGCGAGTCCGTCCAGTGTACTCACACCCAGTGAGCACCTGTATACGATCATAGGTGCATCAGACCAATGGCTGCGGGACCAACCATCCCCCGACGGGGCTAGAAACGTACACACCAATCTACTCTGGAGTATCAGTTCCCAGTCTCGATACTCACGCGACTAGGGGCCATTTAAGGATGTGCTTATGGACTACCCTGCTCCCACAAGTATGATCCCAATCACAACGCAGGTAGTCAAGCAAGATCCTAGGGGCTTTATCAACATGTAACCGCAATATGTAATAACGAGTATGACATATGCCATGTCAAGATAAAGACAAACCACTATAGTATACTACCGTATCGAGTATTTATCAATATGTGCAAACCAGATTTAACAACAATACAAATAAATACACATATTCTGATAAAGACAAGTCAAATAATATGCTAAAAACTGAGCAAGATTGTTCTGTACATACATATCCCTAATATCCATATGTATACATATACAATACTGGCCTCAAGGTCATATACATCCAACAATATCCCACTTGCACTAAAGGCCAGTAATTGGCGTACCGAAAACCCAACGTCTGCTCTAAGGCCGGCCGCCGGCGTACCGCATACCCAACATCCCAAAAAGTCGCTCGAACTGTGCTTGGGGGAGGGCCTTTGTAAATGGATCCGCCGTGTTGTCTTTCGTATCCACTCTCCGGACCTCGATCTCCTGGCGATCTACGATCTCCCTGATCAGGTGATACTGCCTTAAGATATGGATGGATTTCTGGTGGGACCGTGGTTCCTTCGCTAAAGCTATAGCCCCATCGTTATCACAATACACTGGTATTGGATCGACAATGGACGGAACCACCTGAAGTTCAGCTATGAACTTCTTTATCCAGACCGCCTCTTTTGCGGCATCGCTAACAGCAATGTATTCAGCCTCCATCGTCGAGTCTGCGACGGTATACTGTTTGGAACTCTTCCAACATACCGCCCCTCCGTTGAGGGTAAACACAAAACCCGAGACAGACTTGATGTCATCCTTGTCACTCTGGAAGCTTGAGTCGGTAAAGGACTCGACCCTGAGGTCTCCATTACCGTAAATCAGGAACATCTCCTTAGTCCTTCTCAGGTACTTGAGAATGTTCTTTATTGCTGTCCAGTGGTCCTCACCTGGGTCCGACTGATACCGGCTCACCACGCATAGCGCGTAAGCTACATCCGGTCTTGTACATAGCATCGCATACATTATAGATCCTACCGTCGAAGCGTAGGGTATAGTGCTCATGCGAACCCTCTCCTCGTCAGTCTTGGGAGACATCTCCTTGGAAAGGGTGATTCCGTGCAATGCGGGTATATTACCGCGCTTGGAATCTTCCATACTAAATCTCTTTAGTATGGTCTCTATGTACCTGGATTGTGAAAGTCCCAGTAGTCTCTTGGATCTATCTCTGAAGATCTTGATCCCCAGAATGTACGAGGCATCACCTAGGTCTTTCATAGAGAACCTTTGTGATAAGAATAGCTTGACCGACTGTAGCATAGGAATGTCATTTTCTATCAAAAGAATGTCGTCTACGTACAAGACTAGGAATACGACAGTTCGTCCTACAATCTTCTTATAAATGCATGGCTCATCTTCGTTCTTGATAAAGTCAAAGTCCTTGACTGTCTCATCAAAACAGATGTTCCAGCTCCGTGATGCTTGCTTCAATCCATAAATGGATTTGAGCAGCTTGCACACCTTCCCGCTGCTCCCAATGTCTATAAAACCTTCTGGCCGATCCATGTAAACGCACTCTTCTAAACCTCCATTTAGAAAAGCCATTTTTACGTCCATCTGACAGATCTCATAGTCATGGAAGGCAGCAATGGCAAGCAGGATCCTACTGGAGAAAAGGTTTCGTCATAGTCCACTCTTGGTCTTTGATGAGAATCTTTTGCAACGAGTCTAGCCTTATAGGTTTCCACCTGCCCATCCACACCAAGTTTCTTCTTGTAGATCCATTTGCATCCAACGGGTTTTACCCCAGGTGGAGCAACTTCCAGGGTCCACACTTTATTGGTGTACATGGACTCCATTTCAGATTGCATAGCAACTAGCCACTTATCAGATTCCCTACTGATAATGGCCTGTCTGAAACTAGTAGGATCATCTTCTTCCAAGATGCAATCCTCTCGATCCCCATCTATGAGAAAACCGTAGTATCTCTTGGGCGGATGAGAAATCCTACTAGATCTACGGAGTGGCTGAGGTTCGTTCAGGATTATTGAATCCTGAGGTTCGACTAAATCTCCAGTTATAGTTTGTTCCTGTGGAATTTCTTCCAGTTCTACCGCACTCCCACTTGTTTCTTTTGCAAGAAATTGCCATTCTAAAAAGGTGGCATGGCGAGTGACTAACACCTTCTGTTCCTCGGTGTGGTAGAACAGATATCCCATTGAATGTTTTGGATATCCTATAAACTTACATAAAACTGATCATGCCTCTAGTTTGTCCGACTTCTGTGTTTTCATATAGGCCGGACAACCCCATATCTTAATGAATTTAAGACATGGTTTCTTTCCACTCCATACTTCATATGAAGTCTTAGGCACAGATTTAGACGGAACCTGATTCAACAAGTAGGCTACTGTTTCAAGCGCAAATCCCCAAAATGAAATAGGTAACTCGGCACTACTCATCATGGAACGAACCATATCCAATAGGGTACGATTCCTCCGCTCTGATACACCGTTGTGCTGTGGTGTATACGGAGGAGTAAGCTGAGAGAGAATTCCATTCTCTTTTAGGTGATCTAGGAATTCCGTGCTTAAGTACTCCCCTCCTCTGTCAGATCGGAGGATCTTAATACTCTTGCCAGTCTGGTTCTCTACTTCGTTTCTGTATTCTTTGAATTTCTCAAAAGCTTTAGATTAGTGTTTCATAAGATATGCATACCCGAATCTAGAGAGATCGTCAGTGAATGTGATGAAGTACGAGAACCCACACCTTGCATGTATAGACATCGGACCACATACATCACTGTGTATGAGTCCCAAGAGCTCTGCTGCTCTTTCTCCATGCCCGGTGAACGGAGATTTGGTCATCTTTCCTTTGAGACAAGACTGAAAAGTTTCATAAGATGAAAATTCGAACGTATTCAAGAATCCATCTTTATGTGACTTACTTAGTCTTTTCACTCCGATATGACCAAGTCTACAATGCCACAAGTAGGATTCGTTCGTATCTGAACTTTTCCTCTTGCGTATGTTTTGTACATTGAGAACTGTATTCTGATTTAGAACATAGATACCATTATACAGTGTACCTTCTTCAACCAGTACCTTATCAAGGTAAATGTTCATGATATTTCTATCAAGAACAAAGTTATATCCATCTTTGTCCAGTAAAGAAACTGATATGATGTTGCAAAGCATGGAAGGTGTTAGTTGTATGTATGCCCTAGAGGCCAGTATTGTACAGATGATGTATATTATATTGGATGCTTGGACATATATAGAGATGACTTTCTTGATCGATATGATAGTATGCTATCTGGTTGCTCTTTATCTTAACATGTATACTTGTCTCTTTATACTGTCTTATGGTTACATGTTGGTAAAGCCCTTAGGATGTGTACTTGACTACGTGGACTATGATGCGGATCATACCAGTGGGGACATGGTAGTCCATAAGTACATCCTTCAAGGTCCATAATCGTGGGTATATCGAGACGGGGCATCGATATACCAGTGTAGACTAGCGTATACGCTTCTCGACCCATGAGATGGGCGATGGATGATCCCATATCCATTGGTGTTTGACATCAGAGATGGTATACGGGTGCTCAGTGGAGACTGGGTACACTGGACGGACTCGACGAGAACTCCCAGATGGTATTATACCTCACGTCAGATAGCAGTTCTCAGGTGACACTTGGGCAGGTTAGTCTGTAGACCCGAGATCGTCATAGAGTCTTGTGTGATTCCCACTGTGCTTTGATTTCCACCTTACCACGTCCATGAGGGCGTGCAAAACGGTGGTTTTTGGGTACAGTCCAGAGTCACATGGAGGCAATGAGCGATAGGAGGGGTTTCGTCTCTCCCGGTATTGGGGGTTGATGTTGCGCTGTGCTCGATTGGCCGTAACAGGAAAGTCCATGGCCAGGGCTGTTTTAGAGATTTGCTGGTAAGTGTTACCAGTAGTTTCTCGACCCGTTATAGGCCTCACATCGGCACGATTTATCGGTTATTGGGGCCTGACGTTTACCACCCCTAGACTTGATATGCGACATATCAGACGAAGAGACCGGACTGCACGGTAGTATTGCCGGTTGGCTCGACGGGAGTTGTAGCAGGTTCGCTTGTTCTCTTCTGATCGTTCAATACCCGGGTGGCCGTTACGTTTAGCTGACCGCTTGAGGCTTGGGGGTGCTTGATATGATCATCACCCACTGCCGGCGTATTGACGAGTCTTAGAGTCCCACAAAGGAGTTACCTAGTCCAGGCGAAACGTTGTAGTGCGCGTATGCGATATGCGCATGGACCCGATTAAAATGCGCGTATAGGATACCGTATATTGATCGGGCGGCTTGCTTTTGGTGGGGTCATATGTGATATGGCCGGATTGATAAATCAAGTATTGATTTATCATTTAACCATTAGTTTTCTCACTTGAAATCTTTTCTTGTACATGATGGATGTATGCATGCATGTATACTTTCTTTCTTTTAGTTTCATGCACATATGGATGTGCATACATACATACATACATACATCATCCTTCATGGTTGATTACACATTAAAAATGGTGGCAATATATGACTCACACCTTGGATTAAATATGTGGATTATTATTTGATTTTTGTTAAAACAAAAGAAAAGAAGAAAAGAATAATTCTTGGTTAGTTTCTACACTCTTCCTTAAACCTAACCATGCTCACCTACTTCTAACCATGGGTTAACCTTCTCTTTGTGATTTAACTCAAATTAAATAATATCTTAAACATTTAACCATGGTTTGAGATGAGAAGGAATAAATATATATATATTTTCTTTTTCCTTTTCATGAGTTATCTTTTACACTTGTTAAAAGAAAGCCATCATCTTCTTCCTCCTTCACCATTTGCTCTCTAGACTTTTGTAGTGAGCAATATACTCATCAAGTTAGGTTTTTGAAGTGAGAAAAGCCACCACAACATCATTCTACACAAGTTTAGCCCACTTGATTAGAGTTTTATCTTCATTTCTTCTCTTGAAAAGTGAAGTTGCAAGCTTGGACTAGGAGCTTCGGGTGGATCGTCGTGGACACTAGGAGACTTCAAGCGAACCCTCCTCCAACCCTCAAGTGGCCAAGGAGTCTAGCGTAGGGAGCTACAAAGGTTGTACTCTCAAAACCCTAGCCTTTGTTACCTGTAATGTTTTGAAACCCTAATTTTTCTAGGAACGATTCTTTGTTTGTTAACTTAGCACCCTAAAAATTCAATTTTTGGTACATGTGATGCTTCCAATCTCTTCATGAGGTGCTAGGTTAACCCAACATTGGTATCAGAGCCGACCTAGAATATTAGGCGATGAGTTAACGAAGTTAAAACCCCGATTGAACCCGAAAACGACAAAACGACCCCCTCTCTGGACAATTTTCAAAATCTAGGATTTTTGTGAATTAAAAATACTTAAAAAATACAGCAGGGATTTCTAAGAATTACGGTGCAAAAATTATGACCTGATCTATACGGACCGCCGCGGTTCCGCGGCAATACCCTGCTTGTGCCGCGGAACCGCGGCCGTACTGTGAGATTTTAGCAGTTGGTTTGCACAGTAATTCTTGTATCTGAATGTGTTATTTTATGGGTATTTTTAAACTGACTCAAGTGTTGAGAATTCAGGGGTTCATTTTGTAATCGTCGATTCGATCGGAAAATTTAATTTTGTTTTGCTTTTCTGGATAAATTAGAAAGTATTAAAGTGTTTGAACGAGTATCATTTGCTCACTTTTCACGAGGTTTAAATATTTTGGAGATACGTGCAAGTTTTGTGGTGGACCCTCTAGAAGACAACAAACCTTAACTCAATTATGTGACCGTCTTGAACTGCCCTTTGAACCTTAGGGTTTGGGGCAGTACGGCGTGCCACATGTGAGGCGTTGGCTTAACCCTTCTACGGATGGACCGTTACAACTGTGTCACACTCCGGATTTTTGAACTCCGCTCAAGTGTTGAGCTTTAGCGAATCTTGGGTATTTGATCGTTCGTTCGAAAACTTTAATACTGTCTAATTATCTGGAATGTGATGCAATGTGTGGAATTCATATTACTAAACATGAAATACGAAATATGTGATATTTCGCATTTACGATATCTAAAGAGAATGTGGATTCCAGATATTGCAGTTTTACACTTTCTTTTCTATGACCGTAAGTGTAGTATGTAGTGGTATTGCCGATTGTCGTTGCTATACATCGACGACAATCGGTGTATGCATACTTACTTACGTTGATGATATGAGATATTATGTGTTGCTGAGATATGATGTGCAGGATTGTCGCGATTGAATAGCCGGGGGGGTTTATGTGAGATGAGAGTTTTATATTTTCATTCATGTATATTCAATTGTAATGTAATATTCTTTTATTTGGGGCACCTCCGGGTTGAGGTTGATGCCACCAGTGTTGTATATTATTTACTTTTCCGCATTAGGATGGAGCTAAGGAGGGGAGCACAGGTGGCCGGGTTCTGGGGTTCAGTGGGAGGCCATCTTGAGGAGTCGAGACCGGGTCTCCTAAACTCCAGAATTGGTCGGGTCGCTTGCCGCTCTCGTAGGGGTCCAGGGTGTAGGCTTGGCTATTCATCACGACTGTGGAATCCGTATTTTCTATTATTGGCTAAATACTAAATACGGACGTCCTAGTATATCCCACATTATATCTATGTTTCTGCTGCGATATCTGTGATGTGATCATATGATGTGCTGTGATAGATACTGTATATAGTATATATGATATATTATATAGACGTTACTTATGTTTTACACCCGCACTAGCCCTGCCCTGCTCTGTTGTTAGTTACCTAACCTAACGGTGCACGAGGGGACATCGAGGAGAATGCGGATGGCATAAGTGTACGTCGTATTTATCTGTGATGTTTAGGTGACTTAAATGATGGGACTTCATTAATGTGATTAATGAAAGAAAAGAAACCTAAAAGATGTTGTAGAATCAAATTTTAAATAAAAAAAGGGTAGCTACAGTTTTGCTTTGCATAGCGGTATATATGATATACCCTACACCTTATTCGATGGGGAAAGAGCCGAGATCCCTTCACCGGGAGTGACCTCTTTAGCAAAACTGGCAGATGCTAAAACACTCGGTTTGACTTTTGACTGCTTTTGGAGTTTTGCTTTGCATAGTGATATATATGATATGTCATGCACCTTATTCGATGAGGAAAGAGCCGAGATCTCTTCACCGGGAGTGACCTCTTTAGCAAAACTAATAAAAGCCTCAAAATCACTCCATTTCAAAATTCACTCGATTCGACAACGATATCAAGTTCATTACGCTCATGGTTTTTCTAAAAAAACCTGCGTAGCCCTCCGTCATTTCAGATAAGTACTACTTAGTATTCATGCTACGGTAGTTTGGCCTCCGTCAAGGCGTAGTGTATGGTAGCTAACTAGTGCTTATCTGCTAGCATATGATGCGATTGGATTAGGGTATTCGTACGGCGTAGTTTGGCCTCCGTCAAGGGTCGTACGGGGGGGTTTAATTCAATCAAGAAATGACGGGTTGAACTTGACTAGCGCCCTATGGGTAGTTTGGCCTCCGTCAAGGTCATGGGAAGCTAGGGGCAAAAGCATTATCGGGAATTTCAAGTGTTGAAATTTGCAATGAAATTGCATACCTTCTATGAGATAGTTGGATCCCGATACCCACTGCGAGTAATTGTTACTCCCGGAAGAGTTTTACACAGGACAATTAGCCGATCGAGTAGGTGTCTAGAAAGGTGTCAACAGGGTTACGCCTCTGGGAAAACGAGATTTACTTTAATTAGGTCCGTGCGAAAGCACGGGGAACCTCCCTCAAAGTACCGACACTGGCCTGGCTGAAAGATCGGCAAAGTTATAGGGTGTAATTAATCCCGGGTAGTCTTTCCTTTTAGGGTTTGAAGGAAGATTTGATAAAAAAAGTGGGAGCCATCCTGATTAGATAAGATAATAACCAATCTGATCTTGCAAGAGCATACGCTAAAGTGTTTTCTTCTCTCTCTCTCCAGGTAGCGACCATGTCATGCCTTAATCAAGATAATAATATGGATGTATTGACTGAACCCGCATGTTATACTGTGCTGGGGAACGTTGGTTCCGTTCTTTCTTATAAGAGTTATAGGACTGAACAGGAAACAGGAGAATATCTAGATTCTCGCGCCGCCCAAACGGATAACATGCATGTTGATGCACCTTCTTCGGGTGTGTTTGTCATTGAGAACTGTTTTTCAGTTCACCCTACGTCCTGGGTATTAGATACCGGATCAGGATCTCACATATGTAAACAGTTACATGGGCTACGGAAAGATAGAGAACTGGGAAAAGGTGATCATTCCATTCAAGTAGGGAATGGTGCAAGTATTGCAGCCAAAGCAGTTGGTGAATATCACCTAGTATTACCATGTGGTGATACAATGATTCTAAATGAGTGCTATTATATACCGAACATGATGTGCAACATTATATCAGTTTCTTTATTAAGTAAAGAAGGATATAATTTTGTAGTAAAGGATAATGTTATGAACATATTCCTAGATCAAAAGTTAATTGCATCAGGCTCGTTACATAATGGCATATTCATTCTAAATCAAAATACAGTTCTCAATATACAAAACACAAACAAGAGGAAAAGTTCAGAAATGAACGAATCCTTCTTGTCGCATTGTAGACTTGGTCATATCAATGCGACACGACTGGCTAAGTTACATAAAGATGGATATCTGAATTCGTTCGAATTATCATCTTATGATACTTGCCATTCATGTCTCAATGGCAAGATGACCAAAACTCCGTTTACAGGACACGGAGAAAGAGTTACGGAACTCTTGGGACTGGTGCATAACGATGTATACGGTCCCATGTCTACACATGCCAGGGATGGTTCTTCCTACTTCATTACATTCACTAACGATCTCTCAAGATTCGGATATGTGTTCCTAATGAAACATAAGTCTGAAGCTTTTGAGAAATTCAGAGAATATAAAACCGAAGTAGAGAACCAAACAGGCACAAGTATTAAGATCCTTCGATCTGATCGAGGAGGAGAATACTTAAGCAATGAATTCAGAGATTATCTAAAAGAGAATGGGATTCTCTCTCAGCTTACTCCTCCTTATACACCACAGCACAACGGTGTGTCGGAGTGGAGAAATCGCACCCTATTAGATATGGTGCGCTCTATGATGAGTACAGTTGAGTTACCTATTTCCTTCTGGGGATATGCACTGGAGACAGCTGCATACCTATTGAATAGAGTTCCAACCAAATCAGTGCCTACAACTCCATATGAGATGTGGAATGGTAAGAGACCATATCTTAATTTCATTCAGATATGGGGTTGTCCGGCCTATATTAAAACACAAAATCCGGACAAGCTCGAGGCAAGGTCTGTTCTATGTAAATTTGTTGGATATCCTAAACATTCGTGAGGGTATATCTTCTACCACTCCGAGGAACAAAAAGTGTTTGTTTCTCGACATGCCACTTTCTTAGAAAAAGGTTTTCTTATGAAACAGACTAGTGGCATTGAAGTAGAACTGGAAGAAGTTCCAGCAGAACAAACTACAACAGATAATTTGGTAGAACCAGAAGATTCAGTAGTACCCGACGAACCCCAGCCTCTCCGCCGATCTAGTAGGGTTTCTCGTCCACCTGAGAGATACTACGGTTTTCTCATTGACGGTGGGAGCGAGGATTGCATCATGGAGGATGATGACCCAACTAGTTTCGAGCAGGCCATCACGAGTAGAGACTCAGTGAAATGGCTGGATGCAATGCGGTCTGAGATGGAATCCATGTACACCAACAAAGTATGGACTTTGGAAGTTGCTCCTGAAGGGGTAAAACCCATTGGGAGCAAGTGGATCTTCAAGAAAAAACTTGGTGTAGATGGGAAAGTGGAGACTTTCAAAGCTAGACTTGTTGCAAAGGGTTTTCGTCAAAGACCAGATGTGGACTATGACGAAACCTTTTCTCCAGTAGCTATGCTTAAATACATCCGGATCATGCTTGCCATCGCTGCATATCATGACTACGAAATCTGGCAAATGGATGTTAAGACCGCCTTTCTAAACGGTGATTTAGAAGAGTGCGTGTACATGACTCAGCCAAAGGGCTTCGTAGATAGTGGGAGCAGCGGGAAGGTGTGCAAGCTGCTTAAATCCATTTATGGATTAAAGCAAGTATCACGGAGTTGAAACATCTGCTTTGACGTCGTTATCAAAGAGTTTGATTTCATCAAAAACGTAGATGAACCTTGTATCTACAAGAAGGTGGCAGAGAGTAAGGTTGTCTTCCTCGTATTGTACGTAGACGACATACTCTTGATAGGAAATGATATTCCTATGCTGCAATCGGTCAAGCTCTTCTTATCACAAAGATTCTCAATGAAAGATCTAGGTGATGCCTCCTGCATATTGGGAATCAGGATCTATAGAGATAGATCCAAACGGATATTGGGATTGTCCCAATCCAGGTACATTGACACCATACTAAAGAGATTTAGTATGGAAGAATCCAAGCGTGGGAACATACCCACGATCTCTGGAGTCACTCTCTCCAAAGAGATGTCTCCCAAGACTGATTTGGAGAGAGCTCGCATGCAAGGGATACCCTATGCTTCAGCTGTAGGCTCTATCATGTATGCGATGCTATGTACCAGACCCGATGTAGCATACTCACTAAGTGTAGTGAGTAGGTATCAAGCTGATCCTGGAGAGAGTCACTGGACAGCTGTGAAGAGCATTCTCAAGTACTTATGAAGGACTAAGGAGATGCTCTTGGTGTATGGTAATGGAGAACTCCAAGTGGAGTCCTTTACCGATTCAAGCTTCCAGAGTGATAAGGACGACTCTAAGTCACAGTCGGTATTTGTCTTTACCCTTTACGGAGGGGCGGTTAGCTGGAAGAGTTCCAAGAAGGAAACCGTGGCAGACTCGACGATGGAGGCCGAATACATCGCTGCCAACGATACTGCCAAAGAAGCTGTCTGGATCAAGAAGTTCATTACTGAACTTGGAGTGGTTCCATCCATTGAGCATCCAATATCTTTGTATTGTGATAACAATGGAGCGGTGGCTTTGGCCAAGGAACCCAGGTCCCATCAGCGATCCAGGCATATTCTGAGGCGGTATCACCTGATCCGGGAGATAGTTGATCGCCGGGAGATCGAGGTCAGGAGGGTTGACACGAAGAATAACACAGCGGATCCACTCACGAAGGCCATTCCCTAGATACAGTTTGAGAGACTCTTCGGGATGCTCGGGATGCGATACTACAACAGCTGGCCCTAGTGCAAGTGGGAGATTGTTAGTTGTATGTATGCCATAGAGGCCAGTATTGTATAGATGATGTATATTATATTGGATGCTTGGACATATATAGAGATGACTTTCTTGCTCGATATGATAGTATGCTATCTGGTTGCTCTTTATCTTAACATGTATACTTGTCTCTTTATACTGTCTTATGGTTACATGTTGGTAAAGCCCTTAGGATGTGTACTTGACTACCTGGACTATGATGCGGATCATAATAGTGGGGATATGGTAGTCCATAAGTACATCCTTCAAGGTCCCTAGTCGTGGGTGTATCGAGACGGGGCATCGATATACCAGTGTAGACTAGCGTATACGCTTCTCGACCCATGAGATGGGCGATGGATGATCCCATATCCATTGGTGTTTGACATTAGAGATAATATATAGGTGCTCAGTGGAGACTGGGTACACTGGACGGACTCGCCGAGAACTCCCAGATGGTATTATACCTCACGTTAGATGGCAGTTCTCAGGTGACACTTGGGCAGGTTAGTCTGTAGACCCGAGATCGTCATAGAGTCTTGTGTGATTCCCACTGTGCTTTGATTTCCACCTTACCACGTCCATGAGGCGTGCAAAACGGTGGTTTTTGGGTACAGTCCCGAGTCACATGGAGGCAATGAGCGATAGGAGGGGTTTCGTCTCTCCCGGTATTGGGGGTTGATGTTGCGCTATGCTCGATTGGCCGTAACTGGGAAGTCCCTGACCAGGGTTGTTTTAGAGATTTGCTGGTAAGTGTTACCAGTAGTTTCTCGACCCGTTAAGGGCCTCACATCGGCATGACTTATCGGTTATTGGGGTCTGACGTTTACCACCCCTAGACTTTATATGCGACATATCAGACGAAGAGACCGGACTGCACGGTAGTGTTGTCGGTTGGCTCGACGGGAGTTGTAGCAGGTTCGCTTGTTCTCTTCTGATCGTTCAATACCCGGGTGGCCGTTACGTTTAGCTGACCGCTTGCGGCTTGGGGTGCTTGATATGATCATCACCCACTGCCGACGTATTGACGAGTCTTAGAGTCCCACAAAGGAGTTACCTAGTCCAGGAGAAACGTTGTTGTGCACGTATGCGATATGCGCATGGACCCGATTAAAATGCGCGTATAGGATACCGTATATTGATCGGACGGCTTGCTTTTGGTGGGGTCATATGTGATATGGCCGGATTGATAAATCAAGTGTTGATTTATCATTTAACCATTAGTTTTCTCACTTGAAATCTTTTCTTGTACATGATGGATGTATGCATGCATGTATGCTTTCTTTCTTTTAGTTTCATGCACATATGGATGTGCATACATACATACATACATACATCATCCTTCATGGTTGATTACACATTGAAAATGGTGGAAATATATGACTCACACCTTGGATTAAATATATGGATTATTATTTGATTTTTGTTAAAACAAAAGAAAAGAAGAAAAGGATAATTCTTGGTTAGTTTCTACACTCTTCCTTAAACCTAACCATGTTCACCTACTTCTAACCATGGGTTAACCTTCTCTTTGTGATTTAACTCAAATTAAATAATATCTTAAACATTTAACCATGGTTTGAGATGAGAAGGAATAAATATATATATATTTTCTTTTTCCTTTTCATGAGTTATCTTTTTACACTTGTTAAAAGAAAGCCATCATCTTCAGCCTCCTTCACCATTTGCTCTCTAGACTTTTGTAGTGAGCAATATACTCATCAAGTTAGGTTTTTGAAGTGAGAAAAGCCACCACAACATCATTCTACACAAGTTTAGCCCACTTGTTTAGAGTGTTATCTTCATTTCTTCTCTTGAAAAGTGAAGTTGCAAGCTTGGACTAGGAGCTTCGGGTGGATCGTCGTGGACACTAAGAGACTTCAAGCGAACCCTCCTCCAACCCTCAAGTGGCCAAGGAGTCTAGCGTAGGGAGCTACAAAGGTTGTACTCTCAAAACCCTAGCCTTTGTTACTTGTAATGTTTTGAAACCCTAATTTTTCTAGGAACGATTCTTTGTTTGTTAACTTAGCACCCTAAAAATTCAATCTTTGGTACATGTGATGCTTCCAATCTCTTCATGAGGTGCTAGGTTAACGCAACAGAAGGAACAAAGTAGCAATTGCTTAAAATCATAGTATTGCCATTTGGCAACACTTGGTGATATTCACCGACGGCCGCAGCATTAACTTGTGCTCTGTTCTCTACTCTGAGGGACATATCACCAGGTGCAACTATCCTACTTTTTCTCAGTCCCTGTAATAAATTACAGATATGAGATCCTGATCCGGTATCGAGTACCTAAGAGATAGGACTGACCGAAAAACAGTTCTTAATAACAAGAACACCTGAAGAAGACGCAACAGTATGTTTCTTCTTCGATGGGTTTATCAAGGAATTCAAAATTTCCTCTTTCTCTTGCTCATACTTATTACGGTTGTCGTAAGTTAGAGCCGAACCGACGTTCCTCACCCCCGAATAAGAATTCGGATCGGTAAAGAGATACATTTTATTATCTTGATTAGGGCGTGAAATGGTTGCTACCTGGAGAGAGAGGGAAAACACTCAGCGTGCGCTCTTGCAAGATTAGATTGGTTATTTAATTTATCTAACCAGGATGGCTCCTACTGTTTTCTCAAATTCTTCTTCAAACCCTAAAAGAAGAACTAGTCAGGATTAATCGCACGTCACAATACTTGCTTAACCTTTCAGCTAGGCCGGTGTTGGTACTTCGAGGAAGGTTTTCCAACGATTTCGCGAAGTTCCTTAATTACATAACCTCTTTTCCCTGGAGGCGTAGCCCCGCTAACACCTTTCTAGACACCTACTTGGTTTATAGAATTGATTGTTAAGTGTGATAATCTCCTGAGAGTAATCCTACTCATCAGTGCGATCGGCATCCAACTATCATTGTGTGATGCACTAGATAGAATCCACTCTAGTCACCACACTCCAGAAGATATGCTAAATCTGCAAGTTTCCTGTATGTTTGAAACTCCCGATGTGGTTTCTGCCCCTAGGACCCAAGTGACCTTGACTAAAGATCAAAATGTCGAAGAGCCATAGTCAAGTTCTACCCGTCATTATCTGGATTGCATTAGACCCACCCGTACGAACCTTGACTAAAGATCAAAATGATCGCATGACTGTCCTAACCAATCGCATAAGCAACGGAAAAGCATTACATAACTACCGAACACTATGCCTCGACTAAAGATCGAAATGCGTAGCACGAATACTAAGCAATACCAATCCGAAATGACGGAGGGCTATGGCTGGGTTTTTGGCCAAAAACCCGTTAACGTAATGAACTTGATATTGTTGAAGGAACATGAGTGGTTTTATAAATATATAGTGGTGAAAACCTTTGCTAAAGAGGTCACTCCCTGTGAAGGGATCTCAGCTCTTTCCTCGTTGAATGAGGTGCAGGATATTCCAAACTGAATACCACTGTTCAAAGTAAAAATAGTCGACTATATTAAAGTTATTACCCTGACGTAAACTTTTACTCAAGGGGTCACTCCCGGTGAAGGCATCTCGGTCCTTGCCTCATCGAATGAGGTGCGGGATATTCCAAACTGAATACCACTATGCAAAGCAAAAGAGAACGTCTGTAATGTCAGTTTTTAAAGCTTGGTTCCAACAACATCTTTTAGGTTTATTATCTTGCATTAATTAAAATTAATGCGGTCCCATCAATTTGTAACCTATCACACCAGAAAAGAACGAAAATAAAATTTACGTATATACCATCCGTATTCGCTATGAGGCCCCGTCATCAACCGTTAGGTTACTTAACTAATGACAGAGCGGGGACTGGACTAGCACGGGTGCAAAACATATACAACATCTACTAGTATATATATAAGTATATATAACATTCGTCCCAGGCATGATAATAAACAACATCACAGATAACATTACAGATTGGTGGATAATCTTGGAGCCCCGGGTTTCATTTGAGCCGTAAATAAAACCCGACGTTCCGGTCGTATGGATAGCATGTGCAATGAAAGACTGTACCCTCTACAAGTGCGGCGAATAGCCCGCCAGTTCTAGAATGAAGCCCCCTCCATCTCAGCGCAATGAGAATGAAGCCTCCTCCGTCTCGATGCCATGAGATGCGGGCTTGTTGCCTTCTAGAACCCGGCTATCCGTGCACTCCGCCGTGGGGTAATCCTAGTACAGAATATTAAAAAAATATATACAACCGGTGACATCGACCTCAGCCCGGTCGTGCCCTAAAAAAATATACAACCCAGCAAAGACGACAGTCCACATGTCGGACGCTCGCCTCGCAATAACAAATGTACAAATGAATTTAAACTGTATTCTAACATTGCACCACATGCTATCCACCACGACAATCGAACCACAATCACAGCACAAGCACACAACATCAACGCGAATGTCACGTTCGCAAAACCCGTCTAATAGAACATATAGCAATCGGACGAGTTTTACCGATCGAGTAACATTCCCGGTCGCAGATAAAAGTGAATGTACTGAAAACAAAATAAGTATTTTAAAATTACGATCGACTAAACTTTCCAAGTAGGCCCTAAGTATTAAACCAACACTGTAACAAATCTGGGCCCAAAAACTAATTATTCCAGAAACCAAAATTTCAAAAATAAGAGGCCCAGAAGAAATTTTGTTCACATGGGACCCAAAACGGCCGCGGAACTGCCGCTAATAGGGGGTTTGCACGGCGGTTCCACGGCGGTTTAGAGGGATCACATGACCAATTTTCTTCTGTAGCCTACAAAAAGCCTGCATGATTCTTTGGGACCATAAAATTAATTTTTCAAGCACGTTTAAAAATCGACAGAAACTACATGAAATGAAGGGTTACCCTAGCGCCCCGGCCATCTCACTTGGCCAAATGCAGAACAAAAATTTTAAGACGAATAAAACTTGGCGCTACACTAAACCCTAAAACCGGATCTTTCCAAAAAACTAACTAGCTACACTAAGAAAGCTATCTACTATGATAGAAACCTCACCAAATGAACCAAGTCCTTCGGTCTTCTTTCTTCATCTTTATCTCCTAGCAAGCGCCTTGAACATGCTTGAACTCCAAATCCAGCTCCATCGGGATCGAGCTTGTTCTCCGGCCTCCTTTTATCGTAGATGATCCACCCGGGGAGTGTGATCCATGGCTCTAGCTCTTTGAAATATGTCAAAAGAGCAACTAGAGAACTTGGGATGCTACTCTAAGTAATCTAGGATGTAGTTTGGATGTCTAAGTGTTTTATCTCTTTCTAGCCTCTTCACTTGTATTTCAACACATGAGAAATGTAGTGAAGAGGAAGAAGATGAAGATGGCGGAGAAAGCTAGAGGAGGGAGGAGATGAGAGCACAAGAGAGAAAAATGAATCAAGCATGAAAAAGAAAATACACACAATGGTTTTGTATATCAATTCTTTCATTAAACAATTAGCAACCATGCTTCAATAGTAAACCCAAAATCAATTATAAATTCATTTGACTACTATTGAAGCATGGTCACCTCTTTTCCTCCCATACTCTTACTTTACACCTCATTTCCATTTATGAAATAAATGGAAAATGCATAATGATGTGGCCACCATCTAGAAGGAAATCTGTAGTAAATACGGATTTCAGTCTACTGTACAAATATACCGGCAATCAGATAAAAATCCGAACGCCCAAAAGAGATAGAATAATATGAAGAACGTAATACTAGAATATATATATCGAAATACATATACGAAAATTATTAAATCAATACCTGATTTAATAATCTGGCTCAAACCCGAGCCGGCTAGTATTACAAACTGTCCGATCGAAAATCCGAGTACCAAGTACATCAATCGATCGAACCCTGCACGTATCCAATATGGCTACTACATCGTTTCGCCTGAATCAGGGAAACCCTCTGTGTGGGACTCTAAAGACTCGACAGTACTCTGGCAGTGGGTTTAACCACAAGCTCATCAGCGGAACTAGCTGTACGTAACGGCTACCCAGGTACCTGTCGAAAAGAAGGCCGATGAGCAAACTCATCCGGATCTCCTACTGAGCCTATCCGTGACAATATCCGTACAGTCCAGTCTCTTCGTCAAAGAGTATCGCATACCGGGTCTAGGGGATGGTGAACCTCAGACCCTAACAACCTGATAAGTCGTGCCGATGTGGCTCAGGACCAATCCGGGAAACTACTGATCAACCTATCAGTAAATACCTAGTGTCTTGGCCAAGGTCTTATGGTCTTGACCAATCGAATCACAGTGCGATATCGACTCCCTATACCGGGAGAGACGAATCCCCGACAATCGCTCGCTATCTCTATGTGGCTCGGGACTGAACCCAACCAAAACATGTTTGCACGACTCAGTAGAGCCGTGGTAGGGTAGTGATCAAAGTTCAGTAGGAACTCACACGAGACAAATGTCGATCTCGGGTCCAAAGACTAACCTGTACACATGTCACCTAAGAACTTCCATCTGATGATAGGTATAGTACAATATGGAAGTTCTCGGCTAGTCCGTACAGTGTCCTCACACCCAGTGAGTACCTGTATACGATCTTAGGTGCATCAGACCAATGGCTACGGGACCAACCATCCCCCGAAGGGGCTAGAAACGTACACACCAGTCTACTCTGGAGTATCAGTGCCCAGTCTCGATACTCACGTGACCAGGGACCATTTAAGGATGTGCTTATAGACTACCCTGCTCCCACAAGTATGATCGCCATCACAACGCAGGTAGTCAAGCAAGATCCTAGGGGCTTTATCAACATGTAACCGCGATATGTAATAACGAGTATGACATATGCCATGTTAAGATAAAGACAAACCACTATAGTATACTACCGTATCCAGTCTTTATCAATATCTGCAAACCAGATATAACAACAATACAAATAAATACACATATCCTGATAAAGACAAGTCAAATAATATGCTAAAAACTGAGCAAGATTGTTCTGTACATACATATCCCTAGTATCCATATGTATACATATACAATACTGGCCTCTAGGGCATATACATCCAACATATATATCGCACAACGATCCTCATAATATCATATCATGAACGGTGTCTCGACTCAATCACATATCATAATCTCATGACATCATGCCCGATCATATCGACTCACATCCATTAACAAATAGTATCCTCATCTCAAACGTATATGTATACTATATATAACTATATATATATAGTTATATATATATATATATATTAACGCATCCATATACATATATACATATACACACATATCATAACACACACGTGTATGTGTGCGACAACGCCTATCCTAAAGTTCTCGACTAAGGTTAACTACAATAGGAATAGATCTTTCTAGATTAAACCTAATCAAACCTAAGGTCTCCAAGATACCCTATTTGCTAAGTATCCAAATATAACTAACTTAGCAATATCCTATCCTACAGTTGCGGGGGTGCTATACGCCATACACCCGACTTCCTCCGTAAATATACATCTACTCACCTTGAACCTCGCTTGCCGAAGTCGATTACACCATGCTCTCCTCATCGTCCCGAAGTCCACGCGAAGGTACCTATAATTTTCAAATACGTAGTATTGTAATACAAGAATTGGATACATGAAAAGCCGACACGGCATCCGAAACACACATAAGTTAGAACCTATGGCCTACGCATGCAAGAATAACCAACAACTCTTGACATCGATGTACAAATGCCAATCGATTGAGATAAAACACAAATATAAAAACTTTAAGTTATTAAAACCCATGAAACCAAAACAGAAACTAAGGAAAACAGCTCCAGATTTTGCCTCAGGTAATTTGGAACTAATCTAATAACACAGAGGCTAGTTAATGAGGTGTGTGAGATATAGGACAAAACCCAACTCCAGTAACCAAAATTGGCCAGGAGAGATACTCAGAATTGTCGACGCCACCGGTCGCACGATAAGGTTTGGGCCTTATCTTCTCATGGTAGTTCCTAGGGGTCTAACTAGGTTAATGTATGTGTTTGATTTTCTCAGAAATAACCCAGGTTGCTCCAGATTCCCTGTAGTCCTCACAATACCACAAAATACGAAATCGACAAAATTATAAGGTTCAACTCTCAGTTTGGTCTCTAATACATCACTGATGTCATGAAAAACACCATTACAGGGGTTTAGACACTTTCTAATCCTCAATTACACCCTTACCACTCCAATTATTTTCTAAACCTCCTCTTGGAATTTTTCAATATCACCAAACCATATTGGCTTAACTCTAACTAAACTAGGACATTAAGAAAACTAAGAACTAGACTAGAAGTGATGGGTTATACCTCATTTGGCAACTCAAGAAAATTCTTGATTTGCCCAAAGTGCTCAAAATCACCACTTGATTCCTCCATGGTCCTTGTAGTGAGCTTGTGATTATATTTTGTGAAGGAAGTGTGGATTTTTGGGATGGTTTTAGAGGTGTTTCAAGGTGGTAGTGTAGGTGGAGGAAGATGAAGAATGAGGAGGAGATAAAGAAGAGGAAATGGTGAGTAGAGAATGAGTCATAGTCAAAGAGATTACCCCCTCCCCCCTCTCTCATCCTCTCTCTCCTAGCCCATACTTTCTTGTCCCCCTCCATCAATATATCTTCCATTTTATTTTCTTTTTATTGTAAATGCCAAAATCATTTTTAAAGAAAAGAGAAGCCATGGTTAAAAGAGGGAAATGTAACAAGTGTTGTGTGCAACATGTTATGTTGCATGACATGCACATAAACACTATTAATGCATGATTAGAAAATATTAATCAAGTTTAGCATAATTTTGCATCTAAATAATTATTTAATAAATTATAAATGCTCAATTCACACAACTCCCTTCAAAATCAATAATTTAAATAGATTTTCCAATTATTTCCCAACTATAAATATGTAATTATTTCATATCCTTAAAACCAATTTCTATATCTATATAATATCCATGAAATTTATAATTTTAATTATTTAAATTCCCAAAAATAATATTTATTTTCTGAAATGTTACATAGATAAACTAAAAATCAATCTAATCTTGCAAGAGTGCACAATGAGTGTTTCTTTTCTCTCTCTCTAGGTAGCAACCATGTCACGCCCTAATCAAGATAATAAAATGTTTGACTTAACCGAACCAGCTTGTTACACAAGGCTGGGAAATGTCGGTTCAGCTCTAACTTGTGAAAATTGTCATGAGAATGGGCAAGGGAAAAAGGACTGTAATGAATTCCATATGACCCTAGCGAAGGAGAAGCATTCTAATTCATCTTTTTCGGGTGTATTTGTTATTGAAAACTATTTTTCGGTCAACCCTACCTCCTGGGTACTAGATACCGTATCAGAATATCATATCTGTAATTTATTACAGGGACTGAGAAAAAGTAGAGTGGTTAGACCGGATAATATGTCCCTCGGAGTAGGAAACGGAGCACAAATTGATGCTGCAGCCGTCGGCGAATATCATCTTATACTGCTAATTGGCAACACTATGATTTTGAACAATTGTTATTATGTACCTTGCATAGTTTGCAACATCATATCAGTCTCTTTACTTGATAATGATGGATATAATTTTGTTCTGGATAGAAATATCAGTATCTATGTTCTTATCAAAACACAGTTTTTAATATATAAAACACACGCAAGAAGAAAAGTTCAGATACGAGCGAAATCTACTTGTAGCATTGTATACTTGGTCATATCGGTGAGAAAAGACTAAGTAAATTGTATAAAGATGGATATCTGAATTCATTCGAATTTTCATCCTATGAAACTTGTCGGTCTTGTTTCAAAAGGAAGATGACCAAATCTTTGTTCAATGGATATGGAGAAAGAGCGACAGAGCTCTTGGGACTCATACACAGTGATGTGTGTGGTCCAATGTCTATACATGTAAGGGCTAGGTTCTCGTACTTCATTACATTCACTAACGATCTCTCTAGATTCGGATATATGCATTTTTTGAAACACGAATCTGAAACTTTTGAGAAATTCAAAGAATATAAAAACGAAGTAGAGAATCGGACCGGCAAAAGAATCAAGATCATCCGATCTGATAGAGGAGGAGAGTATTTAAGCATAGAATTCCTTGATTACCTAAAAGAGAATGGAATTCTCTCTCAGCTTACTTCTCTGTATACACCATAGAATAACGGTATATCATAGCGGAGGAATCATACCCTCTTTGATATGGTTCGCTCCATGATGAGTAGTGTTGTGTCGTCTCTTTTATTCTAGGATTATGCGCTTCAGACAGCAGCATATCTACTGAATTATGTTCCATCCAAATCTATGCTTAAAACTCCATATGAAATATAGAGTGGAAGGAATTCATATCTTAAGCGGTTTAAGATATGGGGTTGTCCGGCCTATGTGAAAACGTAAAAACCGGACAAATTTGAGGCATGATCGGTTTTTTGTAAATTTGTAAGATATCCTAAGAATTCTCTAGGATATCTGTTATACCATACCGAGGAACAGAAGGTGTTTGTTGCTCGCTACACCGTCATTTTAGAGAAGGAATTTCTTGCAAAAGAAATTGGTGGGAGCATGGTAGAACTCGATGAAATGTCGAAATCATAAACTGAAACTGAGGAATTGGTGGAACCGGAGAATTCAATAATCCCGAACGAATCTCAGCCACTCTGCAGATCTAATATGATTTCTCATCCGCCCGAGAGATTCAATAGTTTTCTTATAGATGGGGATCGAGAGAATTGCATCTTGGAAGAAAATAATCCTACTAGTTTCGAGCAATCTATTACCAGTAGAGACTCTGTAAAATGGTTGGATACTATGACATCCGAAATAGAGTCGACGTACACCAACAAAGTTTGAACTTTGGATGTTGCTCCTCCTGGAGTAAAACCCGTTGGATGGAAATGGATCTTCAAAAAGAATATTGGTGTAGATGGACAGGTGGAAACTAATAATGTTAGACTTATTGTAAAAGGTTTTTGTTAAAGACCAGGAGTGGATTATGACGAAACCTTTTCTCCAGTAGCTATGCTAAAATCCATTCGGATCCTACTTGCCATTGCTGCATTCCATGACTATAATATCTGGTAGATGGACGTAAAAATGGCTTTTCTAAATGGAATTTTAGAAGAGTGCGTTTATATGGATCAGCCGGAGGGATTCGTAGACAGTGGGAGCAGTGAGAAGGTGTGAAAGTTGCTTAAATGCATTTATGGATTAATGCAGGTATCGCGGAGCAGGAACATCAATTTTGATGAAACGGTCAAGAAATTTGACTTCATCAAAAATAAGGATGAGCCATGTATCCACAAGAAAATTGTAGAACGAACTGTCGTATTCCTAGTGTTGTATGTGGACGATATTCTCTTTATAGGAATTGACATTCCTATGCTACAATGGGTCAAACTGTTCTTGTCACAAAAGTTCTCCATGAAAGAACTGGGATATGCCTCATACATTCTGGAGATTAAGATCTACAAAGATAGATCTAAGAGATTTTTGGGACTTTCACAGTTCAGGTATATAGAGACCATACAGAAGAGATTTAGTATGGAAGATTTCAAGAGCGATAATATACCTGCATTGTATGGAATCATTCTCTCCAAAGACTGATGAGGAGAGGGCTTGCAAGAGCATTATACCCTACGCTTCAGCAGTAGAATCTATAATGTATGTGATGCTATGTACCAGACCAGATATAGCATACGCGCTTAGCGTTGTGAGCTGGTATCATTCGATCCCAGGTGAGAATCATTGGACAGCTGTAAAGAACATTCTCAAGTACCTGAGAAGGACTAAGGATATATGCTTGGTTTACGGTAATGGAGACCTCAAGATCGAGTCTTTTACTGATTCAAGCTTCAAAAGTGATAAGGATGACAGCAAGTCTGTCTCAGGATTTATATTTACCTTCAACGGAGGGGTGGTCTGTTGGAAGAGCGCCAAATAGGACACCGTCGCAGACTCGACGATGTAGGTTGAATATATTACTGCAAACGATACCGCGAAAGAAGCGGTCTGGATGAAGAAGTTCATTACTGAACTTGAGGTAGTTCCGTCCATTGTTAATCCAATACCTTTGTATTGTGATAACAATAGGGTTATGGGTTTAGCGAAGAAACCACGGTCCCATAAGAATACCAGACACATCTTGAGGCGGTATCACCTAATCAGGGAGATCGTAGATCGCCGAGAGATCGAGATTCGGAGAGTAGATACAACAGACAATACGGCGGATCCATTTACCAATGCCCTCCCTTAAGCGCAGTTCAAGCGACTTTTTGAGATGTTGGGTATGCGATACGCCAACAACTGGCCCTAGAGCAGACGTTGGGTATTCGTGAAGGGTTACAGCAGTGCCCCGGCCACCGAAACGCGGCCAAAATGCGGATCAAAAATTTATAAACCGGCGCTACCGTTACCCGATTTACGGTTCGACCTTAAACCCAAAACTAGCAAACTAATATGAGGTTAGAATCGTTATACCGAGTTGATCCGTGTCCTTCGGTCTTCATTCCAAGCTCCTAGTGATCCTTTGATAATGTTTGGTTGCCGGTCTTCCTCCATCTCCGATGATCCACCCGAGAGATGTAACTCCGGCTCTAGCTCCACAACATGATGCAAATGGAGCAACTAGGGTCTCTAGGATGCTACCCTAGAGAGCCTAGGATGTAGTGTGTACTATTACAAGCATGGTTCTCACCATACCTCCATCATGCAATTTCCACCTCATTTATCTATTTAATAAAAAATGGTCAAATCAAGAAATGAGGTGGCACCTTCTAAAATGTTATCCGGTAAAAAATACGGATTACATTCTACTGTAAATATATCTGCATTCGTACCGAAATACGAATACCCAAAGAGATAGAATAACACAAAGAATATAATAATAGAATATACATACCGAAATACATATACGCAAATTATTAAATCAATGCCTGATTTAATAATTCGGCTCAAAATCGAGCCGGCTAGTATTATCAACTGTCCAATCAAAAACCCGAGTACAATGTACATCAATCGATCGGAACCCTGCACGTATCCAATACGGCTACTACCTCATTTCTCCAGAACCAGGGAAACCCTCTGTGTGGGACTCTAAAGACTCGTCAATACGCTGACAGTGGGTTTAACCACAAGCACGTCAGCGGCACTAGCTGTACATAACGGCTACCCAAGTATTGAGCAAATGGGAGGCCGACGAGCAAACTCATGCAGAACTCCTACTGAGCCTGACAGTGACAATATCCGTACAGTCCGGTCTATTCGTCTAAGAGTATCGCATATCGAGTCTAAGGGGGTGGATAAAATCAGACCCCTAACAACGCGACATTTAGTGTCGGTATGAAACCCCATCACCACCTGAGAAACTATCGATCCTGAATCGATAATTCTCGTCCACCGTGGCAACGGAATTTTGGTGATGGCCATCCGTACACAACGCGACATCAATCTCCAATACCGGGAGAGACGAATCCCCGACGATCCGATCACTGCCTCCATGTGGCTTGGGACTGTACCCAACTAAAACCTGTTTGCACGACTCCTTTGAGCTGTGGTAGGGTAGTAATCAAAGCACAGTGGGAACTCACACGAGAAAAATTATGATCTCAGGTCGACAGAATAACCTGTACACATGTCACCTGGGAACTGCTTGTTGGAGATAGTGTCCTCAGAGTCAATTATTGGATCACAGGCACGTGATTGCAATGATTGAGGGAGGACCTGTCCCAGTAGGACAGTCTTACTCGAGATGATAGTATGCTATCTGGTTTATCTTTATCATCGTGTACTGCTTTAGGTGACCTGACATGTCGCTATTACACGTTGATAGAGCCCCTAGGATTCTTGCTTGACCACCAGCAGTATGATGGCGATCATATAAGTAGGAACTGGGGTCTATAAGCATATCCTTAAATGGTCCCTAGTCGTGGAAGTTTCGAGACAGGGCATCGATACTCCAGAGTAGACTAGTGTATACAGTCGAGACCCCGACGAGGGGCGGTGGCCGGTCTCACAAGCCATTGGTGTCAGACGGATCACCTAAGATGTATACAAGTGCTCATTGGGTTATGAGTACACCGGACAGGACTCGCCGGGAACATGCTAGTTGGTCTTATACCTGACGTCAGATAGCAGTTCCCTAGTGACAAGTGTACAGGTTAGTTCATCGACCTGGGGATCGTCATTTGTCTCGTGTGAGTTCCCACTGTACTTTGATTACTACCCTACCACGCTCAAAGGAGACGTGCAAACAGGTTTTAGTTGGATACAGTCCCGAGCCACATGGAGGCAGTGAGCGGATCTTCAGGGGTTCGTCTCTCCCGGTATTGGGGGTGAGGTCGCGCTGTGTCTAGGAGAGCCATTACACAAAGCCCTCGGCCGAGGAAGGAGATTTACTGGTAGGTATTCCAGTAGTATCTCAGGGTGTTCTGGGCTACACTCCGACACGACTTGTACCGCTTTTGGGGGTCTGACTTTTACCAACCCCCTAGGCTCGCCATGCGATGCTCATAGACGAACGGACCGGACTGTACGGATATTGTCACTGACAGGCTCAGTAGGGTGTCAGGATGAGTTCGCTCATTGACGTCCCTTTTGGTCAATACCTGGTAGCCCGTTACGTAATGGCTTATACCTCTGACGTGCTAGTGGTTAAATCCACAACCAAGGTGTTGACGAGTCTTTAGAGTCCCCCACATTCAGTTGCTCAAGTTTTCGGGCGAAACGCTGTAGAGGTCGTATGGAGATATGGCAGGGTTCGATCAAATACGTGCGGTATTGCACGGATCAGGATCGGACGAATAATACTAGCCGGCTTTGGTTTAAGCCGGATCCTAGTATAGTACAGTGTAGATTTTGTCTCATTGCATTTGTATTTCGGTCGGAATACAGATGCGGGTCTGTATGCACAGTATCGGGGTTTTCCTGTACTATATTACGGGACCGGTTTTCTGGAGTTGCCAGTTTGCTTTCCGTTTCGGCCATTTTCATTTGTATCTTTCAATGGCCGAAGTTTGGTGGAGTAGGGCTTATTTGCATTTGTGCAAGTAAGCAATTTGGAAGGGGGTCTTTGCATATTGTTGTGTCATGATCACTTGACTTTCTTTAGTCATCATGGCTAGTCTTGTAGTGTCATGATGGCATGACTTTTTGGTGATGGTGATGGATTATGATGGTTGTATGAGTGTTGGAGTTTCTTTGTGATCATTTCTTGATATGATAACTTTTCCTCTCACTTGCATTATTCTTAGGGCTATCATTTTCACTCACTCATTCTCACTCTCACCTCACCAAGTTGCATGGCCGGCCACTCCTCATGGGGCTGTCCCAATTTTTGGGCAAGGGAATTACACTCATTTGGCTTCACAAAATCCCATTTTTTTGTTCCACCTCCAAAGTATAGTTCAATTCCTCCACCATTATGGCAACCTCCATGAACCCCAAAGTGAGACATGGTTCAACACACATTCTACAGCAAACCTTGGGCACGTCGGCTCGCCAACTTCGTGCCCGAGTTGACTCGGTATAGAGGTGGGAGCCCGTAAAAGAAGCAGGCGACATGGTGCCCTTCCGGGGAGGAAGTGGAGACTGGACATTCCGCGGGAGATCGGGACAACGGCGAGAAGACCGGAGGACACGGATCGCTCGGTATATATCTCTTCCCCATCTAGTAGTTAGCTAGGACTTGTTAATGGCCCGATCCGGGTTTTAGTGCGCGGTGGTGCCGGTTCAAGAAAATTAAAGTCAACCATCGCTTCCGCTTTTGGCCTCGGGATGGAGGCCGGGGCGCCGCCGTGCACTTACAGTGATATCAGAGCCTCGCCATTAACATAGTCTAGCTTTGTCTAATGTGTTTTACGTTTCCGATCGAACAATATTCCAAAATCCGCGTTTTCTCATGCATCAGTTCTCTGTTAAAATTTTTTGTGCTCCAAAAAATTTTTCAGTGTGTTGCAGAAGTATGTGCATGGACTTATAAGCCTACTGTAAAAATTCGACAACATGATTCAACAAGAAGACCGCGGAACCGCGGCCAAAACCCCCTCCTAGCCACGGTTCCGCGGCGGTTCTGTGTTATTATTGTGCCAATTTTTTCCAGTGGGCTTTTGGGTTGAAAATAGGGGTTTTGGAATATTAATTTTGGGCCCAGAATTTCTTTAAGTGCTACAGTAAAGCTTTGGGGCCCCCTTGATAAAATTTAATCGATCGGATATTTTAAACACATTAGTTCACAGTATTTACATTATATCTGCGACCGTGAATGTTACTTGATCGGTAAATCCTGTCTAACTGCTATAGCCCGGTTAGACGGATTTGCGAACGTGACATTCACGTTGATGTTCTGTGTATTGCTGTGATATTGCGGATTGATCGTGGGGGATAGCCTGGATGCAATGCTAGTACAGTTTTATTGTATTATGTACTTTTGATATTGCGGGGCGAGCGTCCGACATGTGGACTGCCGTCACTGCCTGTTTGTATTATTATTTTGGGGCACGACCAGGTTGCGGTCGATGTACCCATTGTATGTATATTTTACTTTCTGTACTAGGATTGCCCCGCGGAGGGGTGCACGGATAGCCTGGTTCTAGAGGGCAACTGTTGTGCCACGGCAGCGCCCCGGCCGTCTTACTCGAGGCCAAATTGCGGAATAAAAATTTTTCCTTACTCGGAAACCGGCGCTACCGCGGACAAAGAAAAACCCGGATCGTTAACCATTAACCTACGCTAGCTAACAAGAGATAGGGTGAGAAGTATACCGAGTGATCCGAGTCCTCCGGTCTTCTCGTCATCGTCCCGATCTCCCGCGGAAAGTGTTGCCTCCACATCGTCGCCTCCTCGCCGGAAAGGGCACCACATCGCCTTCTTCTTTTACGGGCTCCCGCCTCAATACCGAGGCAACTCGGGCATGAAGCCGGCAACTCGACATGCCCAAGATGTGCTGTAGAATGTAGTGTAGAATATGCTTGTCTCTTTTTAGGGTTTGTAGTTGCCATGATGGAGGAATGGGATTAGGAAAAATGGTGCTTTCATTTTTCCAAAACAAGAAGAAGAAGGAGATGAAGAATTCCTTCCAAAACTAAGATGAACTCTCTCATTCTTTTTCTTTCTCTCTTTTCTTTTTCTTCTTCTCTCTTTTCTAATGAAAAACCTTTTCTTCTCCAATGAGAATGGTGGAGGAGATAATATGAAGCATGAAGGGAGGTGAGTGTAGGGTAAAGGAAGTGGTGACCATATCAAGACATAATCATCACAAACTCACATCAACTCTAATCCACATCTTATCTTCATAAAGCATGAAATGAATGGTATCTAAAAAGGTTATCATAATAAATCATCTTACAAATAAAACCTCCACCAAAAGTAATTTGCAAAACTGCAAATTACCCCCTCCATCAGAAAAGTCCGGCCGGGAAAGAACAAAGGAAAACCGGCCGGAACGGAATGCAAACTGGCAACTCCAGAAAACTGGTCCCGTAATAAATTACAGGAAAACCCCAATACTGTGCATACACACCCGCATCTGTATTCCGTCCGGATACAAATGCAATGAGACAAAATCTACACTGTACTAAACTAGGACCGGCTTAAGCCAAAGCCGGCTAGTAAAATCCGTTCGATCCTGATCCGTGCAATACCGCACGTATCAGATCGAACCCTGCCATATAACTATACGGCTACTAGTACAAAACTGTCCGATCCTGATCCGTGCAATACCGCACGTATCTGATCGAACCCTGCCATATCTCCATACGGCCTCTACAGCGTTTCGCCCGAAAGCTTGAGTAACTGTAAGTGTGGTGGACTCTAAAGACTCGTCAATACTATGGCTGTGGATTTAACCACTAGCACGTCAGAGGTATAAGCCAATACGTGACGGGCCACCAGCTATTGACCAAAAGGGACGTCGATGAGCGAACTCATCCTGACACCCTACTGAGCCTGTCAGTGACAATATCCGTACAGTCCGGTCCGTTCGTCTATGAGTATCGCATGGCGGGCCTAGGGGGTTGGTAAAAGTCAGACCCCCAAAAGCGGTACAAGTCGTGTCGGAGTGTAGCCCAGAACGCCCTGAGATACTACTGGAATACCTACCAGTAAATCTCCTGCCTCGGCCGAGGGCTTTGCGTAATGGCTCTCCTAGACACAGCGCGACCTCACCCCCAATACCGGGAGAGACGAACCCCTGCAGATCCGCTCACTGCCTCCATGTGGCTCGGGACTGTACCCAACTAAAACCTGTTTGCACGACTCCTTTGAGCCATGGTAGGGTAGTAATCAAAGCACAGTGGGAACTCACACGAGACAAATGACGATCCTCAGGTCGATGAACTAACCTGTACACATGTCACCAGGGAACTGCTATCTGACGTCAGGTATAAGCCCAACTAGCAGGTTCCCGGCGAGTCCTGTCCGGTGTACTCATAACCCAATGAGCACCTGTATACATCTTAGGTGAACCAACTGACACCAGTGGCTTGTGAGACCGGCCACCGCCCCTCGTCGGGGTCTCGACTGTATACACTAGTCTACTAATGGAGTATCGATGCCCTGTCTCGAAACTCCTACGACTAGGGACCTTTTAAGGATGTGCTTATAGACTACCAGCTCCCACGTATATGATCGCCATCATACTGCTGGCAGTGAAGCAAGAATCCTAGGGGCTCTATCAACGTGTAATAGCGACATGTCAGGTCACCTAAAGCAGTACACGATGATAAAGGTAAACCAGATAGCATACTATCATCTCGAGTAAGACTGTCCTACCGGGATAGGTCCTCCCTCAATCATTGCAATCACGTGCCTGTGATCCAATAATTGACTCTGAGGGCACTATCTCCAACAATCTCCCACTTGCACTCAAGGCTAATTATTGCGATGCCGCATACTCACAGCCCGTGTGATACCGAACACCCAACTCCTCTACTAGTCAGTCTCACAAAGCTCGTTTGCGAAACTATTGCGTTCGAGGAATAGCCTCAGTGAGTGGATCCGCTGTGATGTTTCTTTCTATGTCTCTCTATATCTCAAGTTCGCGGAGAAAGCCATCTCCCGAAATGAGCAATACCTGTCTTAGAATGTCTGGATGTCTGATGGGACCTAGCTCATAAATGAACTCCAAATCCAAACTTCTTAGACTGTATCGATAACTGAACTTAATCAGTATCCTGCGCCATGCCACCCTCAGTATTGCCTTGGACCACCTGTCCAAAATACTGCCCCTCGTCAGAGGGAGAACTATAACTCTGACAACCTCCTTGTCGTCCATGTCACCTTGGAAGCCTGGAGTGATAACCGTCTCCTAAAGGAGGCAGCCGTTATCGTATCCCTAGAACATTCACTTATGTTCTAAAACTGCTTCCGACTGTTTCTCCAGGATTGGATTAATATCAACTTATTGCATCTACTACAAGAACAACATCTGGTGTGGTACTTGACATCTCATGATTGACTCAATTGCCTAAGCAAGTGATCTGTCAATCATGCGTATCCCTCTCCCCTTTAGTCTGTAAGACACCTTTAGAGAGGGTGACTCCATTACCTGCAGGTACACTACCGTGCCAGGAGTCGTCCATTCTAAATACTCTTAGAATGCTGTCAAAGTACCCTGATTGGGAAACCACCCAAATCTAGATCTAAAACCATAGGTCTAGTAACCAGTATGTCTGATATAATATCCAAGTCCCATGTGGAGAAAACACTGTGTGACGACCAAAGTATAACCGATCGTAGTATAGGAATATCACTTCCTACTACCTTCTCAACAGATCCATCACCTATTCTGATGACGTCAAACCTATAACTGTCACATCAGAAATAGATGATCTATCTCCGCTACATCTGCTTTAGTCTATAAATGGACATAAGCCTGATGTCCACCAATGCTTCCGCTGCTCCCACTGACTACGACAACCCTCTGGCAGAGTCATATAGACGTTCACTTCTAAAGCTAGTTTAGAACGACGTTATACTCATCCTCCCACCGGGTCTCGCAGCCTGGAACAACAACAATGGCAAGTGTGGGTAAACGAGAACTTCCCTGTCACCGTCCTTGAGGCTACCGTAGTACCTCTCAGGTGCCTGAAGTTACCCACCTTATCTGCGGAGTGGCCAATGGAATGTCAAATCAGATTGAATCTTTAGGTTCCTTATTAAATCTTCAGTAATCGTTTGCGGTTCTGGAATCACTTCCAGTTCTACCATACTCCCACTGCTGTTTTTGAAAAATCCATTTTTAATAAAACTGTGGCGAGTCTAGAACAATATTTCTATTGATCTGCCAGATGGTAGAAAGTCAACCCTCATCATAGCCTGGGTCAACCCACAAACAGCCATTACAGAAACGTGCCTTGAGTTATCCGGAGTCTGGTTTTAAGCATAAGCCGGACAACTCCCCGTACCTTAACATCGTTAAGATATGAACTGTTCTATATCCAATATAGAACCAGAGGCACTGATTTAATTGAACCAGATTCAAATCATGCAGCTGTCTCCAGTGCATGTCAACTAAATGGAGAGAGGCCGATCAGCGTTACTCAACTTAGGAATGCTTCCAATTATGAGTGACCTGAAAGAGAAGCAAGTTCTCTTTATCATTACTATCAACTGAATACCATACACAAGTATCTACATCTTCGATCACTTTGAAGAATCCCGATACTTGCAATACTTGGTTCTCTACTGTATTCAAATACCTATAACTCCTCAAAACTTAGACCCTGTGTTTCTACGAAACACATGTCTAAGAACTAGAGAAGTTAAAAGTAAACAGAATATAGTATGAGGACCAACCCCTCTGTCCTGATGGACCCTGGACGACATACAATACTCTGTATAAGTCTCTTGAGTCTAATAACTCATTCACTGTGTGTCGTAGGTTGAAAACTGTACTTATGGTTAAGAAGAATTACACCGCTGTTTAATGCTCCTTACCTAACCATCCACTGATATAGGTAAATGTCATCGACATAATATCAAAAGGTATATCTCACTCTATGAAAATAGACGTACAGATATATCAATTTGAAATTGGTGCATAACCGCGGATATTCAAAACCAAAAAATTGCCGTCCGGCAAACAACCCAGGTGACTTCCTCAAATATCACCGATTACAATGAATCCCGATATAGTGAGGATGATCACCCAATTCCCAATAACTTACTCCCACTCAACATCTGTAAAACCATACAGATGTGAGAAACCAACCTGGTAAATACATACCCTGGAGTAAGTGTCTAATCGGGAAATCAGTTTTCTATTAACAGTACACAGTGAAACTGAAACATTGAAATGTTTCGTCGGGGTATCCTGGTATTCCTAGTAATGCCTCTTCCATTATCCAGATTCACAACTGTAACCGTATAATTCTTTGCCACCTCTCCAAATCCCTTTATATGTCTTTAGTCATTACCGTCTGCACACCCCTTTAGGCCAAATGGTTTTCTTCCTTCCCCACCGTTCGGCACCAGCCTATGGTTTGGAAGAAGACTATCCAAAAGGCATAAAGGGTGTACTGTCCCAATCCTAGGAACACTCGCAATGCGAGAGAAGGTGAAGATGAAAGACACCTGAATGTACTTAATTCCTATTTCTCCTGAACCAGAATCCATCCCCGAACTGGAACAAGTTCCTTTCGAGTTCGTATATAACCATACGATGGATTATCCAATAAAATGGGATCTTCGTAGTGATACGGAGTGTTCTGGAGAAATACAAAGGTGATTTAGGATTGGCGAAGAAATACTTGGTTTGGTCGTGAATATCAGTCGCAATTTACTTTGCCCTCCTACTAATCCCTTGCTTTGTCTTAACTTAATACCTTCTGCACACCATCGTTATGCTAATTGGTTTTCTTCATTCCTTACCGGTCGGCACCAGCCTAAGGTTTGGAAGAAGACTATCCAATTTGCGTAATAGGTGTACTATCTCCTAAACCAAGGAGTACTCGCAACCTGAGAGAAGGTGAAAAGAAAAGACAACTGAATAGTCCTATCCGTTTTCTCCAGAACCAGAAACCATCCTCGAAATCCTTCGAGTTCGTATATAACCATACGATGGTTTTGTCCAATGGAAGTGGACGTTCGTAGTAAAACGGGTGTCCTGGAGAAAAGGGTAAAAGTAGGAGTGGCAATGAGGTCTGCAACTCTGACAATCCAAAAGCCAGTGTTTAAGAAGGTTCGGTCAACTTGGTCACTGAGTCATAGTCTTAGGGTCGGGTCAATGGTCGCTGCCAGAGAGAGAGAAAAGAAACACTCAGCGTGCACTCTCACCTAGATCAGAATGGTTATTACTTTGTCTAATCTGGAAACCTCCCACTGTACCTCAAATTCTCCTCCAAACCTGAAAGAAGAATTAGTCGGGATCACCCGAGGAGTAAACCAACTCATCAGTGGAAATCGGGATCCAACCATCATCGCATGATAACTTGACGGAATCCACTCAAGTCACCACACTCCAGAAGGTATGCGCATGCCTGGCAAGTTTCAGTTCTTTTGAAACTCCCGATGTGATTTTTACCCCAAGCGGTTTATGACCTTGACTAGGTCAACAAACCATAAACCGCCAGTCAAGTTCAACCCGTCATTTTTCTGGATTGCATTGAACCCACCCGTACGTGCCCTTGACTAGGTCAACAAGGCCGCACGACTGTCTTAACCAATCCCACTTATGCAACAAACAAGTACCACTTAGCTACCGAACACTACGTCTTGACTAGGTCAACAAACGCAGCACGAATACCAAATAATACCTGTAGGAAATGACGGAGGGCTACGAATGGTTTTTGGCGAAAAACCTTTAACGTAATGAACTTGATATCGTTGAAGGAACTGCATAGCCTTTTAGAAAATATAGTGACGAAAACCTTTACTAAAGAGGTCACTCCCGGTGAAGGGATCTCGGCTCTTTCCCCGTAGAATGAGGTGCAGGATATTCCAACTGAATACCACGATGCAAAGCAAAAGTAATCGGCTATAGTGAAGTTAATGCCCTGACGCAAACTTCTGTCCAAGGGGTCACTCCCGGTGAAGGGATCTCGGCCCTTGCCTCGTCGACTGAGGAGCAGGATATTCCAAATGAATACCACGATGCAAAACAAAAGTGAACGTCCTTGCAATAACAGCTTTTTGAAAAATGTTCCAACAACATCAGAATAGGTTTGTTTATCTTGCATTGATCCGAATCAACGCAGTCCCTTCAATTGATCACACCACAAAGAACGAAAATATACTGACATACGTATATGCCATCCGCATTCGCCACTGGGTCCCGTCATCACCCGTTAGATTAGCTTACTAACGGCAGAGCGGGGACTGGACTAGCGCGGATGTAAAGCATATACAACATCTACTAATATATATACCAATATATTATATTCGCTCAAGGCGTGAATAAAATGCAACATCACAGAAATGTACAGCATCACAGAACAATACAGATATCTGGAAGCCCCGGGTTTCACAGAGCCGCTGCTGAAACCCGACGTTCCCTTGGTCGTGTGGATAGCCTGTGCAATGAAATCCTAGACCCCTACGGGCGCGGCAAGTCACCCGCCAAAACCTGAAGCGAGGCAGCCCCCTTCAGTACCGTGAATGGACCACCCAGCACTTCACGGAATCCGGTAACTTGGGCACCCCTCCTGGGTCAACCTGTACCCCCTACGAGTGCGGCGAATAGCCCGCCAATCCTGGACTGAAGCCCCCTCCGTCTCAATGCCCTGAGATGCGGGCCCGTTGCCCTCCAGAACCCGGCTATCCGTGCACCCCACCGCGGGGCAACCCTAGTACAGAAAGTAAAAAATACATACACCGGGTACATCGACCGCAACCAGGTCGTGCCCCAAAAGAATAATACAAACAGGCAGTGACGGCAGTCCACATGTCGGACGCTCGCCCCGCAATATCAAATGTACATAATACAACAAAACTGTACTAATATTGCATCCAGGCTATCCTCACCGACCGATCCGCAACATCACAGCATAAACATAGAACATCAACGTGAAAGTCACGTTCGCAAATCCGTCTAACCGGGCTATAGCAGTTAGACCGGATTTACCGATCGAGTGACATTCACGGTCGCAGATATAATGTAAATACTGTGAAAAATGTGTTTAAAATTTTTCGATTGACCAAAAATTAACAAGTGGGCCCCCAATCAAAACTGTAGCAGTCACAGAAAACCTGGGCCCAAATTTAATATTCCAAAACCCCTAATTTCAGCCCATAAAACAACTGAAGAAAAACGACAAAGTGGGCCCACCATATTGCGGCGGAAGGGCGGCATAAAGTGGGTTCGTGCCGCGCTTCCGCGCTCAAGGTAAGGGTTCACTGTATCGTTTTTTTTCAGTGTTCTTAGAACACCCTGCTCATCTTTCTGAGATCACCTGAAAAATTTTTAGACTTCAAAAAATTTCAACAGAAACTGATGTGAAGGAAAAATACGGTTTTTGGAAATTTTGGTCGATCGGAAACGCAAACAAATCAAACGAAGCTAGGTAAGGTTAATGGCGTGGCTCTGATACCATGTTGCGCCACGGCAGCGCCCCGGCCGTCTTACTCGAGGCCAAATTGCGGAATAAAAATTTTTCCTTACTCGGAAACTGGCGCTACCGCGGACAAAGAAAAACCCGGATCGTTAACCATTAACCTACGCTAGCTAACAAGAGATAGGGTGAGAAGTATACCGAGTGATCCGAGTCCTCCGGTCTTCTCGTCATCGTCCCGATCTCCCGCGGAAAGTGTTGCCTCCACATCGTCGCCTCCTCGCCGGAAAGGGCACCACATCGCCTTCTTCTTTTACGGGCTCCCGCCTCAATACCGAGGCAACTCGGGCATGAAGCCGGCAACTCGACATGCCCAAGATGTGCTGTAGAATGTAGTGTAGAAGATGCTTGTCTCTCTTTAGGGTTTGTAGTTGCCATGATGGAGGAATGGGATTAGGAAAAATGGTGCTTTCATTTTTCCAAAACAAGAAGAAGAAGGAGATGAAGAATTCCTTCCAAAACTAAGATGAACTCTCTCATTCTTTTTCTTTCTCTCTTTTCTTTTTCTTCTTCTCTCTTTTCTAATGAAAAACCTTTTCTTCTCCAATGAGAATGGTGGAGGAGATAATATGAAGCATGAAGGGAGGTGAGTGTAGGGTAAAGGAAGTGGTGACCATATCAAGACATAATCATCACAAACTCACATCAACTCTAATCCACATCTTATCTTCATAAAGCATGAAATGAATGGTATCTAAAAAGGTTATCATAATAAATCATCTTACAAATAAAACCTCCACCAAAAGTAATTTGCAAAACTGCAAATTACCCCCTCCATCAGAAAAGTCCGGCCGGGAAAGAACAAAGGAAAACCGGCCGGAACGGAATGCAAACTGGCAACTCCAGAAAACTGGTCCCGTAATAAATTACAGGAAAACCCCAATACTGTGCATACACACCCGCATCTGTATTCCGTCCGGATACAAATGCAATGAGACAAAATCTACACTGTACTAGACTAGGACCGGCTTAAGCCAAAGCCGGCTAGTAAAATCCGTTCGATCCTGATCCGTGCAATACCGCACGTATCAGATCGAACCCTGCCATATAACTATACGGCTACTAGTACAAAACTGTCCGATCCTGATCCGTGCAATACCGCACGTATCTGATCGAACCCTGCCATATCTCCATACGGCCTCTACAGCGTTTCGCCCGAAAGCTTGAGTAACTGTAAGTGTGGTGGACTCTAAAGACTCGTCAATACTATGGCTGTGGATTTAACCACTAGCACGTTAGAGGTATAAGCCAATACGTGACGGGCCACCAGCTATTGACCAAAAGGGACGTCGATGAGCGAACTCATCCTGACACCCTACTGAGCCTGTCAGTGACAATATCCGTACAGTCCGGTCCGTTCGTCTATGAGTATCGCATGGCGGGCCTAGGGGGTTGGTAAAAGTCAGACCCCCAAAAGCGGTACAAGTCGTGTCGGAGTGTAGCCCAGAACGCCCTGAGATACTACTGGAATACCTACCAGTAAATCTCCTGCCTCGGCCGAGGGCTTTGCGTAATGGCTCTCCTAGACACAGCGCGACCTCACCCCCAATACCGGGAGAGACGAACCCCTGCAGATCCGCTCACTGCCTCCATGTGGCTCGGGACTGTACCCAACTAAAACCTGTTTGCACGACTCCTTTGAGCCGTGGTAGGGTAGTAATCAAAGCACAGTGGGAACTCACACGAGACAAATGACGATCCTCAGGTCGATGAACTAACCTGTACACATGTCACCAGGGAACTGCTATCTGACGTCAGGTATAAGCCCAACTAGCAGGTTCCCGGCGAGTCCTGTCCGGTGTACTCATAACCCAATGAGCACCTGTATACATCTTAGGTGAACCAACTGACACCAGTGGCTTGTGAGACCGGCCACCGCCCCTCGTCGGGGTCTCGACTGTATACACTAGTCTACTAATGGAGTATCGATGCCCTGTCTCGAAACTCCTACGACTAGGGACCTTTTAAGGATGTGCTTATAGACTACCAGCTCCCACGTATATGATCGCCATCATACTGCTGGCAGTGAAGCAAGAATCCTAGGGGCTCTATCAACGTGTAATAGCGACATGTCAGGTCACCTAAAGCAGTACACGATGATAAAGGTAAACCAGATAGCATACTATCATCTCGAGTAAGACTGTCCTACCGGGATAGGTCCTCCCTCAATCATTGCAATCACGTGCCTGTGATCCAATAATTGACTCTGAGGGCACTATCTCCAACAGCAACAAGCCCGCATCTCATGGTATTGAGACGGAGGGGGCTTCACTCTAGAATTAGCGGGCTATTCGCTGCACTCGTAGGGGGTACAAGTTGACCCAGGAAGGGTGCCCAAGTTACCGGATTCCGTGAAGTGCTGGGTGGTCCATTCACGTTGCTGAAGGGGGCTGCCTCGCTTCAGGTTTTGGCGGGTAACTTGCCGCGCCCATAGGGGTCTAGGATTTTCATTGCACAGGCTATCCACACGACCAGGGGAACGTCGGGTTTCAGTAGTGGCTCTGTGAAACCCGGGGATCCCAGATATCTGTATTGTTCTGTGATGCTGTATATTTCTGTGATGTTGCATTTTATCATGCCTTGAGCGAATATAATATATTGGTATATATATTAGTTGATGTTGTATATGTTTTGCATCCGCGCTAGTCCAGTCCCCGCTCTGTCGTTAGTTAGCTAACCTAACGGGTAATGACGGGACCCAGTGGCGAATGCGGATGGCATATACGTACATCAATATATTTTCGTTCTTTGTGGCGTGATCCATTGATGGGACTGCGTTGATTCGGATCAACGCAAGTTAAAAACAAACCTAATCTGATGTTGTTGGAACACTTTTCAAAAAGCTGTTATTGCAAGGACGTTCACTTTGTTTTGTATCGTGGTATTCAGTTGGAATATCCTGCTCCTCAGTCGACGAGGCAAGGGCCGAGATCCCTTCACCGGGAGTGACCCCTTGGACAAAAATTTTGCGTCAGGGCAATAACTTCACTATAGCCGATTACTTTTGCTTTGCACCGTGGTATTCAGTTGGAATATTCTGCACCTCATTCTACGGGGAAAGAGCCGAGATCCCTTCACCGGGAGTGACCTCTTTAGCAAAGGTTTTCGTCACTATATTTTTATAAAGCTATCCGTTCCTTCAACGATATCAAGTTCATTACGTTAAAGGTTTCCGCCAGAAACCATTCGTAGCCCTCCGTCGTTTCATAAGGGTGGTCAATAGTATTCAAGCTTTATTTGTTGGCCAAAGTCAAGGCACAGTGTTTGGTAGCTATTGGGGTATTCATATGCAGCATAGATAGATGCGTTGGTCTGGAACAGTCGTACTGCCTTGTTGGCCAAAGTCAAGGGTAGGTACGGGTGGATTCAAATCAACCTGGAGAATGATGGGTAGAACTTGACATGTGACTTATGATTTGTTGGACAAAGTCAAGGTCATAAGAGCATGGGGTAAAAATCCACATCGGGAGTTTCAAAAGAACTGAAACTTGCCAGATATGCGCATACCTTCTGGAGTGTGATAGCGTGAGCGGATTCCGTCACTTTATCATGCGATGATAGTTGGATCCCGATTCCCACTGATGAGTTGGTTTACTCCTCGGATGATCCCGACTAATTCTTCTTTCAGGTTTGGAGGAGAATTTGACGTTATAGTGGGAGGTTTCCAGATTAGATAAATTGGTAACCATTCTGATCTAGGTTAGAGTGCACACTGAGTGTTTCTTTTCTCTCTCTCTTTGGCAGCGACCATTGACCCGACCCTAAAACTATGACTTAGTGACCAAGTTAACCGAACCTTCTTATAAGACTGGCTTTTGGATTGTCAGAGTTGCAAACCTCATTGCCACTCCTACTTTTACCCTTTTCTCCAGGACACCCCGTATTACTACGAACGTCCACTTCCATTGGACAAAACCATCGTATGGTTATATACGAACTCGAAGGAATTTATTCGAGGATGGTTTTCGGTTCTGGAGAAAACGGATAAAACTATTCAGTTGTCTTTTCCTTTTACTTTCTCTCAGGTTGCGAGTACTCCTTGGTTTAGGAGATAGTACACCTATTACGCAAATTAGATAGTCTTCTTCCAAACCATAGGCGGGTGCCGACCGGTAGGGAATGAAGAAAACCAATTAGCCTAACGATGGTGTACAGAAGGTATTAAGTAAAGACATATCAATGGATTAGTAAGAGGGCAAAGTAAATTGCGACTGATATTCACGACAAAACCAGGTATTTCATTACCACTCCCACATCACCTTTGTATTTCTCCAGGACACTCCGTATCACTACGAAGATCCACAGTTTATTGGATACTCCATCGTATGGTTATATACGAACTCGAAAGGAACTTGTTCCAGTTCGGGGATGGATTCTGGTTCAGGAGAAATAGGAATAAGGTTTTATCCTCACCTTCTCTCGCATTACGAGTGCTCCTAGGATTAGGACAGTACACCCATTATGCTTATTGGATAGTCTTCTTCCAAACCATAGGCTGGTGCCGAACGGTAGGGAAGGAAGAAAACCATTTGGCCTAAAGGGGTGTGCAGAAGGTAATGACTAAAGACATATAAAGGGATTTGGAGAGGTGGCAAAGAATTATACGGTTACAGTCGTGAATCTGGAAGAGGCATTACTAGGAATACCGGGATACCCCATCGAAACATTTCAATGTTTCAGTTTCGCTGTGTACTGTTAAAGGAAAACTGATTTCCCGATTGGATACTTACTCCAGGGTATGTATTTACCAGGTATGATTCTCACATCTGTATGGTTTTACAGATGATGAGTGGGAGTAAGTTATAGGGAATTGGGTGATCATCCTCATTATATCGGGATTCATTGTAATCGGTGATATTTAAGGAAGTCACCTGGGTTGTTTGCCGGTCGGCAAATATTTGGTTTTGAATATCCGCTGTTGTGCACCAATTTCAAATTGATATATCTGTACGTCTATTTTCATAGAGTATCGATGCCCAGTCTAGATACTCCTGCGACTAGGGACATTTAAGGATGTGCTTATAGACCCCAGCTCCTACATATATGATCGCCATCATAATGCTGGAAGTCAAGAAAGAATCATATGGGCTCTATCAACATGTACCTGATGATAAAGACAAACCAGATAGCATACTATCATCTTGAGTAAGACTGTTCTATCGGTATAGGTCCTCACTCAATCATCATAATCACAAGTCCGCGACTATGATAATTGCCTTGAGGGCACTATAGCCAACAATCTCCCACTTTCACTTAAGGCCAATTATTGCGATGTCGCATACTCACAGCCCGTGTGATACCGAACACCCAACTTCTCTACTAATCAGTTTCGCAAAGCCCGTTTGCGAAAATGATTGCATTCGAGAAATAGCCTCAGTGAATGGATCCGCTCCAACGTTCCTTTCTGTATCTCTCTGTATCTCAACTTCACGGAGAAAACTATCTCCCGAAATGATCAATCCCTGTCTTAGAATTTGTCTGGATATCTGATGGGACCCAGTTCACAAACGAACTCCAAATCCAGCAAATCTCCTAGACTGTATCATCCACTAAATTCAATCAGTATCCTGCGCCATGCCTTTCCTCAGTATCCGCTTGGACCACCTGTCCAACATACTGTCCCTCAAAAGAGGGAAAACTATAACTCTGACAGTCACTCAGTCATCCAGGTCACCTTGGAAGCCTGAAATGGTAATCATCTCTCGAAGGAGGCTGCCTTAATCATTTCCCTAGAACATTCACTTATGTTCAATAACTGCTTCCCAATGTTTTTCCAGGATTGGATTAATATATCTGCTTATTGCATCTAGTGCAGAAGCAATATCTGGTGTGATACTTGACATTTCATGATTAACTCAATTGCATAGGCAAGTGATGTGCTAATCATGCAGACCCCTCTCTCCTTTAGTCTGTAAGACACCTTTAGAGAGGGTGACTCCATCACCTGTAGGTACACCACCATGCCAGGAGTCGTCCATTTAATGTCAAAGTACCCAGATTAGGATACTTCCCAAATCTAGATCTAAAACCATAGATCTAGTAACCAGAAAACTTGATATTATTTCTATATCCTATGTGGAGAAACAACTGTGTGACAACCAAAGTATAACCGATCGTAGTATAGGAATATCTCTTCCTATCAAGTGCATGTCATCCCAATACCTGGACATCACTCTCTACTACCTTCTTACCAGATCCATCTCCTATTCTGATGAGGTCAAAGACTATGACTGTCACATCAAAAATTAGATGATCTATTTCCGCTATACCTGCTTTAGTCTGTATATAGACATAAGCTACTTGCCTACTATGCTTCCGCTGCTCCCACTGACTACAACAACCCTCTGGCAGAGTCATATACACGTGCACCTCTAAAGCTAGTTTAGAATGATGGTATACTCATCTTCCTGTCGGGTATTATAGTCTAGAACAGTAGCAATGGCAAGTCTGGGTAAACAAGAACCTCCATGTCACCATCTCCGAGAAGACCGAAGTACCTCTCGAGTGCCTGAGTTTACCCACCAAAATCTGCGGAGTGGCTAATGGAACGTTGAAAACAATTGAATCCTTAGGTTCTATTAAATCTTCAGTAATCATTTGTGGTTCTGGAATCACTTCCAGTTCTACCATACTCCCACTACTATTTTCTGAAAAATCCATTTTACTAAAAATGTGGTAAGTCAAGAACAATATAAATATTGATCTTCCTGATGGTAGAAAGTTAACCCTCGTCAAAGCCCGGGATAACCCACAAACAGCCATTACTAAAACGTGCCTTGAGTTTATCCGGATTCTGATTTTAAGCATCAGCCGGACAACTCCCTATACCTTAACATCGTCAAGATACAAATTGATTCTATATATAACTGATATAGAAACAAAAGAACTAATTTGATTAGAACCAGATTCAAAATCATGCAGCTGTCTCTAGTGCATATCAACCAAATGGAAAGAGGACAATCAGCATTACTCATCTAGGAGTGCATCCACATATGAGTAACCCGAAAGAGAAGCAAGTTCTCAAAACCATTACTATCAGCGGAATACCAAATAGAAGTATCTACATCTTCGACTTCATCGAAGAATCCTGATACTTCCAACAAATGGTTCTCTACTTCATTCTTATACCTATAACTTCTAAATATCTGGACTTTGCATTTCAACGAAATACTTGTCCAGAACTGGAGAAGTCACAAGTAAACAGAATATAGTACGAGTACCAACCCCATTTTCTTAACAGACACTGGACAACATACAATACTTTGTATAAGTCTCCTGAGTCCAATAACTCAAACTATGTACGTCGTAGGTTGAAAAACTGTACTTTGGTTAAGAAGAGTTACACCGCTGTTGAATGCACCTTACCTAATCACCAACTGATATGGGTAAATGTCATAGACACAAAATCAAAACGTTATATCTCACTTTATAAAATAAATGTACAGATATAACAGTTTGAAATTGGTGCATAACAACGGATATTCAAAACCAAATATTTTCCATCCGGCAAAATCCAGATGATTTTCTCAAATATCACCAATTACTATGAATTCCGATATAATGAGGATCTAATCACCCAATTCCCAATATCTTACTCCCACTCACCATCTGTAATAACATACAGATGTGAAAAACTGATCTGGTAAATACATACCTTGGAGTTAGATTCTTATTGGGAAAACAGTTTTCAATTAATATCGCATAGTAAAACTAAAACAAGAAAATGTTTCGAAAGGGTTAACTGGTATTCCTAGTAACGCCTCTTCCATTATCCTGAATCATGACAGTAACCATATACTTACCTGCCCTCACTGCAATTCCTTTATTATGTCTTTACTTATTACCTTCTGTACACCTCCTTTACGCTAATTGGTTTTCTTCATTCCCTACCCTTCGGCACCAGCCTAAGGTTTGGAAGAAGACTATCCAATAAGTGTAATGTAGGGTTCCTAGGCAAACTAATGAGGTCTCACAAGGCATCAACCATGCCAATTTCTAATTTTACAAGTGCCGAGAAACCCTAATACGGATCGTTAACTAGATTTTAGGCGAAACATGCAACTAGTTACCAACTTAACTAAGTGAACGGAAATACAACCTTTGTAGATCCGATTCTCCACCTCCATAGCTCCATAATGAAGTCTCCTTGCTTTCCAAATCGAATCCCGGGCTCTAGCGTCGGCTTCATCGGATAAATGGGCGGGCTAGGTCGTCGACTTCGATGCCGAAGATGATCTATATCGAGGCATCACAAGATCAGGCTCCCACTTCACCAAGTCATGAAACTTGTGAAGAAAACACCCTATACTACTTGGCAAGAGGTAGAGGATGAAGAAATAGGAAGTGGGTTTACTTTAGAATTGGATTTCTCACTCTTTTCATCAAATCACCATTGATGAAAGCAAGGTTTTCTTCTTGAAGAAGAAGAAGAAGAAGATGATGATAGAATATAATAAGTATATCCAAAAAGAATAATAAAATGAATACTTATCATATCCTAACCTTGGTCAAGTGTAGAGAGTTAACTAGAGTTTAGATGAATGGTTAGGGTTTGTAGAAGAAGACAAAGTGGTCACTTGGTCAAAGCTTCATGAAGCTTCAACAAGCTTCAAGTTTGAAAGCAACCATTTTGTTTTTCTTTTCACTTTTAACCAAAAATGAAAAGATAAATAATTAAGTGAAATGAAACCCTAATCATTCACTAAACATGGTTTAAGTATTTACACAAATCCAAGTGAGTATGTATCATCAAACATGATACAATCAAGTGCACAATAGTATATCACATATACAACTTGTGTAAATCAAGTGAGAAAATCCATTTAAAGTGAACCAATATTAGTTAATGCAAAGTAATATATCAAATATATAATTATACATTAAATCATTAAATCAACACTTGATTTAACGATCCGGTCATATCGCATATAACCGACTAATATCCAATGTATCGGCTTATCGAATCAATCCTTGATCCGATAACCCGGCTATATCGCATATAACCGATCAATGTCACAAATCGCGAGAATCGAATACAGTATCACATACTGGTATCATTCTCGGTCCCGCACATATCTCATATGCGCTCCTATTTCATTTCGCTTGAGCCAGGAAATCTCTGTGTAGGACTCTAAAGACTCGTCAATACGCCGGCAGCAGGTGATGATCATATCAAACACCCACAAGCCGCAAGCGGTCTGCTAAACGTAACGGCCACCCGGGTATTGAGCGATCAGAAGATCGACGAGCAAGCCCGCTCATACTCCTGTGAATCCAACCAGTAACACTTACCGTACAGTCCGGTCTCTTCGTCTGATATGTCGCATATCTCGCCTAGGGGTGGTAAACGTCAGACCCCAATAGCTTGATAAGTCGTGTCGATATGAGGTCTATAACTGTTCGAGAAACTACTGGTAACACTTACCAGTAAATCTCAGCAACCCTGGCCAGGGATTTCCGGTTATAGCCAATCGAACACAGCGCAACATTGACTCCCTATACCGGGAGAGATGAATCCCCTCCTATCGCTCATTGCCTCCATGTGATTCGGGATTGTACCCAAAAACCACCATTTTGCACGCCCTCTTGGACGTGGTAAGGTAGAAATCAAAGCACAGTGGGAACCACACAAGACTCTATGACGATCTCGGGTCAACAGACTACTCTGTACCAGTGTCACCAGAGAACTGCCATCTGACGTAAGGTATAATACCATCTGGGAGTTCTCGGCGAGTCCGTCCAGTGTACCCAGTCTTCACTAAGCACCCGTATATCATCTCCAATGTCAAACACCAATGGATATGGGATCATCCATCGCCCATCTGTATGGGTCGAGAAGGTATACGCTAGTCTACTCTGGTATATCGATGCCCCGTCTCGATACACCCACGACTAGGGACCTTGAAGGATGTACTTATGGACTACCATGTCCCCACTAGTATGATCCGCATCATAGTCCAGGTAGTCAAGTACACATCCTAAGGGCTTTACCAACATGTAACAGAGAGACAATCAGTATACACGTTAAGGTAAAGAGTAACCAGATAGCATACTATCATGTCGAGCAAGAAAGTCCTCCCTATATATGTCCCAGCATCCACTACAATATACATCCTATGTACAGTAATGGCCTCTAGGGCATACATATAACTAACAATCTCCCACTTGCACTAGGGCCATCTGATAGCAGTGGTTGTAGTATCTCATACACAACCATCCCATAAAAGTCTCTCTCTGGGAAAAGGCCTTTCGTGAGTGGATCCGCCGTGTTGTCCTCTGAGTCTACTCTCCTAACCTCGATCCCCTGGAGATCAACCATCTCCACGATCAGGTGACATTGCCTTAGAATATGTCTGGATCACTGATGGGAAGGACGTTCCTTGGCATAAGCCACAACTCCATTGTCACACAATGAAAGGAACTAAGTTCATCTCATGAACTAATATACATCCAGACTGCCTCTTTGGTAGCATCTTAAGTAGCGATGTATCGAGCCTTTATCTTCTAGTATGCTACGGTATCTAGCTTGGAACTCTTCCAACATACCGTCCCTTTACTGAGGGTAAAGACAATGCCTGTGACTGAATTTCAGTCGTCCTTATCACTCTGGAACCCTTCCAGTGATTCTCCCCAGGATCGATTGATACCATCTCACTACATCTAGTGAGAATCCTAACATCCATTTAGATCTATCTCATAGATCCAAAACCCAGGATTTAGTAGGTATCACTTTGATCCTATGTGGAGAATCATTGTGATAAGCGGAGATTGATCGAGCGTAGCATAGGAAACTCTTTCCCTATCAAGAGTATGTCATCCACGTCCTCTATGAGGATCACCACCATACTCCCTACTACCTTTTTGTATATACAAGGTTCATCTACCATTTTGATGAAGTCAAACTATTTGACTACTACATCAAAACTGATGTTCCAACTCCGCGATGCCTGCTTTATCCTATAAAGAATCTTGTACACGTTTCCGCTGCTCCCACTGTTTACGAAGCCCTCTGGGTATGTACTTATAGACGTTCTCTTCTAAAAGAGCATTTAGAAAAGCAGTCATGGCACCCAACCGCCAGATATCGTAGTCATGGTATGTAGCCGTGGCAAGTAGGATCTGGATGGACTTAAGCATAGCCACTTGAAAAGGTTTCATCATTATCCACGCCTGGTCGATGACGAAAAGCTTTAACAAGTCTAGCTTTGAAAGTCTCAACCTTTCCATCTACACCAAGTAATCTTCTCAAGATATACTTGCTCCTGATGGGAATTTAACCCTTCAGATATAGCAACCAAAGTCCATACTTTGTTGGTGTACATGGATTCCATCTCAGATCACTAAGCATCCAGCCATTCTTACAGAGTCCCTACTCTCGATGGCCTGCTCGAAACTAGTTGGGTCATCATCTCATGATGCAATCCTCGCTCCCACTGTCATAGAGAAACCAAAGTATCTCTCAGGTGGGTGAGGAACCCTACTAGATCGGCGGAGAGGCTGAGGTTCGTTGGAATCTACTGAATCCTTTGGTTATACCAAATCATCTGCTGTAGTTTGCATAGCTAGAACCTTTCCAGTTCTACATAATTGACATTGCCTCGAGTTTGTCCGGATTTTGCTTTTAGACATAGGCCGGACAACCCCAAATCTTAACTAGCGTAAGACATGGGCTCTTCCCATACTATATCTCATATGGAGTGGTAGGCTGTGATCTGATTCGAACCCTATTCAATAGGTATGCAGCTTCTCAAGCGCATAATTCCCAAAAGGAAACAGGTAACTCAGTATTACTCATCATAGAGCGCACCATATCGAATAGGGTGCAATTGCTCCGCCCCGATATACCATCGTGCTATGGAGTATACGGAGGAGTAATGCTGAGAGAGAATCTCATTCTCCTTTAGAATATTCCAGGAATTCCGTGCTCAAGTATTCTCCTCCCTGATCATATTAAAGGACATAATACTTATACCCATATTTTGGTTCTCTACTTCTAAATCATATTCTGTGAATATCTCAAAAGGTTCGGACTTGTGTTTCAACAGGAACATATGTCTGAATCTTGAGAGATCATCAGAGAATGTAATGAAGTAAAAAGAACCGGTCTTGGCATTTGTAGACTGGGGACCTTACATACATCATCATGTATCAGTCCCAAGAGTTTACTAACTCTTTCTCTGTTTCCAATAAACAGAGCTATGGTCATCTTATCTTTGTGACATGACTGGCAAGTTTCATAAGATGTAAATTCAAAATAATTTAAATATGCATCTAAATATAACTTCAGCTAGCCGGGTCGCATTGATATGACCTAGTCTACAATGCCTCAAGAAGAAGTCGTTCATTTCTGAACTCTTCCTCTTGTGTGTGTTCCGTATACTGAGAACTGTAGTTTGATTTAGAACAACAATGCTTTTAGATAACGTGCCTGAACCGATCAACTTTTGATATAGGAAATGTTCAAAACATTATCCAACAATACAAAATTTTATCATTTCTTTACTTATAAAGAGACTGATATGATTTTGTATATCAGGTTTGGTATCTAATAACATCCGTTCAGAATCAATGTATTTGTAATACAGGGTGACAGTGACCAACAGACTTGGTTGCAACACTTGCCCCATTTTCTGCCTCATGAAACTTATCACCCGTTCTCAGTTCTCTACCTTTCTTTAGCCCATGTAACAGATTACATATGCGGGATCCTGATCCGGTATCTCATACCCAGGACGTAAAGGATACTGAGAAACAGTTCTTTGTAACGAACACACCCGAAGATGATGCATCAACATGCACTTTCTTCGTTTGGGCGGCACGGGAAATCTGGTATTCCCCAATTTCCTGCTCTGTCTTATAACAATTATAAGTTGGAGCGGGACCAACGTTCCCCAGCTCAGTATAACAAGTGGGTTCGGTCAATAATCCGTATTATTATCTTGATTAAGGCATGATATGGTCGCTACCTGGAGAGAGAGAGAAGAAAACACTCAGCGTGCGCTCTTGCAAGATCAGATTGGTTATTATTTTATCTAATCAGGATGGCTCCCACTGTTTTTATCAAATCTTCCTTCAAACCCTAAAAGGAAAGACTAGCCGGGATTAATTACACCCTACAAGTTCGCCAATCTTTCAGCCGGGCCAGTGTCGGTACTTTGAGGGAGGTCCCCCGTGCTTTCGCACGAACCTAATTACAGTAAACCTCATTTTCCCAGAGGCGTAACCTCGTTAATACCTTTCTAGACACCTACTTGATCGGCTAATTGTTGTAGGGTTCCTAGGCACCCTAATGAGGTCTCACAAGGCATCAACCATGTCAATTTCAAATTTAAACGGTGCCGAGAAACCCTAAACTACGGATCGTTTGCTAGATTTCTAGGCGAAAAGATAACTAGTTAACAATTAACTACAAGGAAACGGAAATACAACCTTTGTAGATCCGGTGCTCCACCTCCATAGCTCTGCAACGAAGTCCTCTCCGCTGTCCAAAAAGAATCCGGGCTCTAGCGTTGACTTCATCGGAGAATAAGCGAGCTAGGTCGTCGATGTCCATGCCGAAGATGATCTACGTCGAGGCATCGCTAAATCAAGCTCCACCTATACTTAACTAAGGGAATACGGAAATACAACCTTTGTAGATCCGGTGCTCCACCTCCATAGCTCCGCAACGAAGTCCCCTCGCTGTCCATAACAAGTCCCGGGCTCTAGCGTCGGCTTCATCGGAGAATGGACGGGCTAGGTCATCGATGTCCAAGCCTAGCTAGAGCCTTAGGCGAAGTCTAGACGGAATTTGAAGCCCGAACGAACCCGAAACCAACCCGGCAAATTGCTCTCTGGACGATTTCTGAAATCTGGTCTTTTTCAAAATTAAAAATATGTAGAAATATCAGCACGAATTTCTAAGGGTTACTGTAAAATTTGTACGCCTAATTCCATCATTGCACCGCGGATCCGCGGCACGAGCATGGCTCGTGCGGCGGTTCCGCGGCAGTATTGTCTTATGTGGCGTGGAATTTTCCACAGTAATTCATTGTTTCAGGTGCTGAGTTCTCTGGGTATTTTTAAAATTTATTCCAGAGTTTTATTTTCTGGGTTGATTTAGGGATTCGAATGTTCGATCGGATTATCAGATTTTGTCTATGTGGCTTTCCGGATAAATATTAGAATATGTTAAAAAGTTCGACCGGATATAAATACCCAATTTTTCCCCTGTCGGGAAATTTCCAAGTGTTGGATTTTTCCGTAGTTTAACGACGTTCTAAGTAGTGCAAGTAACGCGATGGTCCCTGTAGAAGACAACAAACCTTAACTCGATTATGTGACCGTCTTGAACTGCCCTTTGAACCTTCGGGTTTGGGGCAGTACGGCGTGCCACGTGTGAGGCGTTGGCTTGACCCTTCTACGGCTGGACCATTGGTACTGAGGCACGAACTGAATGTTGTTAGACTTATTTCATGTGTTGGATTGTATCGGGAAAACTTGGGTGTTCAATTGGTCGATCGGAAAGTTTAACATTTTCTGTTTATCTGGAATGGGATACAATAATTGGAATTCACAAGATGTTATGAGATAACGGAATGAATATTATAAACGTAGCAGTTTAGTCTCCCTTGATCGGTTGCCACGGAATTTTGATGTGATCAAAAGTCCGTCGCAATCACGTAGCGTACGCGGATACTCGCCGGATAAACTTAATAGACAGCCTCACTCCATAGCCCCGACCAAGTGACTGTAGGAGAACCCCGTCGCCGAAAGCATCCGTTCGGGTGCTCGCGGCAGTGGTGTTCCGCCTTGGTGCACTTCGTCGACGGTATCGGGGGTGCGGCCGCCTACTAAAGTTTGCGACGAGTATTCGATCAGACTGTCGGGAATCTTGTTGAATTGCCCGACTCGATATTGAAAAGTGTTTTCGATAATGAGACTGAAATGCGGGGTTTATAATTGTTAGGTATGTGATGTCTAAGTAATTCATTTGGTCAGGCATGTGATGTCTGAGGTGATTGCGGATTCCAACTGTTGTAGTTTTACACTTTCTTTTCTGTGACCGTAAGTGTAATATGTGATATCGCCGGTTTCGTTGCTATATGTCAACGACAATTGGGATGGACATATTTACTTACGTTGATGACATGTGATGTTATGTGTTGCTGGATATGTTATATTGGATCGTCGTGTTTGAATAGCCGGGGTTTTTTATGTGAGATGAGGGTTTTTCATTTTCATTCATGTAAAAACTTGTATGTAATATTCTTTTATTGGGGCACTTCCAGGTTGCGGAAGTTGTCACCGTTTGTATATTATTTACTTTTCCGCACTAGGATAGACCCAAGGAGGAGGGCACAAGTAACCGGGTTCTGGAGTCCAGTGGGAGACCAACTCGAGGAGTCGAGTCCGGGTCTCCTAACTCTAGAATTGGTAGGGTTGCTTGCCGCTCTCGTAGGGGTCTAGGGGTGTGGGTTTGGCTATTCATCGCGACCGTGGAATCCGTGTTTTATACTGGCTCGTATTGAAAACACGGACGTCCTAGTATATCCAATATTTCATATGTTTCTTCTGCTACGATATCTGTGATGTGATCATGTGATGTTCTGTGATAGATACAGTATATAGTATATATGATATATTATATAGGCGTTACTTATGTTTTACACCCGCGCTAGCCCTGCCCCGCTCTGCCGTTAGTTACCTAACCTAACGGTGCATGAGGGGACATCGAGGCGAATGCGGATGGCATAAGTGTACGTCGTATTTATCTGTGATGTTTAGGTGACTTAAATGATGGGACTTCATTAATGTGATTAATGAAATAAAAGAAATCTAAGATGTTGCAGAATCGAATTTCAAAATAAAAAGGGTAGCTACAGTTCTTGCTTTGCACAGCGGTATATGTGATATATCCTGCACCTTATTCGATAAGGAAAGGACCGAGATCCCTTCACCGGGAGTGACTCCTTTAGCAATAACTGGCAGATGCTATACACTCGGTTTGTCTTTTGATTGCTTTTAAGAGTTTTTGCTTTGCACAGTGATATATATGATATATCCCGCACCTCATTCGACGAGGAAAGGACCGACGATCCCTTCACCGGGAGTGACTCCTTTAGCAAAACTGGAAAAGCCTCAAAAACACTCCATTTCAAAATTCATTTGATTCTACAACGATATCAAGTTCATTACGCAATAGGTTTTCAGAAAAACCTGTCGTAGCCCTCCGTCATTTCAGATAAGTAGTAGTTAGTATTCGTGCTACGTTTGTTGGCCTGCGTCAAGGCGTAGTGTGCGGTAGCTAACTGGTGCTTATCTGCATAAGCATATGATGTGATTGGATTAGGGTATTCGTACGGCGTCGTTTGGCATTCGTCAAGGGTCGTGCGGGTGGGTTTAATTCGATCAAGAAATGTACGGGTTGAACTTGACTAGTGGACTATGGGTTGTTTGGCATTCGTCAAGGTCATAGCGAGCTAGGGGCAAAACATTATCGGGAATTTCAAGTGTTGAAATTTGCAATGAAATTGCATACCTTCTATGAGATAGTTGGATCCCGATACCCGCTGCGAGTAAGAGTTACTTCTGGGAGAGTTTTATACATTACAATTAGCCGATCAAGTAGGTGTTAACGAGGTTACGCCTCTGGGAAAACGAGGTTTACATTAATTAGGTTCGTGCGAAAGCACGGGGGACCTCCCTCAAAGTACCGACACTGGCCTGGCTGAAAGATTGGCGAACTTGTAGTGTGTAATTAATCCCGGCTAGTCTTTCCTTTTAGGGTTTGAAGGAAGATTTGATAAAAAGCAGTGGGAGCCATCCTGATTAGATAAAATAATAACCAATCTATTCTTGCAAGAGCGCACGCTGAGTGTTTTCTTCTCTCTCTCTCCAGGTAGCGACCATATCACGCCTTAATCAAGATAATAATACAGATTATTGACCGAACCCGCTTGTTATACTGAGCTGGGGAACGTTGGTCCCGCTCCAACTTATAAATTTCATAAGACAGAGCAGGAAATTGGGGATTACCAGAATTCCCGTGCCGCCCAAACGAAAAAAGTGCATATGATGCATCTCCTTCGGGTGTGTTCATTATACAGAACTGTTTCTCAGTATCCTCCGCATCCTGGGTATATGATACCGGATCAGGATCCCAGATATGTAATATGTTACATAGGGCTACAAAAGGGTAGAAAAACTGAGAACGGGTGATAAGTTTCATGAGGCAGAAAACGGGGCAAGAGTTGCAGCCAAGTCTGTTGGTCACTGTCACCCTGTATTGTAATACATTGATTCTGAACGAATGTTATTAGATACCGAACCTGATATACAAAATCATATCAGTCTCTTTATTAGTAAAGAAATGATATAATTTTGTATTGATGGATAATGTTTTGAACATTTCCTATATCAAAAGTTGATCGGTTCAGGCACGTTGTCTAAAAGCATTGATGTTCTAAATCAAACTACAGTTCTTAGTATACGGAACACACACAAGAGGAAGAGTTCAGAAATGAACGGATTCTTCTTGAGGTATTGTAGACTAGGTCAGATCAATGTGACCCGACTAGCTGAAGTTACATTTAGATGTATATTTAAATCAGTTTGAATTTACATCTTGTGAAACTCGCCAGTCATGTCACAAAGATAAGATGACCAAAGCTCCGTTTATTGGAAACAGAGAAAGAGTTAGTGAACTCTTGGGATGATACATGTTGATGTATGTAGGTCCCCAGTCTACACATGCCAAGACCGGTTCTTTGCACTTCATTACATTCTCTGATAATCTCTCGAGATTCAGACATATGTTCCTGTTGAAACACAAGTCCGAACCTTTTGAGATATTCACAGAATATAAGTTAGAAGTAGAGAACCAATATGGGTATAAGTATTATGTCCTATGATGAGATCAAGGAGGAGAATACTTGTGCACGGAAATCCTGGATTATTCTAAAGGAGAATGAGATTCTCTCTCGGCATTACTCCTCTGAATACACCATAGCACGATGGTATATCGGGGCGGAGCAATCACACCCTATATGATAAGGTGTGCTCTATGATGAGTACTACTGAGTTACCTATTTCCTTTTGGGAGTTATGCACTTAAGAAGCTGCATACCTATTGAATAGGGTTCCAATCAAATCAGTTGCCTACCATTTCATATGTGATATGGAAAGGGAAGAGCCCATGTCTTAAGCTAGTTAAGATTTGGGGTTGTCCGGCTTTGTCTAAAAGCAAAATCCGGACAAGCTCAAGGCAAGATCTATTATGTAGAACTGGAAATGTTCCAGCTATGCAAATTGCAGCTGATGATTTGACAGAACCAAAGGATTCAGTAGATTCCAACGAACCTCAGCCTCTCCGCCGATCTAGTAGGGTTCCTCACCCACCTGAGAGATACTTCGGTTTCTCTATGACAGTGGGAGCGAGGATTGCATCATGAGATGATGACCCAACTAGTTTCGAGCTGGCCATCAGGAGTAAGACTCTGTAAGAATGGCTGGATGCTTAGTGATCTGAGATGGAATCCTTATACACCAACAAAGTATGGACTTTGGTTGCTATATTTGAAGGGTTAAATCCCCATCAGGAGCAAGTATATCTTGAGAAGATTACTTTGTGTACATGGAAAAGTTGAGACTTTCAAAGCTAGACTTGTTAAAGGTTTTCGTCATCAACCAGGCGTGGATAATGATGAAACCTTTTCAAGTATCTATGCTTAACTCCATCCAGATCCTACTTACTACGGCTACATACCATGACTACGATATCTGGTGGTTGGGTGTCATGACTGCTTTTCTAAATGATATTTTGGAAGAGAGCGTCTATAAGTACACAGCCAGAGGGCTTCGTAGACAGTGGGAGCAGCGGAAACGTGTGCAAGATGCTTTATAGGATAAAGCAGGCATCGCGGAGTTGGAACATCTGTTTTGATGGATTAGTCAAACAGTTTGACATCATCAAAATGGTAGATGAACCTTGTATATACAAAAAGGTAGTAGGGAGTATGGTGGTGATCCTCGTAGAGTACGTGGATGACATACTCTTGATCGGGAAGGAGTTTCCTATGCTACGCTCGATCAATCTCCGCTTATCACAATGATTCTCCATATAGGATCAAAGTGATGCCTCCTAAATCCTGGGTTTTGGATCTATGAGATAGATCTAATTGGATGTTAGGATTCTCACTAGTTGTAGTGAGATAGTATCAATTGATCCTGGGGAGAATCACTGGAAGTGTTCCGGGATGATAAAGACGACTGAATGTCAGTCGCAGGCATTGTCTTTACCCTCAGTAAAGGGACGGTATGTTGGAAGAGTTCCAAGCTAGATACCGTGGCATACTAGACGATAAAGGCAGGATACATCGCTACTTAAGATGCTACCAAAGAGGCTGTTTGGGTGTATATTGGTTCATGAGATGAACTATGTTCCTCCCATTGTGTGACAATGGAGTCGTGGCTTATGCCAAGGAACGCAGGTCCCATCAGTGATCCAGACATATTCTAAGGCAGTATCACTTGATCATAGAGATGGTTGATCTCCAGGGAGATCGAGGTTAGGAGAGTAGACTCAGAGGACAACACAGCGGATCCACTCACGAAAGGCCTTTTCCCAGAGAGAGACTTTTATGGGATGGTTGAGTATGAGATACTACAACCACTGCTACAGATGGCCCTAGTGCAAGTGGGAGATTGTTAGTTATATGTATGCCCTAGAGGCCATTACTGTACATAGGATGCATATTGTAGTGGATGCTGGGACATATATAGGGAGGACTTTCTTGCTCGACATGATAGTATGCTATCTGGTTGAACTTTACCTTAACGTGTATACTGATTGTCTCTCTGTTACATATTGGTAAAGCCCTTAGGATGTGTGCTTGACTACCTGGACTATGATGCGGATCATACTAGTGGGGACATGGTAGTCCATAAGTACATCCTTCAAAGTCCCTAGTCGTGGGTGTATCGAGACGGGGCATCGATATACCAGAGTAGACTAGCGTGTACCTTCTCGACCCATACAGATGGGCGATGGATGATCCCATATCCATTGGTGTTTGACATCAGAGATGATATACGGGTGCTCAGTAGAGACTGGGTACACTGGACGGACTCGCCGTGAACTCCCAGATGGTATTATACCTCACGTCAGATGGTAGTTCTCTGGTGACACTGGTACAGAGTAGTCTGTTGACCCGAGATCGTCATAGAGTCTTGTGTGGTTCCCACTGTGCTTTGATTTCCATCTTACCACGTCCAAGAGGGCGTGCAAAACGGTGGTTTTTGGGTACAGTCCCGAGTCACATGGAGGCAATGAGCGATAGGAGGGGATTCGGCTCTCCCGGTATAGGGAGTTGATGTTGCGCTGTGTTCGATTGGCTATAACAGGAAATCCCTGGCCAGGGTTGCTGAGATTTACTGGTAAGTGTTACCAGTAGTTTCTCGAATTGTTATAGACCTCATATCGACACGACTTATCGAGCTATTGGGGTCTGACGTTTACCACCCCTAGGCGAGATATGCGACATATCAGACGATCAGACCGGACTGTACGGTAGTGTTACTGGTTGGATTCACTGGAGTGTGAGCGGGCTTGCTCGTCGATCTTCAGATCGCTCAATACCCGGGTGGCCGTTACGTTTAGAAGACCGCTTGCGGCTTGTGGATGCTTGATATGATCATCATCTGCTGCCGGCGTATTGACGAGTCTTTAGAGTCCTACACAGAGGTTTCCTGGCTCAAGCGAAACGAAATAGGAGCGCATATGAGATATGTGCGGGACCGAGAATAATACCAGTATGTGATACTGTATTCGATTCTCGCGATGTGACATTGATCGGTTATATGCGATATAGCCGGGTTATCGGATCAAGTGTTGATTCGATAAGTTGTTACTAATGATACTTGTCGGTTATATGCGATATGACCGGATCGTTAAATCAAGTGTTGATTTAATGATTTAATGCATAATTATATATTTGATATATTACTTTGCATTAACTAGTATCGGTTCACTTTAAATGGATTTTCTCGCTCGGATGTGCACATTGTATATTCGATATAGTTTTGTGCACTTGCTTGTATCATGTTTGATGATACATGCCTTATGGTTAAGTGTTAAGAATTAAACTATAGTTAAGTGGGTGATTAGGGTTTTTGATTTCATTTTATTCATTTATCTTTTTGGAAAAAGAATAGGCCTGTAGGGTTCCTAGGCACCCTAATGAGGTCTCACAAGGCATCAACCATGCCAATTTCAAATTTAAACGGTGCCGAGAAACCCTAAACTACGGATCGTTTGCTAGATTTCTAGGCGAAAAGATAACTAGTTAACAATTAACTACAAGGAAACGGAAATACAACCTTTGTAGATCCGGTGGTCCACCTCCATAGCTCTGCAACGAAGTCCTCTCCGCTGTCCAAAAAGAATCCGAGCTCTAGCGTCGACTTCATCGGAGAATAAGCGAGCTAGGTCGTCGATGTCCATGCCGAAGATGATCTACGTCGAGGCATCGCTAAATCAAGCTCCACCTTCACCTTGCCATGAAAACTTGTGAAGGAAACACACTCTACTACTTGGCAAGAGGTAGAGGATGAAGAAATAGGAAGTGGGTAGACTTTAGAATTGGATTTCTCACTCATTTCATCAAGTTGCCATTGATGGTCAAGCTTTTCTTCACTTGAAGGAAGAAGAAGAAGAAGCTCAAATATTATGATAAGAATATTAGAATAGAATAGAAAAATCAATCCTTATCATATAATGAACCATGGCTAGATGTAGAGAGTTAACTAAGGTTAAAGTGAGTGGTTAGGCAAAATGAGGAAAATGGTTGTTTTCTTTTGTTCATTCATGAACCTTCATGAAGACTTTGACATAATGACCATTTTGTCTCATGCTTAACCCTAACCACTCACTTAAACCTTAGTTAACTCTCTACATCTAACCATGGTTCATTATATGATAAGGATTGATTTTTCTATTCTATTCTAATATTCTTATCATAATATTTGAGCTTCTTCTTCTTCTTCCTTCAAGTGAAGAAAAGCTTGACCATCAATGGCAACTTGATGAAATGAGTGAGAAATCCAATTCTAAAGTCTACCCACTTCCTATTTCTTCATCCTCTACCTCTTGCCAAGTAGTAGAGTGTGTTTCCTTCACAAGTTTTCATGGCAAGGTGAAGGTGGAGCTTGATTTAGCGATGCCTCGACGTAGATCATCTTCGGCATGGACATCGACGACCTAGCTCGCTTATTCTCCGATGAAGTCGACGCTAGAGCCCGGATTCTTTTTGGACAGCGGAGAGGACTTCATTGCAGAGCTATGGAGGTGGAGCACCGGATCTACAAAGGTTGTATTTCCGTTTCCTTGTAGTTAATTGTTAACTAGTTATCTTTTCGCCTAGAAATCTAGCAAACGATCCGTAGTTTAGGGTTTCTCGGCACCGTTTAAATTTGAAATTGGCATGGTTGATGCCTTGTGAGACCTCATTAGGGTGCTTAGGAACCCTACAATTGTAATGTGTAAAACTCTCCCAGGAGTAACTCTTACTCGCAGCGGGTATCGGAATCCAACTATCTCATAGAAAGTATGCAATCTCATTGCAAATTTCAACACTTGAAATTCCCGATAATTTTGCCCCTAGAACCCTATGACCTGACGGAGGTCAACAAACCATAGGCTACTAGTCAAGTTCAACCCGTCATTTCTTGATCGAATTAAACCCACCCGCACGACCCTTGACGGAGGTCAACAAGGCCGCACGACTACCCTAATCCAATCTGCATCATATGCATAAACAGATAAATACTAGTTAGCTACCGCACACTACGCCTTGACGGAGGTCAACAAACGTAGCACGAATACTAAATAGGACTTATCTGAAATGACGGAGGGCTACGACAGGTTTTTCTGAAAACCTATTGCGTAATGAACTTGATATCGTTGTAGAATCAAATGATTTTAAAATGGAGTGTTTTTGAGGCTTTTCTAGTTTTGCTAAAGGGGTCACTCCCGGTGAAGGGATCGTCGGCCCTTTCCTCATCGAATAAGGTGCGGGATATATCATATATATCACTGTGCAAAGCAAAAACTCTTAAAAGCAATCAAAAGACAAACCGAGTGTGTAGCATCTGCCAGTTATTGCTAAAGGAGTCACTCCCGGTGAAGGGATCTCGGTCCTATCCTCATCGAATAAGGTGCAGGATATATCACATATACCGCTGTGCAAAGCAAGAACTGTAGCTACCTGTTTTATTTTTGAAATTCGATTCCACAACATCTTAGGTTTCTTTTATTTCATTAATCACATTAATGAAGTCCCATCATTTAAGTACCTAAACATCACAGATAAATACGACATACACTTATGCCATCCGTGTTCGCCTCGATGTCCCCTCGTGCACCGTTAGGTTTGGTAACTAACGGCAGAGCAGGGCAGGGCTAGCGCGGGTGTAAAACATAAGTAACGTCTATATAATATATCATATATACTATATAAAGTATCCATCACAGAACATATCACATGATCACATCACAGATATCGCAGCAAAAGAATCATATGAAATATTGGATATACTAGGACGTCCGTGTTTTCAATACGAGCCAGTATAAAACACGGATTCCACGGTCGTGATGAATAGCCAAACCCACACCCCTAGACCCCTACGAGAGCGGCAAGAAACCCTACCAATTCTAGAGTTAGGAGACCCGGACTCGACTCCTCGAGTTGGTCTCCCACTGGACTCCAGAACCCGGTTACTTGTGCCCTCCTCCTTGGGTCTATCCTAGTGCGGAAAAGTAAATAATATACAAAAGGTGACATCTTCCACAACCTGGAAGTGCCCCAATATAAGAATATTACATACAAGTTTTTACATGAATGAAAATGAAAAACACTCATCTCACATAAAAAACCCCGGCTATTCAAACACGACGATCCAATATAACATATCCAGCAACACATAACATCACATGCCATCAACGTAAGTAAACATGCGTATCCCAATTGTCGTTGACATATAGTAACAAAACCGGCAATATCACATATTACACTTACGGTCACAAAAAAGAAAGTGTAAAATTACAACAGTTGGAATCCGCAACCACCTTAGATATCGCATGCCTAATCTCATGAATTACTTAGATATCGCATGCCTAATAATTATAAACCCCGCATTTTAGTCTCAAAATCGAAAACTCTTTTCAATATCAAGTCGGGCAATTCAACAAGATTCCCGACATCCTGATCGAATGCTCGTCGCAAACTTCAGTAGGCGGCCGCACCCCCGACGCCGTCGACGAAGTGCACCAAGGCGGAACACCGCTGCCGCGAGCACCCAAACGGATGCTTTCGGCGACGAGGTTCTCCTACAGTCACTTAGTCGGGGCTATGGAGTGAGGCTGTCTATTAAGTTTTACCCGGCGAGTATCCGCGTACGCTACGTGATTGCGACGGACTTTTGATCGCATCAAAATTCCGTGGCAACCGATCAAGTGAGACTAAAGTGCTATGTTTATAACATTCAAATCAGTTATCTCATAACAACTTGTGAATTCCAATTATTGTATCACATTCCGGATAAATAGAAAATGTTAAACTTTCCGATCGAACATTCAAACACCCAAGTTTTCCCGAAACAGCTCAACATATGAAAAAAGTTTAAAAACATTCACTTCGTGCCTCAGTACCAACGGTCCAACCGTAGAAGGGTCAAGCCAACGCCTCACATGTGGCAAGCCTTACTGCCCCAAACCCTAAGGTTCAAAGAGCAGTTCAAGACGGTCACATAATCGAGTTAAGGTTTGTTGTCTTCTAGAGGGACCATCGCTTTACTTGCACTACTTAGAACGTTATTAAATCACGGAAAGATCCAACACTTGGAAATTTCCCGACAGGGGAAAAGGTGGGTATTTATATGCAGTCGAACCTTTTTAACATATTCTAAAATTACCCGGAAAAGCTCATAGACAAAGTTTGAAATTTCCGATCAAATCATCGAAGCTCCAAAACACCCCAGAAAACTCAACTCTTGAATGTAAATTAAAAATTCCCAGAAAACTCAGCACCTGAATAAACAAATTACTGTGCAAAAATTATAAGCTAATATCATAATTTGGCCGCGGAACCGCCGCAGAAGCCAAGCTTCTGCCGCGGTTCCGCCGCGCTTTAGACACATCATTAGGTAATTTTTGCACCGTAATTCTTAGAATTTCCTGCTGAATTTTTTAAGAATTTTTAATCTGGAAAAAACCCAGTTTTGTAAAAATGTCCAGAGAGGGTGAAAAATTGGGGTTTCGGGTTTGATCGGGTTTCTAACATCGTCTACGCATCCCCTAAGGCTCTAGCTAGGCTCTGATACCACTGTAGGGTTCCTAGGCAAACTAATGAGGTCTCACAAGGCATCAACCATGCCAATTTCTAATTTTACAAGTGCCGAGAAACCCTAATACGGATCGTTAACTAGATTTTAGGCGAAACATGCAACTAGTTAACAACTTAACTAAGTGAACGGAAATACAACCTTTGTAGATCCGGTTCTCCACCTCCATAGCTCCATAATGAAGTCTCCTTGCTGTCCAAATCGAATCCCAGGCTTTAGCGTCGGCTTCATCGGATAAATGGGCGGGCTAGGTCGTCGACTTCGATGCCGAAGATGATCTATGTCGAGGCATCACAAGATCAAGCTCCCACTTCACCAAGTCATGAAACTTGTGAAGAAAACACCCTATACTACTTGGCAAGAGGTAGAGGATGAAAAAATAGGAAGTGGGTTTACTTTAGAATTGGATTTCTCACTCTTTTCATCAAATCACCATTGATGAAAGCAAGGTTTTCTTCTTGAAGAAGAAGAAGAAGAAGATGATGATAGAATATAATAAGTATATCCAAAAAGAATAATAAAATGAATACTTATCATATCCTAACCTTGGTCAAGTGTAGAGAGTTAACTAGAGTTTAGATGAATGGTTAGGGTTTGTAGAAGAAGACAAAGTGGTCACTTGGTCAAAGCTTCATGAAGCTTCAACAAGCTTCAAGTTTGAAAGCAACCATTTTGTTTTTCTTTTCACTTTTAACCAAAAATGAAAAGATAAATAATTAAGTGAAATGAAACCCTAATCATTCACTAAACATGGTTTAAGTCTTTACACAAATCCAAGTGAGCATGTATCATCAAACATGATACAATCAAGTGCCCAATAGTATATCACATATACAACTTGTGTAAATCAAGTGAGAAAATCCATTTAAAGTGAACCAATATTAGTTAATGCAAAGTAATATATCAAATATATAATTATACATTAAATCATTAAATCAACACTTGATTTAACGATCCGGTCATATCGCATATAACCGACTAATATCCAATGTATCGGCTTATCGAATCAATCCTTGATCCGATAACCCGGCTATATCGCATATAACCGATCAATGTCACAAATCGCGAGAATCGAATACAGTATCACATACTGGTATCATTCTCGGTCCCGCACATATCTCATATGCGCTCCTATTTCGTTTCGCTTGAGCCAGGAAACCACTGTGTAGGACTCTAAAGACTCGTCAATACGCCGGCAGCAGGTGATGATCATATCAAACACCCACAAGCCGCAAGCGGTCTGCTAAACGTAACGGCCACCCGGGTATTGAGCGATCAGAAGATCGACGAGCAAGCCCGCTCATACTCCTGTGAATCCAACCAGTAACACTTACCGTACAGTGCGGTCTCGTCGTCTGATATGTCGCATATCTCGCCTAAGGGTGGTAAACGTCAGACCCCAATAGCTTGATAAGTCGTGTCGATATGAGGTCTATAACTGTTCGAGAAACTACTGGTAACACTTACCAGTAAATCTCAGCAACCCTGGCCAGGGATTTCCGGTTATATCCAATCGAACACAGCGCGACATCGACTCCCTATACCGGGAGAGACGAATCCCCTCCTATCGCTCATTGCCTCCATGTGATTCGGGACTGTACCCAAAAACCACCGTTTTGCACGCCCTCTTGGACGTGGTAAGGTGGAAATCAAAGCACAGTGGGAACCATACAAGACTCTATGACGATCTCGGGTCAACAGACTACTCTGTACCAGTGTCACCAGAGAAATGCCATCTGACGTAAGGTATAATACCATCTGGGAGTTCTCGGCGAGTCCGTCCAGTGTACCCAGTCTTCACTGAGCACCCGTATATCATCTCCAATGTCAAACACCAATGGATATGGGATCATCCATCGCCCATCTGTATGGGTCGAGAAGGTATACGCTAGTCTACTCTGGTATATCGATGCCCCGTCTCGATACACCCACGACTAGGGACCTTGAAGGATGTACTTATGGACTACCATGTCCCCACTAGTATGATCCGCATCATAGTCCAGGTAGTCAAGTACACATCCTAAGGGCTTTACCAACATGTAACAGAGAGACAATCAGTGTACACGTTAAGGTAAAGAGTAACCAGATAGCATACTATCATGTCGAGCAAGAAAGTCCTCCCTATATATGTCCCAGCATCCACTACAATATACATCCTATGTACAGTAATGGCCTCTAGGGCATACATATAACTAACATGTAATAGGTGTACTCTCCTAATCCTGGAAGCCCTCGCAACCTGAGAGAATGTAAAGAGAAAAGACATCTGAATAATCCTATTCTTTTTCTCCTGAACCAGAATCCATCCTCGAAAAAGTTCCTTCGAGTTCATATGTAACTATACGATGGATTTATCCAATGGAAGTGGATATCCTGTAACACCTTAGGATTTGTTTAGTGAATAATTATATTTAAATAACGGTTTTTAATAAAAGTTTACCAAATTGTGTTTCAAATATTTTTCCTAATTTAATAAATATTTTTCCAAAATTTTCCTAGGCTTGCACACACATGTGCTTGTAAACTAGGGTTTTTAAAATGAGTTATTACCATGATTATTAACCATGGTGGGTTAATCATGGGATTAAGTCTTATGGGTTTTTAAGTGGGTTTAATTAGTAGGTAGTAATTACTTTAATTTGAATTAGTTTTTGAGTGTTGACTTGTGAGAGAGAGGGAGTGGGCATCATGGCTTAGCCCATGCTTGCCATTAATGAAGAGAGAGAGTGAGGGGTTGACATTTGGAGTGATGATTTTTTCCTCTCATTCTTTGTTTCTTTCTCTCAACCTCACACCTATACACTCACACAACACACCCACATACCTCTCAGCTCCAGAACCAAGCAGCAGCAGCAACAACTGAAGCACAGCAGCAGCAGCAGCAGGTATTCAGCAGCAGCAACAGCAAGCAATTCAGCAGCAGCAACTGCAGCTTCTCCCCTTCACCTCTTCATCTTCCTTTAGCTCCCTAGGGTTAAGTATGAGGTATACTTCCTAAACTTATTCCCTAGTTTGCTTGATTAGTGTAGTTTTGCATCGGTTAGTGGTTTTTAGTGTGATTTAGTGCGATATGAGGTGTTTAGTAGGAACCTTGTGCTAATGTGGTGTGAATTAGTTTCAGTAGGTTGTTAGTGGGTTGTTGAGACCATGTTAACCTAGTTTAACCCCGATTGCACTAAAATACCACCAGTTTCCCTAATTTATGCAAATTCGTCATATTTGAGCAAAACTGAGTTTTCTGGAACTGCTTTTGACCCGATGAATTCTGAGTGAAATTGGGAAGACTGCAGTATAGTGGAGATGTGTTGATACCCCAGATTTAACCCGACCCCCTAATTCACCCTTTTGGCCGCCAATTTCTTCTTTCTGGCCGCCAATTGCAGCCAGATGGGTAAGGTTTGGGTTAGGGTTTGGTCCTGTAGGTGTCTGCTAGTGTGTAGGGTGCGGTGATATATATATTTTTGTAAGTTTTGTTCAGTATAGAAATCTGGGACCAAATACCTGTTTTTCCGTTTTTCTAAACCTTCGCGACACGCGTGATACGTGAGTAGGTTTGGGGTTTCTGCGTATCGCGACGCGTCAGGGTAGTTTCAGGCGCGTGATCACACGTTTTAGCGTATCGCGCACACGCGCGATTGGATTGCGACACGGGTTTCTAGTTGGACTGTAATGTCGCGTTTCTGTAAAATTGAGCTTATGTGTGATATATGTTATGTGATTCTAGGTTCGCAGGCCAGTGAGACGGACGCTGCGAAGAAGGGCAAGCAAGTTGTTGGATACACTTAGCGCGAGACACGGTGAGTAGATTTCACATCTACGGGGATATCGCCCGCATGGCGTTATGCGTCAGGGCTGATAGGACTTTATTATTATATGTTGCATGTACCCCATAGACTGTCATCGCATATTGCATTCCCTGCCACATATATATATATATGCTTAGAACTGATAGAACACCGCACTATTACTAACGGTCTATGTTGCACGGGCACTATTTGCATGCAACACACACACCGTTAGTAATTGCCATGCCACACTCACTGTAGAACTGCCATGATTATATTGCTGTAGTTTATCTTACATATGATTGGTGGTGATTTCCTGGAAATTGGGAGCCGCATGACATCTTTAAAAACGGAAACTATTTTTAAAAGCGGTTTTCCCCTTATGCTCATACCATGGATTGATTTACATTGTACCTCGCATTGGATTTACTTATTGGTGATGGATTTTCATGTGATTTCTGGTTTTTGAGGACCGTGGAAGTATTTAAGAAAAGATGCACTATTTGAAAAACCCGGTACCTCGTGATATGATATTTTGGTATGTCCACCATGCGTTTTCTCGGTGCTCAGACGTGTGCTTGAAACCCGATTCGAGGAGTGGATGTTCCGTTTGCGGGTTCGTGGTGGGCCCGGTATGATTCCCCTCGGCGAGATGATCGATGGGTTTTGCCGATTGAGCCTGGAGGCGGGCGAGTACCTACCGGTAATTGGTTTGACCTGGCAGTTGTCCGGAGGATACTGACCAGAGTCGAGAGATGGATGCGGGATGATCCGTACTGCCAGGGCCGAGGGCCGGCACTGCAGACGGACCCCGTGGGCCGATCCGGACTGACGGAGCCCGATATACGAGGATTTTCGTGTCGATGCTGGACACGAGTATTTTATGATATTTTGGGTGCCGATGTTGGGCACTCGTGAATTCTCAAAGATGTACAGGATTTGAGACCCGATGGGTGTGCCGGCGCCTGAGTGTATTTGGGATTTGGGTGCAGTCTGAGGCACCGATTATTGGTTTCCATGTTGACATATCCATGTAGATGTTATTTATCCCATGCTCAGTATTGATTACTATATACCTCATCCTGTAGCATTTACCTGATAGAGCACTTGCATTACTATTGCATCCACTGTTGGCATGCATTGATATCATCTGCTGGCATTAGTAGAGCCACGCTATATGTGCATGCTCGCGATCACCTTTATATGTTATCTCTATTCACGAGTTGGCAACTCACCCCCGTTGTGCCACAGTATTTGCAGGTTGCCCTTGGGAGTAGTCACGGCTGGCTGTTTACCGCATCTTTTGGCACAGATACCTTTCTGAGGCGAGTTAGCCTTTTTGCTGATAGGTGGGTTTTTGTATGGTATCTGTTATCTTTCAGTTGTATATTGATGTATCTAGTATTCTCCATCTACCTTTCTGTATTAACTTAGAGACAGTGGTGAGGACGATGTGTATGATTTTATACTCTGGTGTCGAGCTCGCATGTGAGCCGACTTTATTATATGCAGTCTTACTTCTCGTGATATTTGTCCTTGCTTTACTGTGTATTCTTCGCTACGGCGTCGTATATCATATTGTGTTGCTTTATTCTTTTCACTTGTTAATTCTGCGACACCTTGCTTTTACCCGACTTGCGGGACAAATGTTTTTAAAGGAAATGTTGACAAAATTATAAAATTATAACTCTTGAACTAAAAGGGATTTCTACTAAATTAATAAAAGTTTTTCGGACATGTATGACTGTTTTACGGAAATGTTTTAAACCACTCTATATTTATTGGTTTTGATTTCTGGGTTCGGCTTACTTAGCCGCGTTACGCCTGTAGACGTTGCGTGGTTAAGTGCCGGTCACGAGTCGAAATTCTCGGGTCGTGACAAAGTTGGTATCAGAGCGTAGGTTTTACCTTCGGAGTGTAGGATGACCCTGGTATGATGGAGTAGGTAGCTGCAGCAGGGTAGCGTAGCGTGTGTATGTTCCGCGGCATACTCACGACACGGTACTCCGCCTACGCGACCTTAGGACTTGTTGATTTAAATTCCTCCTTGATTACATGCATTCTTGCGATTCGATTTCCGTGTTCTTATCGAATCCAAATTTTCCTTCAGCCATTATGCCGCCTAAGACTACAAGGGCACAGAGAGCGGCCGCGAGGGCCGAGATTCGTGTTGACTCGTCCGAGACGAGGACTGATCCGGGCAGTGCACCCATTGTGCCCGAGCAAGCTGTTCCTGCCGTGACAGATCAGATCGCCACGCTAGGGGCTGGTATGCAGGAGATGCGCCAGACGGTGGGATCTAGCATGTAGGAGCTGCGCCAGATGATAAGATCGCTAGTTGAGACGCTTCGAGCGCAGCGACCAGAGGTAGCTCCACCCGTTCCAGAGACCGCGATGGTACCTACCGCACAGCCAGTTGCCTCTGCAGCCACGGAGGTGATTACAGTATCGCTATCAGAGTTCATGAGGCTGAAGCCTCCGGTCTTCTCAGGCACCGATACAGCCGAGGACCCACAGTCTTTCATCGACAGGATGGCCCGGATATGCCGTTCCCTTAGATGCGCAGATGCGAGATGGGTCGAGTTCGCAAGCTTTCTCCTGGAAGGTCTTGCGCAGAAGTGGTGTGATTCAGTTGAGAAGGGCAGAGCAGCAGGTCTTCCTCCTATGACCTGGACGGAGTTCATGACCATATTTCTAGCCCGTTTCCTTCCACAGAGTGTTAGGGATGCCCGAGCACGCAGATTTGAGTCCTTGCGCCAGACGCCAGGGATGACAGGGGCAGAGTATGACGTGCTGTTTACAGAGCTAGCAGTCTACGCCCCATATTTAGTGGCTACCGAGGAGTTGCGAGTCAGGAGATTTGTTCGAGGCTTGCTTACACCACTGTTCCTCGCGATCAGTGCGCAGCACTACGAGACCTATGCAGCAGCTGTAGACGCAGCCCTAGTAGTGGAGGAGCACCTTGCTGAGACTTCGGTAGTTCCAGAGCCGAAGAGAGTTCGTACCAGTATTTCCGCATGGAGGCAGTCATTCAGACGCCGCAACAGGTATCGTTCTGGTACGAGGAGTAGCAGAGATTCGGGACGAGGCCGGATGTTTAGTTCGTATCCCCAGGAAAGTCAGCAGTCGCCGCGGGGTTGCTTTAGATGCGGCAGCCTACTTCACCTCGTTAGGGATTGTCCCGAGACACACCGGAGGGAGGCGGCAGAACCGCATGTTACTTTACCACCTTCACCACCCCAGAGGGCGTTGCCCGTTGTACCTACCGTTGCTCCGCGCCAGACTCATGCACAGAGAGGTCGTGGGCGTGGAGGAGTTGCTCAGAGAGGGCGAGATGACCGAGGCAGAGGGCAGTCAGTCGCAGGTGGTGGACAGGCGCGGGTTTTTGCTTTGACACATCAGGACGCACAGGCGTCCAATGCAGTGGTTTCTGGTATCCTTCCTGTATGTTCAGTTGATGCACACGTGTTGTTCGATCCCGGATCCACACACTCGTACGTATCCACACACTTTGTGCCGAGTTTGGGTAGAGAGTCCGGTTTGCTTGATCAGCCGCTTGTGGTGACCACTCCTGTAGGAGAGTCGTTTGTTGCTAGACACGTGTTCCGATCCTGTACCGTCTGTATTGGCGAGAGAGAGTTGCCTGTCGACTTGATCCTTCTGGAGATGTTGGACTTCGACGTTCTCTTAGGTATGGATTGGTTAGCCACGTGCTATGCTTCTGTGGACTGCCGTGAGAAGACAGTTAGATTCTGCTTTCCCGGTGAGTCGGTTTTTGTTGTGTTGGCGGACCGTGGTGCCGCCCCTCACAGTGTGATTTCTTCCTTTCGCGCTGGACAGCTTTTGAGGAAGGAATGCCAGGGATTTCTCGCCTATGTTTGCGATGCTCGCGCTACAGAGGTTCCATTGGATCAGGTTCCGGTTGTTAGCGAGTTTCCTGATGTGTTCCCTGCCGAGCTTCCAGGGTTGCCGCCCGAGCGCGACATTTCTTTCTGCATTGATTTGGTTCCTGGCTGGGGGCCTATTTCCATACCGCCTTATCGGATGGCCCCGACGGAACTTAAAGAATTGAAGGGTCAGTTGCAAGATTTGCTGGACAAGGGACTTATTCGACCCAGTGTTTCTCCTTGGGGTGCTCCAGTCCTGTTCGTTAAGAAGAAAGATGGCAGTTTGCGTCTGTGTATCGACTACCGCCAGCTGAACAGGGTGACAGTGCGAAACAGGTATCCTTTGCCGCGTATCGACGATTTGTTCGACCAGCTTCAGGGGGAAGGGTACTTTTCGAGGATCGATTTGCGATCGGGCTATCATCAGCTGCGGGTTCCACAGGAGGACATTCCCAGGACAGCTTTCCGTACGCGTTACGGCCATTAGAGTTTTTGGTAATGTCGTTCGGACTCACCAATGCGCCAGCAGCCTTCATGGACTTGATGAACTGTATTTTACGGCCATATTTGGATCTGTTCATCATAGTCTTCATTGACGATATCTTGGTGTGTTCCCGGAGTAGTGAGGAGCACGAGCAGCACCTGCGGATTACCTTGCAGACCTTGAGGGAGCACCAGCTTTATGCGAAATTCTCCAAGTGTGCTTTTTGGCTGGACAGCATGGACTTCTTGGGACATGTGATTTCACGAGACGGTATATGTATAGACCCGAGGAAGATCGAGGCCGTTCAGCGTTGGCCCAGACCCACATCGGTGACGGAGATTCGCAGCTTTTTGGGGCTGGCCGGTTACTACAGACGTTTTGTGCAGGACTTCTCCCGTATTGCTACACCGTTGACCGGGTTGACCCGGAAGGGAGTTCCTTTCGATTGGACGGAGGAGTGCGAGCACAGTTTCCAGCAGTTACGGACTCGGCTGACGACGGCACCGGTGTTATCTTTACCTTCCGGATCAGGCGGATTTGTGGTATATTGTGATGTTTCTCGAGTGGGGTTAGGGTGCGTACTGATGCAGCACGACAGGGTGATCGCGTATGCTTCGCGACAATTGAAGAAACACGAGCAGAACTACCCCACTCACGATTTGGAGATGGCAGCAGTGGCCTTCGCACTTAAGATCTGGAGACATTACCTATACGGTGAGTCGTGCCAGATATTCACGGATCATAAAAGTATGAAATACATATTCCAGCAGCGGGATCTGAACCTTCGACAGCGCCGATGGATGGAGTTAGTGAAGGATTATGACTGCGAGATCTTATATCACCCGGGCAAGGCAAATGTGGTGACGGATGCTTTGAGTAGAAGGCCCGGGGGTAGTTTATCTTGTTTGAGCGCAGTACAGGAGCAGTCATCCGCGGACTGGCAGATATTATGCGACAGCCGGATACAGTTCGAGTTCACGCCGATTGGAGGACAGATAGCGCATGTCCGTGCACGCCCACGGTTGATCGATCGTATACGTGAGGCACAGCTCAGTGATGACCGATGTTCAGAGATCATGGCACAGATTGGACAGGGCAGATTTTCCGAGTTCGTGATCGATGATCAGGGGATACTACGATTTGGAGTCAGACTATGCGTACCTGATGCTGAGGGACTGAGGCGCGAGATTCTTGAGGAGACACATCGATCGGTGTACAGCGTCCATCCCGGTTCCACCAAGATGTATCATGATATGAGAGATGTTTATTGGTGGGACGGAATGAAGAGGGACATCGCAGATTTTGTGTCGAGATGCCTGACTTGTCAGCAAGTCAAGGCTGAGCACCAGAGGCCCGCGGGAGAGCTACAGCCGTTACCCATTCCGGAGTGGAAGTGGGAGCAGATTTCGATGGATTTCGTTGTGGGTCTACCCAGGACTAGTCGGGGGTATGACTCCATCTGGGTGATCGTGGATTGTTTGACGAAAGCGGCTCACTTCCTACCGGTGAAGATGACTTTCGGATTTACTCAGTATGCCCAGATCTACATTGACGAGATAGTACGACTACACGGAGTCCCGACATGTATTGTGTCCGACAGAGGCACCCAGTTTACCAGTAGACTGTGGCAGAGGCTTCAGGAGGCTTTGGGCACTCGCTTGAGTTTCAGCACAGCTTTTCATCCGCAGACCGATGGACAGTCAGAGCGGACCATTCAGACTCTTGAGGACATGCTCAGAGCTTGTGTATTAGATTTCGGAGGTAGCTGGGATCATCATTTGCCCTTAGTAGAGTTCTCCTACAATAACAGCTACCAGGAGACCATTCAGATGGCACCATTTGAGGCTCTTTATGGGAGGAGATGCAGGTCGCCCACTTGTTGGACAGAGCTCAGTGAGAGCAGTATCTTAGGGCCACAGATCGTTGAGGAGACGACAGCGAAGATCCAGTTGATTCGCGATAGGATGAGAGCAGCCCAGAGTAGGCAGAGATCTTATGCGGACCGTCGGCGACGCAGACTTGAGTTTCCTGTTGGTGATCATGTTTTCTTGAGGGTCTCCCCAATGAAAGGTGTGATGAGGTTTGGGAAGAAGGGGAAACTCAGTCCCAGGTATGTAGGCCCCTTCGAGATCCTCGAGCGTGTTGGTGCAGTAGCATACCGATTAGCCCTTCCGCCCAGCTTTCCAGACGTGCACCCCGTATTTCATGTCTCGATGCTCCGCAGATATCTTCATGATCCTTCGCACGCGATTCAGCACCCGACGATCCACCTTGAGCGTGACCTTTCCTATGCAGCACAGCCGGTGATGATCTTGGATCGACAAGTGAAGAAATTGAGATCGAAGGACATCCCATCAGTTAAGGTACTTTGGCGTGGCCAGAACCGTGAGGAGGTCACTTGGGAGACCGAAAGCGAGATGATGAAGACGTATCCCCATCTTTTTGAAGGTACGTGTAGTTAGATTTTTGAAATTCGGGGACGAATTTCTTTAAGGGGGAGAGATTGTAACACCTTAGGATATGTTTAGTGAATAATTATATTTAAATAACGGTTTTTAATAAAAGTTTACCAAATTGTGTTTCAAATATTTTTCCTAATTTAATAAATATTTTTCCAAAATTTTCCTAGGCTTGCACACACATGTGCATGTAAACTAGGGTTTTTAAAATGAGTTATTACCATGATTATTAACCATGGTGGGTTAATCATGGGATTAAGTCTTATGGGTTTTTAAGTGGGTTTAATTAGTAGGTAGTAATTACTTTAATTTGAATTAGTTTTTGAGTGTTGACTTGTGAGAGAGAGGGAGTGGGCATCATGGCTTAGCCCATGCTTGCCATTAATGAAGAGAGAGAGAGTGAGGGGTTGACATTTGGAGTGATGATTTTTCCCTCTCATTCTTTGTTTCTTTCTCTCAACCTCATACCCATACACTCACACAACACACCCACATACCTCTCAGCTCCAGAACCAAGCAGCAGCAACAGCAACTGAAGCACAGCAGCAGCAGCAGCAGGTATTCAGCAGCAGCAACAGCAAGCAATTCAGCAGCAGCAACTGCAGCTTCTCCCCTTCACCTCTTCATCTTACTTTAGCTCCCTAGGGTTAAGTATGAGGTATACTTCCTAAACGTATTCCCTATTTTTCTTGATTAGTGTAGTTTTGCATCGGTTAGTGGTTTTTAGTGTGATTTAGTGTGATATGAGGTGTTTAGTGGGAACCTTGTGCTAATGTGGTGTGAATTAGTTTCAGTAGGTTGTTAGTGGGTTATTGAGACCATGTTAACCTAGTTTAACCCCGATTGCACTAAAATACCACCAGTTTCCCTAATTTATGCAAATTCGTCGTATTTGAGCAAAACTGAGTTTTCTGGAACTGCTTTTGACCCGATGAATTCTGAGTGAAATTGGGAAGACTGCAGTATAGTGGAGATGTGTTGATACCCCAGATTTAACCCGACCCCCTAATTCACCCCTTTGGCCGCTAATTTCTTCTTTCTGGCCGCCAATTGCGGCCAGATGGGTAGGGTTTGGGTTAGGGTTTGGTCCTGTAGGTGTCTGCTAGTGTGTAGGGTGCTGTGATATATATATTTTTGTAAGTTTAGTTCTGTATAGAAATCTGGGACCAAATACCTATTTTGCCATTTTTCTAAACCTTCGCGACACGCGTGATACGTGAGTAGGTTTGGGGTTTCTGCGTATCGCGACGCGTCAGGGTAGTTTCAGGCGCGTGATCACACGTTTTAGCGTATCGCGCACACGCGCGATTGGTTTGCGACACGGGTTTCTAGTTAGACTGTAATATCGCGTTTCTGTGAAATTGAGCTTATGTGTGATATATGTTATGTGATTCTAGGTTCGCAGGCCAGTGAGACGGAAGCTGCGAAGAAGGGCAAGCAAGTTGTTGGATACACTTAGCGTGAGACACGGTGAGTAGATTTCACATCTACGGGGATATCGCCCGCATGGCGTTATGCGTCAGGGCTGATAGGACTTTATTATTATATGTTGTATGTACCCCATAGACTGTCATCGCATATTGCATTCCCTTCCACATATATATGTATATGCTTAGAACTGATAGAACACCGCACTATTACTAACGGTCTATGTTGCACGGGCACTATTTGCATGCTACACACACACCGTTAGTAATTGCCATGCCACACTCACTGTAGAACTGCCATGATTATATTGTTGTAGTTTATCTTACATATGATTGGTGGTGATTTCCTGGAAATTGGGAGCCGCATGACATCTTTAAAAACGGAAACTATTTTTAAAAGCGGTTTTCCCCTTATGCTCATACCATGGATTGATTTACATTGTACCTCGCATTGGATTTACTTATTGGTGATGGATTTTCATGTGATTTTTGGTTTTTGAGGACCGTGGAAGTATTTAAGAAAAGATGCACTATTTGAAAAACCCGGGTACCTCGTGATATGATATTTTGGTGTGTCCACCACGCGTTTTCTCGGTGCTGAGACGTGTGCTTGAAACCCGATTCGAGGAGTGGATGTTCCGTTTGCTGGTTCGTGGTGGGCCCGGTATGGTTCCCCTCGGCGAGATGATCGATGGGTTTTGCCGATTGAGCCTGGAGGCGGGCGAGTACCTACCGGTGATTGGTTGGACCTGGCAGTTGTCCGGAGGATACTGACCAGAGTCGAGAGATGGATGCGGGATGATCCGTACTGCCGGGGCCGAGGGCCGACACCGCAGACGGACCCCGTGGGCCAATCCGGACTGACGGAGCCCGATATACGAGGATTTGCGTGTCGATGCTGGACACGAGTATTTTATGATATTTTGGGTGCCGATGTTGGGCACTCGTGAATTCTCAGAGATGTACAGGATTTGAGGGCCGATGGGTGTACCGGCGCCTGAGTGTATTTGGGATTTAGGTGCAGTCTGAGGCACCGATTATTGCTTTCTATGTTGACATATCCATGTAGATGTTATTTATCCCATGCTCAGTATTGATTACTATATACCTCATCCTGTAGCATTTACCTGATAGAGCACTTGCATTACTATTGCATCCACTGTTGGCATGCATTGATATCATCTGCTGGCATTAGTAGAGCCACGCTATATGTGCATGCTCGCGATCACCTTTATATGTTATCTCTATTCACGAGTTGGCAACTCACCCCCGTTGTGCCACAGTATTTGCAGGTTGCCCTTGGGAGTAGTCACGGCTGGCTGTTTACCGCATCTTTTAGCACAGATACCTTTCTGAGGCGAGTTAGCCTTTTTGCTGATAGGTGGGTTTTTGTATGGTATCTGTTATCTTTCAGTTGTATATTGATGTATCTAGTATTCTCCATCTACCTTTCTGTATTAACTTAGAGACAGTTGTGAGGACGATGTGTATGATTTTATACTCTGGTGTCGAGCTCGCATGTGAGCCGACTTTATTATATGCAGTCTTACTTCTCGTGATATTTGTCCTTGCTTTACTGTGTATTCTTCGCTACGGCGTCGTATATCATATTGTGATGCTTTATTCTTTTCACTTGTTAATTCTGCGACACCTTGCTTTTACCTGACTTGCGGGACAAATGTTTTTAAAGGAAATGTTGACAAAATTATAAAATTATAACTCTTGAACTAAAAGGGATTTCTACTAAATTAATAAAAGTTTTTCGGACATGTATGACTGTTTTACGGAAATGTTTTAAACCACTCTATATTTATTGGTTTTGATTTCTGGGTTCGGCTTACTTAGCCGCGTTACGCCTGTAGACGTTGCGTGGTTAAGTGCCGGTCACGAGTCGAAATTCTCGGGTCGTGACATATCCGTAGTGATACAGAGTGTTCTAGAGAAAAGCAAAGTGGATGTAGGAGTGGCAGGGGTATACACGATCTTTGTTGTGAATGATGGTGATCGCAACTTTCTTCGCCATTATTCTAATCCCTTTATATGTCTTTACTTGTTACCTTTTGTACACCACAGTTAAGCTTGTTGGTTTTCTTCCTTCCCTACCGTTCGGCACTTGCCTATGGTCTGGAGGAAGACTATCCAATAAGCTCAATAGGTGTACCCTCTCCTTATCCTAGGAGCCCTCACAACCTAAGAGAAGGCAAAGGGAAAAGACAACCGAATAATCCTATTCAATCTCTCCAGAACTAGAATCCATCCTCGAATCAGATCCTTCGAGTTCGTATATAACCATATGATGGATTTATCCAATGGAAGTGGACGTTCATAGCGATACGAGGTGTTCTGGAAAAATGCAAAGGTGATACAGAAGTGGCAATGATGTATGCGACACCGTGACATTCCAAAAGCCAAAGTGTTTTAAGAAGGTTCGATCAACTTGGTTTCATGAGTTTTAGTCAAAGGTCGGGTCATAGTCGCAGCCAGAGAGAGAGAGAAGAAACACTCAGCGTGCACTCTAACCTAGATCAGAATGGTCAATCATTTTATATAATCAAGATGGCTCCCACTGTTTCCTCGAATTCTCCTCCAAACCCAAAAGGAGAATTAGTCGGAATCACCCAAGGAGTAATCCTACTCATCAGTGGGAATCAGGATCCAACTATCATCGCATGATAACTTGATGGAAGCCACTCAAGTCACCACACTCCAGAAGGTATGCGCAATCCTGGAAAGTTTCCTGTATGTTTGAAACTCCCGATATGATTTTTACCCCAAGCGGTTTATGACCTTGACTTTGGCCAACAAATCATAACCCGCAAGTAAAGTTCTACCCGTCATTGTCCTGATTGATTTGGACCCACCGGCACACACCCTTCACTTTGGCTAACAAAGTGGTATGACTGTCCTAAACCAATGCATATCCATGCAACGGACAAGCAACACACAGCTACCGCACGATGTCTTGACTTTGGCCAACAAACACCGCACGAATACTATGCACTACTTATCCGAAATGACGGAGGGCTACGGCTGGTTTTTGGCGAAAAACCTTTAACGTAATGAACTTGATATCGTTGAAGGAATCCAAGTGGTTTTTATAAATATATAGTGGTGAAAACTTTTGCTAAAGAGGTCACTCCCGGTGAAGGGATCTCGGCTCTTTCCCCGTAGAATGAGGTGCAGGATATTCCAAACTGAATACCACGATGCAAAGCAAAAATAATCGACTATAGTAAAGTTATTACGTTGACGCAAACTTTTACCCAAGGGGTCACTCCCGATGAAGGGATCTCGGCCCTTGCCTCGTCAAATGAGGTGCTGGATATTCATAACCGAATACCACTGTGCAAAGCAAAAGAGAACGTCTGTAATGTCAGTTTTTAAAAAACTTGGTTCCAAAAACATTATATATAGGTTTGTTTTATCCTTGCATTGATAAGAATCTATGCAGTCCCATCAATTTACCACACCAGAAATGAACGAAAATAAAATGTACGTATATGCCATCCGCATTCGCCACTGGGTCCCGTCATCACCCGTTAGGTTACTTAACTAACGACAGAGCGGGGACTGGGCTAGCGCGGGTGCGAAACATATACAACATCTACTAGTATATATAAATATATATAACATTCATCACAGGCATGATATAAAGTAACATCACAGAAACATCACAGAAGCAACACATAATGGTGGCTAATCTGGAGCCCCGGGTTTCACTTGAGCTGCAAGTGAGACCCGACGTTCCCTGTCGTGTGGACAGCATGTGCAATGAAACCTATACCCCCTACGAGTGCGGCGGATAGCCCGCCAATTCTAGAGTAAGGTCCCCTCTGTCCCAACGCCATGAGATGCAGACCCGTTGCCCTCTAGAATCCGGCTATTCGTGCACCCCACCGCGGGGTAATCCTAGTACAGAAAAGAAAATAATATACAAGGGTGACATCGACCTCAACCTGGTCGTGCCCCAAAATAATAATATACAAACTGGCAGTGACAGCAGTCCACATGTCGGACTCTCGCCCCGCAATATCAAATGTACAAATGAAATAAAACTTTACTAGCATTGCACCATTGCTATCCACCACGACGATCCAACCAACAACACAGCACAACACAGAACATCAACGTGAATGTCACGTTCACAAACCCGTCTAAAAGAACATATAGCAGTTAGACGGGTTTACCGATCAAATGACATTCACGGTCGCAGATAGAAATGTATGTACTGTTAAACACACACTTAAAATATCGATCGACTAAATTCTAATTTGGCCCCAATAGCAAAAACAACACTTCACTGAAACCTTGGCCAAGACAGTATATGTCAAAAATCACAATTCCAAGTCAGGGGGCTACAGGAAAAATTTCGAAGCCCGTCGCCACTAAATGGACGCGGATCCGCCACCAATGGGGGTACGTGCGGCCATTCCGCGGTGCTTTGGAGGAATCAGAGGCCCAAATTTTTTCTGCGCCCATAAAATCGCCTGCACGGATTTTTAATCTACTGGAAAATATTTTTGAACACTTTTGAAAATCGGTAGAGAACAGAAAAATGGAATCGTGATTTTGGAAATTTCCGTCGATCGATCTTTCCAACACGTTTAAACAAGCTAGTAAGGGGTTTAAAGGGTGGCTCTGATACCATGAAGGGTTACGGCAGTGCCTGTTTCCCCCAATCAGAGCAAAGCTCTTTTTTAAAATTCAAAATTTGAAAATTGAAGCAATGCTTCAAATTCAGCGCGGGGCGCGCTACGCGCCACGTGTCAGACACAGACGCACTAGCGCCAGGTGCGCTGCGCCCTAGGCAGCGCAACCCCAATCAGAGCAAAGCTCTGTATTAAAATTCTAAAGTCAAAAATTGAAATAACGCTTCAAATCCAGCGCCAGGCGCGCTGCGCGCCACGTGTCAAACACGGGTGCGCTAGCGCAGTGGCGCTGTGCTCTACGCTGCGCGCCACGTGTTAAACACGGGTGCGCTAGCGCAGTTGCGCTGCGCACCACGTGTCGAACGTAGGTGCGCCAGCGCTGGAATTAAAAATTCCACACCGTTAGATCAAAAGATCTAATAATAATAAATTATTAATTAATCAGAATTAAAATTCTGTTATAGAATGATCTTTCCAATCTTATTAAAACAAGAATTTTATCATCTGCAAAGCAGAAGCCTTAGGATCAAAGATCCAACGGTGGGAAATATTCTCAAATCAATCAGAGAAAGATCTCTTAAAACTGATTTAACAAATCAATTGGCCCTATATAAAGGCCCCAAGACTTCAAGTCTCATATAGAAAAAACCCTCTGCAAATTTTAAGAAAAACTCAAAGAGAAAGAAAAGCAAGTTCTTAGGAAAAAAAGTTCATTTCTTCATCTTCAAGGTAAAGAACTAGTTCTTGAACAACAGAGATGAAACCATCTCGTAAAAAGAAGAACCATCTTCTAAAAAGATCACAGATCTACAAAAGACCAAGGTCTTTGATTAAAAGAAAAAGATCAAAAAATCTAATCATAAAAAAAAGTATTTTCCTCATTCACAGATCTTTGATCTACAAAGGCAGAGCCCTTTTATAAAACAAGAACTTTTGTTCTTGAATTTTGAGGCAAAGCCTCCTTTAAGAAGAACATAAATTTGTTCTTTGATCTTAAATTTGATCAAATGCACTTTGCGCTATTAGAAAGTGCCTTGCACTCATGAATTGCGCTTTTGCGCTTCTTGGACCGGCGCTCAGCATCAAAACATACCACGTGTCAACCAAAGACACAATCTGCGCTTTGCGCTTCTGAAACAGCGCACTGCGCTCATGGACTGGTGCTCAACGCCAAGCGCCCCACGTGTCACTCACTGGCGCGCCAACAAACTAGCACAACGCGCTCATAAATTAAAAGCGCAATGCGCTAATAAACTAGTGCTTAGCGCTAAGCGCGACATGTGTCCCCTTCGTGTGCGCTACCCGACAGAAGTGCAATGCGCCCTTTAACTGGCGCAAAGCGCCTGACACGCCACGTGGCGCATTTTCAGAACATACTTTGTTCTGATGAAGACAAAAGATGTCAGAACTCAATTCTTAGCACTATTAAAAGGGCCGAGCCCAAATAAAGGCTTAACAGCGAGAACAACGAAAAATGTTAAACATTTTAATTAGACTTAGCCCAACTCTGGCCATAAGTCCTCAACTTATATTGAACTGAGCATATCTGCTCACAAATATTCAACTGATCTCAGTCCCAAACTGGGCTACAGATCTTTCAACCAACTCACATCGGTTCGAGGGTACATCTCGTTACTCCTCTGATATTTGTTATTATAATCCTTCAACGTCTTCAGAGAGGTGACGGGTCCCTATGACCACACATTTCTACGGACTGTAGGGTCCTTAAACTCATGGACTATGATGTCCTTAAACTTTATAGACAACGATGTCTTTAAACCGGACTGTGGGGTCCTTAAGCCCATGGACTACGATGTCCTTAACCTGGACCGAAATGTCCTTAAACTACCGATGGATCGAGACGTCCTTAAACTAACATTGGACCACCACGTCCTTAAACTGGTAATCAACCGCAATGTCCTTAAACTAAAAAACAGAGGCAGCCCAAATGCTCTCTTGTTGGATCTAAACGATCCCGTTAAGTTTATCTTAGTCTAAAATTAGACTAACGTATCCTTAACTAACGTTTAAGTTGATCTTAGTCTCAAACGAGGCTAACGTATCCTTAAACCCAAATCTTAGAAAATACGGATTTGGACTAATCCACACCCTACGGGCGACAACATAAATTAGTCTCCGTGTACAATCCACGGGAAACCACAATACAAAACAAATACACATGACATGAAGGGACCATCTGGAGAAGGAGAATGTTGTTATCGCGATGCGGTAGCGTAATGAACTGCAGGGGCTTGCGCCTGCAGGGAAGAGCGTCCCCACAATCAAAAACCCCTCTAACGAGGGGGAATCTGACGAAGTCCGCTACATCGGCCGCATCCGTTTAAACCTTCGATACATGGTGCCATAAATCAACTTGGTATCTTCGGAGAGGTGGACGGATAGCACCAATTAGCATCTGTCCCGAATTTCAGGCAAGACGTCCTACGCGTCTTCGTCGCGTCTTTCGGCAGGGAACAGATTGTAACATTTCCAAAATAATAAAATATTATTTTCGGGAATTTTTATAATTTAATATTATTTTAATGAATATTTTAATGTTCGGGTGGAATTAAATACAAATAAATAGGGAAAAATTTTGGAAAATTTTGGAAAATTCTAAAATAGGGTATTTTATGGAATTATGCCATTTTAAAGTTTTTAAGATTAGTTATATGCTAATTTAGTGCTAATCGCGATTAAGAATCGCTAATTGGATTTTTAGCATTTTTGTGCAAAAATATGCACATATCATTTTCCACACTTGTTACACTTGTGTTACATTTTTGTAGCCATGGTTCATTTGGATTCACTATTGGAGTGAGAAGGAAAAGATAAAGGAAAAGAAAAGAAAAGAGAAAAAGTATGTGATGATGAGTGAGAGAGAGACCAAGTCAAACCCCCCACTTTTTGAACCATACCCCATCATTTTCCCCTTCTCATTCTCTCTCCTCTCTTTCCCTTGTTGCTGCTGCTCTCTCTCCTTCCTCTCTCCCTCTTCATGAAACCCTAGATCCACAATGAAATTCAACCCAAAACCCTATTCCCACTTCACAAAACTTACTCCCAAGCTCACTAGCTACACATTGAACCTAGCAAGATTGGATTTGGAGGACTTTGAGCAACTCAAGAATTTTCTTGAGTTGCCAAAGGAGGTAATTTCTGCACCTATTAGAGTAGTATCTCATTTCTTGTGCATCAATTCTAGTTTCATATCGATATTGTGTCATTTTGTGGACTTTAGAGATTTCTAGTTAGGGTTTAGGGTAAAACTGAAATCAAGATGAGATTGAGGCTTATTGTGACCTTAGAACCCCTGGTTTAATGCAAAATTGGACCCAAACATGGAATTGAAACCAAAATACGGAATTACAGAACCGATATCGGAAAAACTGGAAATCTGTCACTGTTTTGTGGAATCTGCTATCACCCCGAGACCCCAAAAATGAAACTGAGTTGGCAGTGAGATGTGCAGGCATTATAGAACCACCACACCAAACCCTAGCCCCCAACTCCAAACTGAGGCCGCCAATTAATTCCTTCTGGCCGCAAATTGCGGCCAGAGCAGGGTGGATCTACCTCGTTTTGCGTGCATGCCCCTATTTCCTCTATTCTTGACCCTGGGTATGTCTAGTTTTGACTGATTCCATCTAGGGTGAAATCTGGGATGATTTTCCTATGTTGGTGCATAATTTGAGACTTGTTTTAGCATGGATTTTGGTATTTGGTGTTTCGTTCCTGTCGGGTGGCGTTTGGACGTCAACGACAAGTGGATATTGATCGTGTTTGCATGCGAAGCGATAGGTTTTTACCTATGCGAGTAGCGTGTGCTGTTTTGGTTTCCGATGTGATTTTCATGTGCTTTGGCATTGTGATATACTTGTAGGTACCCCGCGTGATGTTAAGGCAAAGGAGATGAAGATGGCGACATCGGCTTTGGCACACGAGAAGCAAGGTGAGTAGATTATATCTACGGGGAGAAGTCGGGTGGATGGCGTATAGTACCCCCGCAGTCCGTGGTGATGTATACGAATACGTATACACACATATATTTATTATGTGTTGTTTAGGGTTATTGATGGTAATAATGGATTATTGGTGATAAGGATGTATTGGTTGAGTAGTGCGAAACCCTAGAGTAGTGGTTGCACCCACACTCACACATACACACATACTTGCTTACATTCTTTCATTATCTGTGCGCATATGATGGTGTGTATATCTACACATGGGTATGGGACTATGTGTTTATATACGGGTTTTGAGGATGATACGTGGGATTGAGATGAGTCGATGAGATTCGATTGAGGCCGTGAGATTTGGCGACATGACAGAGTTCGTATTGGAGATATGATATGATGGTAGTGATGCCTGTCATGTGATGAGATATTGTGATATCGACTCAGATTTAGGTGGTTTCCATACCCCTCTCTATTGGCTTGATTGTCGGGTTCGTAGTTCGCATAGTAGGCATTAGGCTAGACCCGAGTCATACCTATTTCAAAACTAACGAATCGGGGATATTTTAAAGATAGGCAAAAAGGGTTTATACGGATATTTTCAAACGACGCGTCTTTTCTTAAAACACCATAGCCCTTATTTTACCAAAAGCCCTGGTTCGTCTTATTTAAAAAGGCAAGGTTGCATGATATAATTATTGGGGCAGGTTCTCTACTGTTGCGTTGATTACTCGATTCCGCACATTCATGCTGTTTGCATTGCATCGCTTATATTGTTGATATATTTCAGTCTTGCTGCTAGGACACCAACACCATTATCGATGATGCATATGTTCTACGTACACTCGTTGCCGGCTCACACACTCATCATCGATAATTGCCATGTCAATACACTGTAGTACTATTGCATTCAGTATATGATCCTTGCATGACACGATGATATGCATACCTTCCTTTACATGTCGCATACTTCATGCTCTTTGATTATACGCATTGAGATATGTTGTTTCTATGATATTTCTGGATTTGGGAACCGAGGGTGTTTCAAAAGAGAATAAGTCATTGCTTTAAAAACCCGGTTACCCTTAATATGATATTTCAGTGCGTCCACCATGTGTTTTCTCGGTGCTGAGAGCGACATGTGAAACCCGAATCGAGGAGTGGACGAGCCGATTGCGGGTACATGGTGGACCCGGTATGGTTCCCCTCGGCAAGATGATCGATGAGCTTTGCCGATTGAGCCTGGAGGCGGGCGAGTACCTACCGGTGATTAGTTGGACCTGGCGGTTATCCGGAGGATACTGACCAGTGTCGATAGATGGATATGGGCATACTGCCGGGGCCGAGGGCCGATACCGCAAACAGCGCCCGCGGGCCGATCCGGACTGACAGAGCCCGATATATGAGGATTTACGTGCCGATGCTGGGTACAGTTTTCATGATGTTTTCGAGTGCCGATGCTGGGCACTCCGGTTCCATGATTTTGACGTGTCGCGAGGGATACAGGTGGTTTATATCCTCATATTTCCATGCATATGCTGATGATATTTACATGCATGATGGTTTTGTCATTGGGTGACGAGTGGACGGGATCTACGTACATGCAGATTTGATTACATTGATCATACCTCACATTCATGATATGCTATTACCTGAGGCACTAGCATGAGCACTTGGCACTACACTCATGTATAGAGATTACATTGCCAGTTTATCATGCTTCAGCTTTACTCATATTGAGGTTTATTTATATCTGATCGTATTGACCTAGGATAGGTCATGCATTCGATCTCTGCTTGTAGATATTTTCTATTCACGAGTTGGCAACTCACCCCCGTTGTGCCACAGTCCTTGCAGGTTTTGCCGTACAGATTCCATAGCGGCATTTCTGGCACACTGCTTCCATATGGGTGACTTGCGTTGGTAGCTGGGTTCTTTTGTATCAGAACCGCCATTGTTCCTGTATTATTTATTGTATCTAGAAATTCCATCAACCAAAACTTGTATATTGTTTCAGACTTAGAAAACAGTGTTGTATTATTTCGACCTTAGAGCCGCGCTAGTAGTATTACGGTTTTCTGGCTGTTTTGAGTTTCTTTTTGGGTTTTGATCCTCGCCCTTTGGCGTTGTATATTATTATTGCTTGCGTGGTTGTGACCGTCGATTGACGAAGAGCTAACTCCCGCTTGGGGATGCCTTTTATCAGTTCATATATATTATTCTTGTTGTACCTCTTTCGGGGCCAGTTTTTACAAAGGAAACTCTGCCGAAATTTTCAGGAAAGGTTACACATTTTAAAAATACACATTCGGCTTAGTTATCTAAAAACTTTGATTTTCGAAACATGATTTCTTTACTTTTCAAAACCAGTTTTCCTTATTTACTCTTTAAATGGTTTTAGATTTCTGGGCTTTTGGCTTACTTGGATCAGATGGAGTCCTATAGACTTCATAGGATTCAAGGGCCAGTCACGTGCTCTTTCGGGTCGTGACAAAGTTGGTATCAGAGCGCTAGGTTGACCTTGGTTCGAGTCTGAGTTTGACTATGTGGAGTCTAGGGCGTTATTTATATACGGAACTTAGGCTTGACCTTACGGAACTTAGACTTAGTCGAGGGGGTATTAGACCCGAACTTTCGTCGTGTAGGATGACCCTTGGTTGATGGAATAGGTGACTAAAGTAGAGTGACGTACCGTGGGTATGTTCCGCGGCATACTTACGACACGCCACTCCGCTTAAGAAACCTTAGGTTGTACATTTCCTTGCATCGTATTATATTCCTTCCTATGATCTACCTTCATCGATACTGGTTATGGTTTTGCTGCCGTGATTGCACGAGCAGAGTGAGCTACGGCTCGAGTCGTGTCAGCATGAGCTCGTCGTGGACGAGGACTGACCAGGGCGGGATTCCCGAGGCATACGGTTGCATTGAGGCTTCGTATTTTGTGTTTCCGCACTATGAGCGTTTGACAGATCGCTGTTGCGAGATTTCCCGGGTGTGCTGATCGGCACCAGAGGATTGAGCTACTGTTAGAGGCCAGCCAGGATGTGATGACCGTTGATATGTCGCTTATTCATGACGGTGAGTCGCTAGTCACCGAGGATGAATGACTAGGACATGTGGTTAGTTTGCTTACCCCGATGCGAGGTCATCAGGTAGATTGATTCCAGCTAGAGGCGACTTCACGCAGATTCGTTGAGAGTCGATTGAGACGATCGAATGTCAGGAGCCTACTTTCCAAGTTTAAAGTATACGGAAAGACATGCAGGTGATTCTATGGACCCTCTAGAAGAATGAAACCCTAACTCGACTTAATGACCGTGTGAAAGCCTTTGAACCTCAGGGTTTGCGGCGGTTCCTCGGCGCCATTAGTGAGGCTTGGGTTTGCCCTTCTACGGCTGGACCACCGACGCTGTGGCATGTACTCGATACTATTAAACTGTACCCGAGATGTTGAGCTCTTGGGGGATTATGAGGTTCTGACGAGCCAATCGGACGATTCGACATCATTCGGATATCATGTGATGGGACACTGGTTGGGAGACTCCAGATACGAGCGTAGCCGTTGGAGCGCAGTCTGTGTAGCCACGATGGGATGAGTCCGAATCAGTCGACATTGGAGCAAGGTGGAGTAAAGAGTTTGCACAAGATCTCGACGAGATGACGTTCCACTCCACTGACATCAGAGATATGATATGCACGCTGAGGACGTGTTCGGCTAGATATCTCCTACTGAGTGATGAAGATACTGAGTTCGTGATTCAAGTCCGTGTTAGAGACTTCGGAGGGACCGTAGCCGATGGCATTGAAGTGCGCAGATAGGGACGTGATGTCGAAATGGTCAATGATACAGACAAGCGGGACAAGAAGTTCGTGCGAGATGCAGAGGATCTGTCACTACACCCCGTTAAGATAAAAGGTCGGATATGCATACAGAGGCACAGGGATGCGACCAGCTTCCGAGGAGATGTTGTACTAAGGACGCAGATGTCCAGGGAGCGAGAAAAGATTATGCCAGAGTACCAGCCCTGTACAGTTTGGCCTAGGCAAAATCAGAAGAGACCTTGAGCAGGGATTCCTCCCAATACACTGCTGCAATAAGATTTGCACCAGGAGCAGATGCGTGATGTGCATTCAGAGGACCCGAGGTCGGCGCCAGAGATGTGCTGCCTTACGAGCAGTCGTGAGGATTGACCGAGTGATGACCTGAAAAGTGCCAGAACGGCATCGTTCCTGTCAGCACACCTGACCGGGCCGATGAGCCGATGGATTGCGAGATTGGTAATCTACAGGAAAGATCAGGAACCAGAAGCAGAGGACGCCAGCCGCGAGCAAGAGGCAAGTAGATATCTTGCGCCGCTAGCATTGGATGTACCGGTACCTTCTCGACTTTGAAGGAGGATATACCGACGACGGTATTTATGATTTGTGATTTTGTGATTCGACTATCACGTATCCGTCACTTTGGGATTTCAGTATTTTGGCGATCTATTTGCATGATTTAGTCTTGATGACTGAGTTCCATGATATTTGATTTTGTGCACCATGGTTGCACTTACTGGGTATTCATATTTTGTGCAGAGTTATTACTCTTGAGGTATTGATTTTGATTTCATGCCTATTTTATGCCGGTGATTTGATTTACGCTTTCAGCATAGTTTCATGTACTCTTAGTGTTTTGATTTGTGCACGCTGATGCACGCGGTTGTGAGTTTTTCCATCGCGGTACACCTGATTTTGATTGAGCCGCGTTGTATATCGTTTCGTGCCTTGGCTGCACCTGCTTATGACTTTATGGATTTCATACGTTTGATTTGATGTTGTGCATATGTTACGCACACGATTTGATTTTTGCACTCGGTATAGCTTATATGTGCTTGTAGTGCATTGATGTGTGTTTTGTGCACGCAGTTGCACACGTTTATGATTTCCTTTATACCTGGGTACACTTGGTGTTGCTGCTTACGTATTTGAGTTATTGCTTGATATTTGTGCATGGGATGCACCATTTTTATGTTTCTTGCGTTTATCGCATCAGATTTATATATCATGCCTTTGTTGCACCGGATTTACATTTTGTGCATTACGGTTGCACCTGACTTCGATTTGATGTCTTTCGAAATGTCGATTTTGATTGTGATATTGATGTGGATTCTTGCACTCCGTGCTTTTGACTGGATTTACGCATGTTTGGCGTTGCTATTGGATTTTGTGATTCCGTGCATGTTGAGTGCGCAGGGTTTAGATTTTCATTCGTGCACGATGGATGCACCGATTTGGATTTTCGCGCATGTTGGGCGCATGTTTTGAGATACGATTTTGGTGCACATCCGATGCACTAAATCGAGATTCTTCGTGCATGTCAGATGCACCGGATTTTTGGCTGTCAGGCACATACGTTGCCTATGACAGATGCTTCGTGCACACCCATTGCACCTAGATGTTGTTTTTGTGCACCTGTTTAGCACATATATGGATTTTGATTTCCGTGCGCACCAGACGCACAGGGTGGTGTTATGTGTATTTTTGGGATTTATTCCTTTTGGAGCAGTACATTTTTATGATATTGGATATTTGTTTTCATACCGAGCAGGACTAGTCAGAGGACAGTACCTGGATATATTTTGCATGCATCGATAGCTATCGAAGGGATTTCCAAAAAGCGAGCTATAGTCTTAGTATATACCTACGTGTCCGATATGACACGGAACGTTTTAAAAACAGGAAACCCTTCTAAATTGTTTTCAAAACGGCGGAACGTACCTATTAAACAAAGGATATATATATATATAAGTATATAGTTATTTTCTTGTGAAAAACGTCCGCCACTGTGCAGTGTTACACGTATCGCACAGCGATTTAAAAAGATTTGGCATACATTTGCATCAGCTATTTACATGTATAGATTGGATGTCTACATGTATAGTTCTGATCCATATCATATTGATTTTGTATTGGATTTGACATTTGTGTCCTTACCATGACTCCGATGATTGCGGGATGCTTGATGGAGTGTTGCTTTTGAGTTATCTGCTCATTACTTCTACGCATGTATTGCGCTGTGACGTTTTATGTTTTGATGATTTCGGAGCCCCGACGACTTGGAATTTGTATCGAAATGTTTCACTACTTGGGGGTTTTAAATTTAAATTCGGGGACCGAATTTCTTTAAGGGGGGTAGATTGTAACATTTCCAAAATAATAAAATATTATTTTCGGGAATTTTTATAATTTAATATTATTTTAATGAATATTTTAATGTTCGGGTGGAATTAAATACAAATAAATGGGGAAAAATTTTGGAAAATTTTGGAAAATTCTAAAATAGGGTATTTTATGGAATTATGCCATTTTAAAGTTTTTAAGATTAGTTATATGCTAATTTAGTGCTAATCGCGATTAAGAATCGCTAATTGGATTTTTAGCATTTTTGTGCAAAAATGTGCACATATCATTTTCCACACTTGTTACACTTGTGTTACATTTTTGTAGCCATGGTTCATTTGGATTCACTATTGGAGTGAGAAGGAAAAGATAAAGGAAAAGAAAAGAAAAGAGAAAAAGTATGTGATGATGAGTGAGAGAGAGACCAAGTCAAACCCCCCACTTTTTGAACCATACCCCATCATTTTCCCCTTCTCATTCTCTCTCCTCTCTTTCCCTTGTTGCTGCTGCTCTCTCTCCTTCCTCTCTCCCTCTTCATGAAACCCTAGATCCACAATCAAATCCAACCCAAAACCCCATTCCCACTTCACAAAACTTACTCCCAAGCTCACAAGCTACACATTGAACCTAGCAAGATTGGATTTGGAGGACTTTGAGCAACTCAAGAATTTTCTTGAGTTGCCAAAGGAGGTAATTTCTGCACCTATTAGAGTAGTATCTCATTTCTTGTGCATCAATTCTAGTTTCATATCGATATTGTGTCATTTTATGGACTATAGAGATTTCTAGTTAGGGTTTAGGGTAAAACTGAAATCAAGATGAGATTGAGGCTTATTATGACCTTAGAACCCCTGGTGTAATGCAAAATTGGACCCAAACCTGGAATTGAAACCAAAATACGGAATTACGGAACCGATATCGGAAAAACTGGAAATCTGTCACTGTTTTGTGGAATCTGCTATCACCCTGAGACCCCAAAAATGAAACTGAGTTGGCAGTGAGATGTGCAGGCATTATAGAACCACCACACCAAACCCTAGCCCCCAACTCCAAACTGAGGCTGCCAATTAATTCCTTCTGGCCGCAAATTGCGGCCAGAGCAGGGTGGATCTGCCTCGTTTTGCGTGCATGCCCCCATTTCCTCTATTCTTGACCCTGGGTATGTCTAGTTTTGACTGATTCCATCTAGGGTAAAATCTGGGATGATTTTCCTATGTTGGTGCATGATTTGAGACTTGTTTTAGCATGGATTTTGGTATTTGGTGTTTCGTTCCTGTCGGGTGGCGTTTGGACGTCAACGACAAGTGGATATTGATCGTGTTTGCTGCGAAGCGATAGGTTTTTACCTATGCGAGTAGCGTGTGCTGTTTTGGTTTCCGATGTGATTTTCATGTGCTTTGGCATTGTGATATACTTGTAGGTACCCCGCGTGATGTTGAGGCAAAGGAGATGAAGATGGCGACATCGGCTTTGGCACACGAGAAGCAAGGTGAGTAGATTATATCTACGGGGAGAAGTCGGGTGGATGGCGTATAGCACCCCCGCAGTCCGTGGTGATGTATACGAATACGTATACACACATATATTTATTATGTGTTGTTTAGGGTTATTGATGGTAATAATGGATTATTGGTGATAAGGATGTATTGGTTGAGTAGTGCGAAACCCTAGAGTAGTGGTTGCACCTACACTCACACATACACACATACTTGCTTACATTCTTTCATTATCTGTGCGCATATGATGGTGTGTATATCTACACATGGGTATGGGACTATGTGTTTATATACGGGTTTTGAGGATGATACGTGGGATTAAGATGAGTCGATGAGATTCGATTGAGGCCGTGAGATTTGGTGACATGACAGAGTTCGTATTGGAGATGTGATATGATGGTAGTGATGCCTGTCATGTGATGAGATATTGTGATATCGACTCAGATTTAGGTGGTTTCCATACCCCTCTCGATTGGCTTGATTGTCGAGTTCGTAGTTCGCATAGTAGGCGTTAGGCTAGACCCGAGTCATACCTATTTCAAAACTAACGAATCGGGGATATTTTAAAGATAGGCAAAAAGGGTTTATACGGATATTTTCAAACGACGCGTCTTTTCTTAAAACACCGTAGCCCTTATTTTACCAAAAGCCCTGGTTCGTCTTATTTAAAAAGGCAAGGTTGCATAATATAATTATTGGGGCAGGTTCTCTACTGTTGCGTTGATTACTCGATTCCGCACATTCATGCTGTTTGCATTGCATCGCTTATATTGTTGATATATTTCAGTCATGCTGCTAGGACACCAGCACCATTATCGATGATGCATATGTTCCACGTACACTCGTTGCCGGCTCACACACTCATCATCGATAATTGCCATGTCACTACACTGTAGTACTATTGCATTCAGTAGATGATCCTTGCATGACACGATGATATGCATACCTTCCTTTACATGTCGCATACTTCATGCTCTTTGATTATACGCATTGAGATATGTTGTTTCTATGATATTTCTGGATTTGGGAACCGAGGGTGTTTCAAAAGAGAATAAGTCATTGCTTTAAAAACCCGGTTAACCTTGATATGATATTTCAGTGCGTCCACCATGTGTTTTCTCGGTGCTGAGAGCGACATGTGAAACCCGAATCGAGGAGTGGACGAGCCGATTGCGGGTACATGGTGGACCCGGTATGGTTCCCCTCGGCAAGATGATCGATGAGCTTTGCCGATTGAGCCTGGAGGCGGGCGAGTACCTACCGGTGATTGGTTGGACCTGGCGGATATCCGGAGGATACTGACCAGTGTCGATAGATGGATATTGGCATACTGCCGGGGCCGAGGGCCGATACCGCAGACAGCGCCCGCGGGCCGATCCGGACTGACGGAGCCCGATATATGAGGATTTACATGCCGATGCTGTGTACAGTTTTCATGATGTTTTCGAGTGCCGATACTGGGCACTCCGGTTCCATGATTTTGACGTGTCGCGAGGGACACAGGTGGTTTATATCCTCATATTTCCATGCATATACTGATGATATTTACATGCATGATGGTTTTGTCATTGGGTGACGAGTGGACGGGATCCACGTACATGCAGATTTGATTACATTGATCATACCTCACATTCATGATATACTATTACCTGAGGCACTAGCACGAGCACTTGGCACTACACTCATGTATAGAGATTACATTGCCAGTTTATCATGCTTCAGCTTTACTCATATTGAGGTTTATTTATATCTGATCGTATTGACCTAGGATGGGTCATGCATTCGATCTCTGCTTGTAGATATTTTCTATTCACGAGTTGGCAACTCACCCCCGTTGTGCCACAGTCCTTGTAGGTTTTGCCGTACAGATTCCATAGCGGCATTTCTGGCACACTGCTTCCATATGGGTGACTTGCGTTGGTAGGTGGGTTCTTTTGTATCAGAACCGCCATTGTTCCTGTATTATTTATTGTATCTAGAAATTCCATCAACCAAAACTTGTATATTGTTTCAGACTTAGAAAACAGTGTTGTATTATTTCGACCATAGAGTCGCGCTAGTAGTATTACGGTTTTCTGGCTGTTTTGAGTTTATTTTTGGATTTTGATCCTCGCCCTTTGGCGTTGTATATTATTATTGCTTGCGTGGTTTTGACCGTCGATTGACGAAGAGCTAACTCCCGCTTGGGGATGCCTTTTATCAGTTCATATATATTATTCTTATTGTACCCCGTTCGGGGCCAGTTTTTACAAAGGAAACTCTGCCGAAATTTTCAGGAAAGGTTACACATTTTAAAAATACACATTCGGCTTAGTTATCTAAAAACTTTGATTTTCGAAACATGATTTCTTTACTTTTCAAAACCAGTTTTCCTTATTTACTCTTTAAATGGTTTTAGATTTCTGGGCTTTTGGCTTACTTGGATCAGATGGAGTCCTATAGACTTCATAGGATTCAAGGGCCAGTCACGTGCTCTTTCGGGTCGTGACACAGATTCTGGCACGCCCGGTAGGACCTTTTCCTCTTTCCACTCCACACTTCGTATGTCGTGTTCGTGAACGAATCGCGGTTTGATATGGTTGCCCTTGGGTTCGAGGCACTATGATTTATTTTCTTGCTTGACGCAAAAAGCGAAACAGCAATGGAATCTACTTGCGTGAAGTGTTCCTACTGCAACTGCAACTCATGCTCCGCCTCATCTGGAGGCATAGCTTACAGGCCTCAAGAGGCCTCCTTGTTCACGATGCCGGTATATCAGGTGACTCAGGCCACCACCGGGCTGTTCTTTAGGACCATTCTCCCACCGATGAGCTTCAGCACCCCTGTACCAACACCAGAAGCTCCCAAGAAGTCGGTCTTTGATCGGCTTGCTACTACCGCGGCCCCTCTCAACGGGTCGTCCAGCTCCAGCGCCTCAATCTTCGCCAGACTGGGCCCAAGTTCATGTGGGCCCATGATGAAGCCTGCAATCCTAGAAAAGGTTGTTCCGAAGAGGATAGCCATCCCTGCTCCTAAAGTTGTCAAGGCGGCTTCTCCTGCCAAAGGGTCGGTTTTTACAAGACTGACTGTTCCGGCTCCCACTACGGTTCCCGTCCCTGCTCAGAAGTCTGTTTTTGACCGGTTGGACACTACTTCTCAACGGACATCAGTCTTCAAGAGGCTGACGCCAGCAACAGCCCCTCACCTGAATAGGGGCAAGACAAAGCCATCCCCATCACCGAACCAACTCCATCGGCTCGACACGCTCGACGTCGCAACTGGCGCCGAGTAAGGAAGGTTGGGTGCAACTCCCGCTCTGGGCTAACTCCACCAGCCCCAACGGTGGAAGTCAATTCTTCTATTCCAGCCGGAAACAGCTTTGAATTGCTGAACAAGGTGCGCAGGAACTCTCCTACCGCCGTATTGAAAAGATCTCCTCCACCCGTGGAGAATGTTACAGAGGCAAAGCTGGAACAGCCCCCTCAGCGGCTGTCCTCCAAAGTTTACAAAGTCTGGCGACGGGTCTAGGAGTCAGTGATCGATTAAGACTATCTTCACCGACAGAAGAAGCTGAAGGTTCGGCAGGAAGAGAAACGTCCTAGCAAGCCACAAAGGACGACAACTGCCTGGGTGCCCACTGCAACGGCCCCCTCAACATCAACTGCTCAAAAAAAAGGAGGCCAGAGAAAGCCCCTATGAATACGGCAGGACGCAAAGACGCCGAGACCAAACGCCCCAAGTCTGGGGACATAATGGTGCACACTATTTATATGGCATCCGGGAAAGAGGATAGCGGCGCTTCTACGGGCCACCGACCGCTCACCCGATCCATCACAAGAGCTCAGGAACAACAGCAGCAGAAGCTTCAGGAGATGCTGACTGCAATGGCCGCTCTCACCAGGCCAAAAGAAAGCCCGGAGGCATCATCAAAACAGCATCAAGAACAAAAAACTGATGCTGACTTCCTACGCGGGGTCCTTGAAAAGAAGTACAGAGAAGCAGCAGAACAAGCTGCCAACATAAAACAAATGGCGCTTCTCTTCCAAGACATGGTAGGAATGATGTTACAGACGGATCCTCCAGCTGAAGACCTTCCGATCATTATTGAAGACGATAGAGGGGAGACATCCAATCCTCCTCCGGCTCATTCAGTGGCCAAGGAGGAAACCATTTCCAAGGCCGCACTGGATGACTATATAGCTCGGCAAATACGAGCTCACCAGGCGAATGAGGCAGCCGGCCAAGTCATCAAAACTGGGCGACCGTATCCAAGTTGGTATGACCAAATAAAATATCCGCCGGGATATACAATCCCTAAATTTCATGTATACAAAAGGACGGGCAATCCCCACCAGCATGTCGCCCAGTTCATGGCTCTATATGGTAACACCGGAGGTGATGATAAATTGCTACTTCTTCAGTTCGTCGACAGCTTGTCGGAGACGGCATTCGAGTGGTATTCTGAACTTCCAAACGACTCCGTCAAGACTTTGGCAGAAACGGAGCTATTATTCACGCAAAGATTTGCAAGCGCCAGCGAGCGCACCCCAATCACAGCATTGATTAACGCCAGGGTGAAGCCAGGTGAGACGTGGGTCCAATACGCTATCCGATGGCGGAATCTGTGGTCAAAATGCGAACAACGCATTGAAGAGGCACCGGTGGTAGGCATGTTCATAGGCACTTTGGACCCTCAAGCAACTATCTCCCAGTTCATGATGTTCTTCAAGCCGACTACTTTCCAAGCCTTGATCGACAAACTGGCCCAAATGGACCAGATGGGTCTTAGACCGTCTCCTCCAAAGCCGGACTCTCGAAACGAGAGGGGAAAGGGGAAAGCGATCGTCATGGCCAATGCTCAGGAGCAGCCTGGTGGCTCGAGACCAGTTGATCGCCAAAATAACAGAACTCAATCTCTCGAAGATAAAATGAGTCGCCCTTACTCGTTCCCTCGAGACAAGACAAAGAGGTTATTTGAGCTTGCACTCCACAACAGGCTCATTACGCTCCCGGAGCCAAGAAGCTTGGCGCAACCAGACGACAATAGCAATCCTAACTATTGCCATTATCACCGAATATTGGGCCATCCGATCGAGGATTGTTACATCTTCAAAAGCTGGATAGAAAATCAGTACTAGCAGGGAAAATTCGTATTATCCGAGAATTGGAAGGTGGACCCGCCTCGTCCACACACTCCCAAGAAAACAGATACACCGGGGGCATCATGCTCTTTTGTAGAGGAAGCTCCATAGGAGGTCACTCTTTCAGCCAAGACAAAAAGGATGCTGAAAGATCTCCACACATGTCCGGCAATTATATGAAAGAATCCACTGGAGCCTGAGATCATCGAGGGGATGCTGAAACCGCGTCCAACTCCAAAGATCAGTGGTGATAGCCAAAGCTCGCATACCCAGCCGTCGAAATCTTCGAAAAAGAAGAAGAAATCCAAGAAGCCCGTGAAGCCTGGCGACAAGCGCACGGACCTACAAAAGCATACTGACGTGTTGGAAGAGTATAACCAGAAGACGCGGACTCCAATCACACTCCAAGAGTTCCTCGGCCACGTCCTTGAGGACAGAAATGATGGAGAAGATTCGTCGAATGAATCTGAAGATTACGTGGAAAGTTGTCTTGTGATCTCTCACTCGTCGATAGACGATGAAAAGGCTCCTTGCACAAAGAAACTGGGGGCAGGTCCTGAGCCAGAACTTCTGGGGCCATCAGACGAAATGATCGACGCATTCCTAAACAAAGCTCTTCTGAAAAGTAAAGCTGATCGGGAGCGTGAGATGGCCATATTTGAAAAGGCCAAACGCCGGCGACTGGACGAAAGAGTTGAAACACCCCCGCCAGATCAAAGCACATCCGCCGCGAATAAAAACAGGTTCAAGACGAGGAAAAGGTTCGTCAAAGCCATATCAATGGGAATGAAGCTGCCACCCTCCGAAAGAAACACTCCGGCTGAAGCAGATACACATCCTTGTTGGGTTCCTAGGCACTCTTGTGAAGGTTCATAAGGCATCAAACATGCCCGGATAAAATTTTAGACGTGCCGAACAACCCAAAGCCGGGATCTTTGCTAGATTATTAGGGTTTAGCATGCAAGATAACATCTTTTTATCTAAGTGTGAGGGATTACAACCTTTGTAGCCCGCTCCTTCGCTTCATAAGCTCCGAGTAGAAGTCTCTTCGCCGTGATCCATGATCTCCCGGACTCAAGAGAGGCTCCACGACTCGAACGATCCATGCTAGCTTGAAGTGTTCCGATTCTCCGATGATCTACGTCGAAGTTGCTTTAACCCAAGCTTTCTCACTCTAAAGAGATGAACACCCTAATCTAATGGGCTAGATTAGATGAGGATGAGGGAGTAGTAATTATGCTTTCTTTTTATTCACTTTCTCACAAGAAATCATCACAAAAGAATTAACTAGTAAGCATTTTCTTTTTGAACTCAAGAGAGAAGAAGATGATAATGGAAAAGATAATCCTTTTGTGATGAATAGAAAAGAAATGTATATGATTGATTATAGAACCATGGTCAAGGATGATAGGCTAAGAGTTTGTAGAGAATAAACTAGAGTTAGGGTTTGGTTAGGTTAAGTTATGAGTCATGGAAAAATATCAACCATAATATCTTAACCAAGACAAAAGCGAAGCTACTAGAAGGTGCAAGAAGAAGCTAACCCTAATCAAACCCTAATCCCATTTAATCATCCTTAAACATGTTTAATAATAAATCATATCATGTCATAATAATATATATCACATATATATTATATATTTGCAACAAAAGAAAATAATACAATTAACATATATCGCATATATATCAATGTATCATCCAGTGAGAAAATGAAATAATAAAGCGAGCCAATATTAGATAATGTAATACAATATATCATATATATTATTATACATTAAATCATCGAATCAACACTTGATCCGATGACCCGGTTCATATCTAAATATCGCGAGAATATAATACGGTAGCTCATATCGCATTATTCTCGGTCCTGCACATATCACATATGTACCTCTACTCCGTTTCGCCTGAGCCAAGAAACCTCTGTGTAGGACTCTAAAGAATCGTCAATACGCCGGTAGCAGGTGATGATCATATCAAACAACCACAAGCTGCAAGCGGTCAGCTAAACGTAACAGCCACCCAGGTATTGAGCGATCAGAAGATCAACAAGCTAGCCTGTGCGTTCTCCTATGAATCCAATCAGTAACACTCCCGTACAGTCCGGTCTGTTCGTCTGATATGTCGCATATCAAGTCTAGGGGTGGTAAACGTCAGACCCCAGTAACCGATAAGTCGTGTCGATGTGTGGCTCATAACGGGTCGAGAAACTACTAGCAACACTTACCAGTAAATCTCTATATCAGCCCTGGCCAGGGACTTCCAGTTATAGCCAATCGAACACAGCACAACATCAACTCCCTATACCGGGAGAGACGAATCCCCTCCTATCGCTCATTGCCTCTATGTGATTCGGGACTGTACCCAAAAGCCACCGTTTTGCACGCCCTCTTGGACGTGGTAAGGTGGAAATCAAAGCACAGTAGGAATCACACAAGACTCTATGACGATCTCGGGTCTACAGACTACCCTGTACCAGTGTCACCGGAGAACTGCCATCTGACGTGTGGTATATCACCATCTGGGAGTTCTCAGCGAGTCTGTCCAGTGTACCCAGTCTCCACTGAGCACCCGTACACCATCTCTGATGTCAAACACCGATGGATATGGGATCATCCATCGCCCATCATATGGGTCAAGATGCGTATACGCTAGTCTACTCTGGTGTATCGATGCCCTGTCTCGATATACCCTAGACTAGGAATAGTTACAGCATGTACTCATCGACTACCATGGCCCTACTAGTATGATCTCATCATAGTCCCAGTAGTCGAGTACAAATCCTAAGGGCTTTATCAACATGTGAGAGAAAAACAGTAAACCAATACAAGTCAATATGTTAAGATAAAGTGAAACCAAATAGCATACTATCATAACGAGCAAGAAAGTCCTCTCTATATATATCCAAGCATCCATTATAATATGCATCATATGTACAACAATGGCCTCTAGGGCATATACATAACTAACAATCCTAACTACTGCTCATATCATCGAAAGATTTCGCACCCCACCGAAGAGTGCGACGCTTTTAAAAGATGGTGGCAGGGATATGTTGTTCACCGAAAACATTTTAAGCGAATGAAACGCAAAACTCATCAGGAGCAAAAAAATATGACCGAGGAGCATAAAAGAACCAATGGCGACTGTCGCATGGTCAACGCCAGGGGATCGCAAATTCTCACCTTCGGGAGCGACTCTGACGAGGAAATGGCTCTTGGCCCTCTCTTTAAAGAATCCACCTTGGGGAAAGAGGAAGAACCGAAGGCCTGTGAAAATATTCAGCTGTGCAACCGTACGCTGCCCGAAAAGAATCTTGGGCCTTTTAACAGTGGGTCAAATAGAAAAGATAAGGGCAAAGAAAAGGTCCCTGAGGATATCATCGTTGATGACCAAGCTGTTAAAGAACTGACAACCAGAACCCGCCAAAGAAAAGTAAGGTGGACTACAACGTTCTCGCACACTTGAGGAAGATACCTTCACAGCTCAGTATTCTCGATGCCCTTCTGCTATCCAAAGAGGCGAGAGATTCTTTAATCAAGGCATTACAAGAACCCGAGCAATTCCAAGCTTTCCTCGCCGAAGAAAAGATGAAGGATGTGCTGGAAGAAGTACACACAGCCGATATCACCTTCGGCGATGAAGATCTCCTCCTTGGGACATGTGAGCACAACCATCCCCTATATGTCTCCGGATACTGTCATGACATCAAGATAGGTAAAATCCTGGTCGACAATGGGTCCTCTGTCAATCTCCTTAACGTAAGGTTGTTGAAGGAAATCTGCATGAGCGTTCAACACCTCGCTCGCGATAAAATCACCATCTCCGGATTTGATTCCCAGTCATCACAGACGCTTGGGTCCGTAATACTGACGTTACGCTTTGGGCTGATCGTCACGGACATCAAGTTCCATATCATTGACGCCAGGACATACTACAATGGTTTGCTCGGTCGGCCCTGGTTGCACGAATACAACATCATCCCTTCTACACAACATCAGTGTATGAAGTATTTCAAGGATGGTCTCGAGTATACTTATTAGTTATATGTATGCCCTAGAGGCCATTACTATACATAGGATGTATATTGTAGTGGATGCTTGGACATATATAGGGAGGACTTTCTTGCTCGACATGATAGTATGCTATCTGGTTGCTCTTTATCTTAACGTGTACACTGATTGTCTCTCTGTTACATGTTGGTAAAGCCCTTAGGATGTGTGCTTGACTACCTGGACTATGATGCGGATCATACTAGTGGGGACATGGTAGTCCATAAGTACATCCTTCACAGTCCCTAGTCGTGGGTATATCGAGACGGGGCATCGATATACCAGAGTAGACTAGCGTATACCTTCTCGACCCATACAGATGGGCGATGGATGATCCCATATCCATCGGTGTTTGACATCAGAGATGATATACGGGTGCTCAGTAGAGACTGGGTACACTGGACGGACTCGCCGAGAACTCCCAGATGGTATTATACCTCACGTCAGATGGCAGTTCTCTGGTGACACTGGTACAGAGTAGTCTGTTGACCCGAGATCGTCATAGAGTCTTGTGTGGTTCCCACTGTGCTTTGATTTCCATCTTACCACGTCCAAGAGGGCATGCAAAACGGTGGTTTTTGGGTACAGTCCCGAGTCACATGGAGGCAATGAGCGATAGGAGGGGATTCGTCTCTCCCGGTATAGGGAGTTGATGTTGCGCTGTGTTCGATTGGCTATAACAGGAAATCCCTGGCCAGGGTTGCTGAGAATTACTGGTAAGTGTTACCTGTAGTTTCTCGAATTGTTATAGACCTCATATCGACACGACTTATCGAGCTATTGGGGTCTGACGTATACCACCCCTAGGCAAGATATGCGACATATCAGACGATCAGACCGGACTGTACGGTAGTGTTACTGGTTGGATTCACTGGAGTGTGAGCGGGCTTGCTCGTCGATCTTCAGATCGCTCAATACCCGGGTGGCCGTTACGTTTAGCAGACCGCTTGCGGCTTGTGGGTGTTTGATATGATCATCGCCTGCTGCCGGCGTATTGACGAGTCTTTAGAGTCCTACACAGAGGTTTCCTGGCTCAAGCGAAACGAAATAGGAGCGCATATGAGATATGTGCGGGACCGAGAATAATGCGTGTATGTGATACCGTATTTCATTCTCGCGATCAATGTGTCGGATGGTTGTATGCGATATAACCTAGTTATCGATTCAAGCGTTGAATCGATAAGCCGATACATTGAATACTAGTCGGTTGTGTGCGACATGACCGGACCATTGAATCAAGTGTTGATTTAATGATTTAATGCATAATTATATATTTGATATATTACTTTGCATTAACTAGTATTGGTTCACTTTAAATGGATTTTCTCTCTTGGATTGTGCACATTGTATATGTGATATACATTTGTACATTTGATTGTATCATGTTTGATGATACATGATAGTTTGGTGTATGGATTAAACCATGGTTGGTCAATGGTTAGGGTTTCTTTTGCTTCATTTATTCATTTATTTATCCATTTTGTTTATTTTAGCAAAAGAAAATAATGAAGAGATAATGGTGGCTTTCTTTGTTTGTTTATGAACCTTCATGAAGGTTTGACCTAAGTAACCATTTTGTCTTCATGTCTTAACCCAACCATTCACTAACCCTTGTTAATTCTCTACACCTAACTATGGTTTGATTATGATAAGGATGATTATTCGTTTCTATTCTTATCATAACATTTATCTTCTTCTTCATCTTCTTCTTCAAGAAGAAAGCAAGCTCCATCAATGGTGATTGATGGAAATGAGTGAGAAATCCAATTCTAAAGTCTACCCACTTCCTAATTCTTCATCCTCTACCTCTTGCCAAGTAGTAGAGTGTGTTTCCTTCACAAGTTTTCATGGCTTGGTGAAGGTGGAGCTTGATTTAGCGATGCCTCGACGTAGATCATCTTCGGCATGGACATCGATGACCTAGCCCGTCCATTCTCCGATGAAGCCGACGCTAGAGCCCGGGACTTGTTATGGACAGCGAGGAGACTTCATTGCGGAGCTATGGAGGTGGAGAACCGGATCTACAAAGGTTGTATTTCCGTATCTCTTAGTTAAGTGATAACTAGTTTATCTTTTCGCCTAGATTTCTAGCCAACGATCCGTTCTAGGGTTTCTCGGCACCGTATTTTTGAAATTGGCATGATTGATGCCTTGTGAGACCTCCTTGGGGTGCCTAGGAACCCTACAATACTGTGACAGGAGAGATAAACCCATTCTCTGTGAACGAAGTCCGCAAGTACGAAGATGCAAAATACTTCTTACCAGACTTTGAGGACACAGAGAGATGTCACAAACCGGAGAACAAAGCTATCGCCACCATTCCGGTCTTCGGGAGTGATACCGAGGAAGAGGAAGAGATACTTTATTCAGGGTCACCCCAGTACAGCAAGCCGGGACCATCCGCTCCTATGCTCATCTTCGGCAGCGACTCGGAAGATGAGGTCTATGCCGTATTCTCTGCCCGGCCTTCAATACAAACCTTCGCTGATGAAGAGCAAAGTTTGCAAGTTGCCATGGTTCCGCTCAAGCATCATAAAGAACTAAATGCGCTTGATACCTACAATGTGAAAGAGTTGCAGACGTTCTATGTTCCTCCCAAGCGAGAAGGTGAAAAGGCGATCCTATTCTACCGATCCGGGGAAACCAAAGTGGAAAAAGAAATCTGACATGGCGTGGATTCTACACGTGACAGGCTCCAGCCTATCCGTTTGCCCAGATATTACACAGAAGGACTAAAGAGACTCTTGAGACGCTAAGGTGTACCCCTTAAGAAAACTGCTCGACAAGCACGGTTCTATAACAGGATCTGGAACGTCCCCGGAACTCAGCGAAAATTGCCCAACGGGAGAATGGAAACGACTGGGCTTGGGTATGTTCAATTCAAGAAACGGGAGTTACTCCGCGACTGTTACGTCATACATGACTTTGATGAAGAAGGAGATGCTCTGTGGGAAGATGCTAGCCCTGAATCAGAAAGGGCTCCCGCCGTGAAAATGCCCAGTTCGTCGTTCGAAGAAAAAATGGACAAGCTTATAAGGGAAGCAGGTCAAAATGTTCGAGACGACCATAATCGCGAAATGGCCATCTACGAGAAACCCAAGACGCAACGCCTCCTTCAGCAGGCTGTGAAAAATGAAAATGCTCCTCCTTGTCAACCCGTTATACAAAAGGCCCGACGCAGAGGCAGAAACAAGCAAAAGAACGGGAAAGGCGTTTGGCAGCGGCAGAGCGGGACTCAGAAACCATGCGATCAAGAACCGAGCAAACAGGATTCATCTCTTATAAAGAAGATGGGTCGAGCATACTCTTTTGCCCAAGAAAAGACAAAGAAAATACTTGATCTTGCCATAAAACATCAACTGATTAAACTCCCAGAGTCCAAGCACCGTGAGCAAGCAGGCAAAGTCTCTCATCCAGACTATTGCGCCTATCATAGAGCAATAGGACATCCTATTGAAGACTGCTTCACCTTCAAGAACTGGGTCGAAGATCAATATCAGCAAGGCGGGTTCGCTCTATCCAGCAGCTGGAGCGTAACCCCGCCGCAGAAGCATGAACTTAAATCTACGAGGGTAGAACCAGATCCACATCGGTCTTGGAAGCTAGCTCGTACCTTTCACGTGATAATGTTATCAAAAGAAGAACCTGAGGATATGGACAAACTCCACTGGTGCTTCGAAAACGATGATAACGAGGTAATCTCAGAATTTCCACCGGCACCGAAAGAGCTGGAGGATGGAATACATACTACTGCAGATAACCTCAAGAAAATTGATTTGGGGACGGCAAGTGATCCGCGGCCGACATTCGTCGGTGAGCTATTGTCTGAAGAAAGGGTGGCTACGCTAAATGACGTGCTCATACAGCATAAAGATTGCTTCGGATGGAACTATTCCGAGATACCAGGATTAGATCCGGAGATTGCTGTGCACAAATTGGCGATATCCCGGACGTCAAGCCAATCAAACAAGCGCCGAGAAGAATACGGCTCGAGCTTGAGATGAGCATCAACGCCGAGGTCAAAAAGCTAATCAACTCCGGCTTCATCCAAGAGGTTCAATATCCTGACTGGATCGCTAACATTGTCCCAGTGATGAAGAAAAATAGGACGGTGCGCATCTCAATAAAGCTTTCCCGAAGGATGACTTCCCAGTACCGGTCACCGAGCTGATTGTTGCGCCACAGCAGCGCCCCGGCCGTCTATCCGAGGCCAAAATGCGGAATCAAAATTTTCTTAACTTTGAAACTGGCGCTACCGCGGACAAAATACCCGGATCGAAACCATTAACCTATACTAGCTAACAAGAGATGGAGTTTGAGATATACCGAGTGATTCGAGTCCTCCGGTCTTCTCGTCGTCGTCCCGATCTCCCGCGGATACTCCGGTCGTCGCCTCCTTGCCGGAAGGGCACCACATCGTCTGTATCTTTTACGGGCTCCCACCTCAATGCCGAGGCAACTCGGGCGCGAAGTTGGCTAGCCGACGCGCCCAAGATGTGCTATAGAATGTAGTGTAGAGTGCATGTCTCACTTTGGGGTATTGGTTGCCTTTTGAAGATGGAGGAATGAAGGTATGAAAAATGGTGCTTTCATTTTTCCTTGTATCAAAAATGAGATGGATGAAATTTGCCACACCAAATGAAAACCACCTCTCTCATTTTCCCTCCCCACTAAATTGTGGCCGGCCAAGCTCTCATGGGAAATGGTGGAAGGAATGAAACATAATACCAAGGGAGGTGAGTGTAGGAGAATAGAAGAGGTGACCATATCCAAAGACAAGAAAACATCAACCATGCTTAACCCTCCATACCCTTTCCAATCTCAATTAATGCAAGAAAACCCCCTCCTCAAAAATTATTTGCACAATTGCAAATAACCCCCTCCATCGGAAAAGTCCGGCCGTGAAAGAACAAAAGAAAACCGGCCGGAACGGAATGCAAACTGGCAACTCCAGAAAACTGGTCCCGTAATAAATTACAGGAAAACCCCGATACTGTGCATACACACCCGCATCTGTATTCCTACCGGATACAAATGCAATGAGACAAAATCTACACTGTACTAAACTAGGACCGGCTTAAACCAAAGCCGGCTAGTAAAATCCGTTCGATCCTAATCCGTGCAATACCGCACGTATCGGATCGAACCCTGCCATATATCCATACGGCCACTAGTACAAACCGTCCGATCCTGATCCGTGCAATACCGCACGTATCTGATCGGACCCTGCCATATCTCCATACGGCCTCTACAGCGTTTCGCCCGAAAGCTGAGTAACTGAAAGTGTGGTGGACTCTAAAGACTCGTCAATACTATGGCTGTGGATTTAACCACTAGCACGTCAGAGGTATAAGCCAATACGTAACGGGCCATCAGCTATTGACCAAAAGGGACGTCGATGAGCGAACTCATCCTGACACCCTACTGAGCCTGTCAGTGACAATATCCGTACAGTCCGGTCCGTTCGTCTATGAGCATCGCATGGCGGGCCTAGGGGGTTGGTAAAAGTCAGACCCCCAAAGGCGGTACAAGTCGTGTCGGAGTGAAGCCCAGAACACCCTGAGATACTACTGGAATACCTACCAGTAAATCTCCTGCCTCGGCCGAGGGCTTTGTGTAATGGCTCTCCTAGACACAGCGCGACCTCACCCCCAATACCGGGAGAGACGAACCCCTGCAGATCCGCTCACTGCCTCCATGTGGCTCGGGACTGTACCCAACTAAAACCTGTTTGCACGACTCCTTTGAGCCGTGGTAGGGTAGTAATCAAAGCACGGTGGGAACTCACACGAGACAAATAACGATCTCAGGTCGATGAACTAACCTGTACACATGTCACCTAGGAACTGCTATCTGACGTCTGGTATAATCCCAACTAGCAGGTTCCCGGCGAGTCCTGTCCGGTGTACTCATAACCCAATGAGCACCTGTATACATCTTAGGTGAACCAACTGACACCAGTGGCTTATGAGACCGGCCACCGCCCCTTGTCGGGGTCTCGACTGTATACACTAGTCTACTCTGGAGAATCGATGCCCTGTCTCGAAACTCTAATGACTAGGGAACTTTTAAGGATGTGCTTATAGACCTCCAGCTCTCACGTATATGATCGCCATCATACTGCTGGCAGTCAAGCAAGAATCCTAGGGGCTCTATCAGCGTGTAATAGCGACCTGTCAGGTCACCTAAAGCAGTACACGATGATAGAGATAAACCAGATAGCATACTGTCATCTCGAGTAAGACTGTCCTACCGGGATAGGTCCTCCCTCAATCATTGCAATCACGTGCCTGTGATCCAATAATTGACTCTGAGGGCACTATCTCCAACAATCTCCCACTTGCACTCAAGGCTAATTATTCCGATGTCGCATACTCACAGCCCGTGTGATACCGAACACCCAACTCCTCTACTAGTCAGTCTCACAAAGCTCGTTTGCGAAACTATTGCGTTCGAGGAATAGCCTCAGTGAGTGGATCCGCTGTGATGTTTCTTTCTATGTCTCTCTATATCTCAAGTTCGCGTAGAAAGCCATCTCCCGAAATGAGCAATACCTGTCTTAGAATATTTCTGGATATCTGATGGGACCTAGCTCATAAATGAACTCCAAATCCAAACTTCTTAGACTGTATCGATAACTGAACTTAATCAGTACCCAGCGCCATGCCTCCCTCAGTATTGCCTTGGACCACCTGTCCAAAATACTGCCCCTCGTCAGAAGGAGAAACTATAACTCTGACAGCCACTCTGCCATCCATGTCACCTTGGAAGCCTGGAATGATAACTGTCTCCTAAAAGAGGTTGTTGCTATCATATCCCTAGAACATCAACTTATGTTCTAAAACTGCTTCCGACTGTTTCTCCAGGATTTGATCAATATAAACTTATTGCATCTACTGCAAGAACAACATCTGGTGTGGTACTTGACATCTCATGATTGACTCAATTGCCTAAGCAAGTGATCTGCCAATCATGCACATCCTCTCCCCTTTAGTCTGTAAGACACCTTTAGAGAGGGTGACTCCATTACCTGCAGGTATACTACCGTGCCAGGAGTCGTCCATTCTAAATACTCATAGAATGCTGTCAAAGTACCCAGATTGGAAAACCACCCAAATCTAGATCTAAAACCATAGATCTAGTAACCAGTATGTCTGATATTGTGTCCAAGTCCCTTGTGGAGAAACAACTGTGTGACGACCAAAGTATAACCGATCGTAGTATAGGAATGTCAATTCCTACTTTGTGTATGTCATCCAAAACCAGGACATCACACCCTACTACCTTCTTAACAGATCCATCCCCTATTCTGATGACGTCAAACCTATGACTGTCACATCAGAAATAGATGATCTATCTCCGCTATATCTGCTTTAGTCTATAAATAGACATAATCCACCTGTCCACCAATGCTTCCGCTGCTCCCACTGACTACGACAACCCTCTGGCAGAGTCATATAGACGTACACTTCTAAAGCTAGTTTAGAACGACGCTATACTCATCCTCCTGCCGGGTCTCACAGTCTGGAACAACAGCAATGGTAAGTCTGGGTAAACAAGAACCTCCCTGCCACCGTCCTTGAGCATACCGAAGTACCTCTCGAGTGCCTGAGGTTACCCACCATATCTGCGGAGTGGCCAATGGAATGTCAAATCAGATTGAATCTTTAGGTTCCTTATCAAATCTTCAGTAATCGTTTGCGGTTCTGGAATCGCTTCCAGTTCTACCATACTCCCACTACTGTTTTCTGAAAAATAACCATTTATTTTTAAAATGTGGCGAGTTAAGAACAATATCACTATTGATCTTCCAGATGGTAGAAAGTCAACCCTCGTCATAGCCTGGGTCAACCCACAAACAGCCATTACAGAAACGTGCCTTGAGTTATCCAGAGTCTGGTTTTAATCATAAGCCGGACAACTCCCCGTACCTTAACAATGTTAAGATATGAACTGTACTATATCCAATATAGAACCAGAGGCACTGATTTAATTGAACCAGATTCAAATCATGCAGCTGTCTCCAGTGCATGTCAACTAAATGGAGAGAGGCCGATCAGCGTTACTCAACTTAGGAATGCTTCCAATTATGAGTAACCTGAAAGAGAAGCAAGTTCTCATTACTATCAACTGAACACCATACACAAGTATCTACATCTTCGATCACCTTGAAGAATCCCGATACTTGCTACACCCGGTTCTCTACTGTATTCAAATACCTATAACTCCTCAAAACTTAGACCCTGTGTTTCTACGAAACATATGTCTAAGAACTAGAGAAGTTAAAAGTAAACAGAATATAGTATGAGGACCAACCCTACTGTCCTAATGGACACTGGACAATATACAATACTCTGTATAAGTCCCTGAGTCTAACAACTCATTCACTGTGTGTCGTAGGTTGAAAACTGTACTATGGTTAAGAAGAATTACACTGCTGTTCAATGCTCCTTACCTAACCATCCACTGATATAGGTAAATGTCATCGACATAATATCAAAAGGTATATCTCACTCTATGAAAATAGACGTACAGATATATCAATTTGAAATTGGTGCACAACAGCGGATATTCAAAACCAAATATTTGCCGACCGGCAAACAGCCCAGGTGATCTCCTCAAATATCACCGATTACAACGAATCCCGATATAATGAGGATGATCACCCAATTCCCAATAACTTACTCCCACTCATCATCTGTAAAACCATACAGATGTGAGAATCAAACCTGGTAAATACATACCCTGGAGCAAGTGTCCAATCGGGAAATCAGTTTTCTTTTAACAGTACACAGCTGAACTGAAACATTGAAATGTTTCGATGGGGTATCCTGGTATTCCTAGTAATGCCTCTACCATTATCCAGATTCACAACTATAACCGTATAATTCTTTGCCACCTCTCCAAATCCCTTTATATGTCTTTAGTCATTACCTTCTGCACACCCCTTTAGGCCAATTGGTTTTCTTCCTTCCCTACCGTTCGGCACCAGCCTATGGTTTGGAAGAAGACTATCCAATAAGAATAAAAGGTGTACTGTCCTAATCCTAGGAGCACTCGCAATGCGAGAGAAGGTGAAGAGAAAAGACAACTGAATAAACCGTATTCCTATTTCTCCTGGACCAGAATCCATCCCCGAACTGGAACAAGTTCCTTTCGAGTTCGTATATAACCATACGATGGAGTATCCAAATAAATTGTGGATCTTCGTAGTGATACGGAGTGTCCTGGAGAAATACAAAGGTGATTTAGGTTTGGCGAAGATATACTCGGTTTGGTCGTGAATAGCAGTCGCAATTTACTTTGCCCTCTTACTAATCCCTTGCTTTGTCTTAACTTAATACCTTCTGCACACCATCGTTATGCTAATTGGTTTTCTTCATTCCCCGCCATTCCGCACCAGCCTAAGGTTTGGAAGAAGATTATCCAATTTGCATAATAGGTGTACTATCTCCTAAACCAAGGAGTACTCACAATGAGAGAAGGTGAAAAGAAAAGACAACTGAATAATCCTATTCGTTTTCTCCAGAACCAGAAACCATCCTCGAAGTCCTTCGAGTTCGTATATAACCATACGATGGTTTTGTCCAATGGAAGTGGACGTTCGTAGTAATACGGGGTGTCCTGGAGAAAAGGGTAAAAGTAGGAGTGGCAATGAGGTCTGCAACTCTGACAATCCAAAAGCCAGTGTTAAGAAGGTTCGGTCAACTTGGTCACTGAGTCATAGTCTAGGGTCGGGTCAATGGTCGCTGCCAAAGAGAGAGAGAAAAGAAACACTCAGCGTGCACTCAAACCTAGATCAGAAAGGTTATCACTTTGTCTAATCTGGAAACCTCCCACTGTATCTCAAATTCTCCTCCAAACCTGAAAGAAGAATTAGTCGGGATCACCCGAGGAGTAAACCAACTCATCAGTGGGAATCGGGATCCAACTATCATTGCATGATAACTTGACGGAATCCACTCAAGTCACCACACTCCAGAAGGTATGCGCATATCTGGCAAGTTTCAGTTCTTTTGAAACTCCCGATGTAGGTTTTTACCCCTAGGACCCAAGTGACCTTGACAATGCCAACAAATCAAAGAGTCCTAGTCAAGTTCTACCCGTCATTATCTTGATTGCGTTAAACCCACCCGTACGAGTCCTTGACAATGCCAACAAGACCGTACGACTGTCCTAACCAATCCACTTATCCATGTGACAGAAAAGCACTACATAGCTACCGAACACTACGCCTCGGCAATGCACGACAAACGCAGCACGAATACTAAGTAATACTAATCTGAAATGACGGAGGGCTACGACTGGTTTTTGGCGAAAAACCTTTAACGTAATGAACTTGATATCGTTGAAGGAACTGGATAACTTTTTATAAAAATTATAGTGACGAAAACCTTTACTAAAGAGGTCACTCCCGGTGAAGGGATCTCGGCTCTTTCCCCGTAGAATGAGGTGCAGGATATTCCAACTGAATACCATGATGCAAAGCAAAAGTAATCGGCTATAGTGAAGTTAATGCCCTGACGCAAACTTCTGTCCAAGGGGTCACTCCCGGTGAAGGGATCTCGGCCCTTGCCTCGTCGACTGAGGAGCAGGATATTCCAAATGAATACCACGATGCAAAACAAAAGTGAACGTCCTTGCAATAACAGCTTTTTGAAAAAGTGTTCCAACAACATCAGAATAGGTTTGTTTATCTTGCATTGATCCGAATCAATGCAGTCCCATCAATTGATCACACCACAAAGAACGAAAATATACTGACGTGCGTATATGTCATCCGCATTCGCCACTGGGTCCCGTCATCACCCGTTAGGTTAGCTAACTAACGGCAGAGCGGGGACTGGACTAGCGCGGATGAAAAACATATACAACATCTACTAATATATATACCAATATATTATATTCGCTCAAGGCGTGAATAAAAAGCAACATCACAGAAATATGCAGCATCACAGAACAATACAGATATCAGGAAGCCCCGGGTTTCACAGAGCCGCTGCTGAAACCCGACGTTCCCCTGGTCGTGTGGATAGCCTGTGCAATGAAAACCTAGACCCCTACGGGTGCGGCAAGTCACCCGCCAAAACCTGAAGCGAGGCAGCCCCCTTCAGCACCGTGAATGGACCACCCAGCACTTCACGAAATCCGGTAACTTGGGCACCCCTCCTGGGTCAACCTGTACCCCCTACGAGTGCGGCGAATAGCCCGCCAATTCCAGACTGAAGCCCCCTCCGTCTCAATGCCCTGAGATGCGGGCCCGTTGCCCTCCAGAACCCGGCTATCCGTGCACTCCACCGCGGGGCAATCCTAGTACAGAAAGTAAAAATATACATACACCGGGTACATCGACCGCAACCAGGTCGTGCCCCAAAAGAATAATACAAACAGGCAGTGACGGCAGTCCACATGTCGGACGCTCGCCCCGCAATATCAAATGTACATATAAAACAAAACTGTACTAACATTGCATCCAGGCTATCCCCCACGACCGATCCGCAACATCACAGCATAAACACAGAACATCAACGTGAAAATCACGTTCGCAAATCCGTCTAACCGGGCTATAGCAGTTAGACAGGATTTACCGATCAAGTGATATTCACGGTCGCAGATATAATGTAAATACTGTGAAATAATGTGTTTAAAATATCCGATCGATCAAAAATTAACAAGTGGGCCCCCAAGCAATACTGTAGCATTCACAGAAATTCTGGGCCCAAGTTTAATATTCCAAAACCCCCAAAAATAGTCCACAAGCCCACTGGAAAATTTCGACCCATTGATCCCTTAAACCTGCGGCGGATCAGCGGCAACAAGGGGGATTTTGCGGCGGATCCGCGCTATTCCTGAGAGATCTTTCACGACCCGAAAGTACGGAACATGACCGGCACTTAAACTACGAACGTCTCGAGGCGTACGTAATCTAAGTAAACCGAAAACTCAGAAATCCAAACCAAGAAGAGTAGTAGAGAGTAGGAAAAACCAATTTAAATCAAGTAGTTTTAATAGCATAAGCTGAATTATGCGGGTTTCTAAAAACATCAAAAATTCACTGAAAATTTCGGCAGAGTCTCCTTTGTAAATACTGGCTCCCAGACGGGATACAACATGAATAGTATACGAAATCAATAAAAGGCATCCCCAAGCGGGAGCTAGCTTTTCGTCGATCGACGGTCACAACCACACAAGCAATATAATATACAACGCCAACGGCGAGGATCAAAAACTCCAAAGGGAACTCAAAACCACCAGAAATATAACGAGCGACTCTAAGGTCGAAAGAATAAACAACACTGGTCTCTATCTCAATAGATACATGTTTGGTTGATGGAATTTACTAGATACAACTGAATAATATCATACAAGGTAATATGATGGGTACGATACAAGAAAAACCCACCTACTAGCAAGTCATCCGAATGAAACTAAGCCCGCAAGCCGTAATGAAACCTGTACGGCAAACCTGCAAGAAACTGGGGCACAACGGGGGTGAGTTGCCAACTCGTGAATAGAAGAACATCTACGCACAGAAATCGCATAAACAACGCAATCCTAGGTCAATGATCATAATATATCCTCAAATATATGTATAACAGGCAGCCTATGACAATGTCTAGGGTAATATCTAACCCGAGTGTAATCAGATGTGCCCGTGTCAGTGCCTCAGGTAGCAATATATCATATGAGTGAGGTATGAATGCATGAAAACAGCATACATGTAAATGAAGAAACTGTTTTCATAAATTAGTGAGATTTCCTTCGTATTTTTAAACTGAGGTATCATAAATGAAATCAGCATCAACAGTGTCTAGCATCGACACAAAACATAAATCTCACTGTCTCGAAATATCAATGTCTCAATCTCAATATCTAGGGCGCCGTCAGTCCAGACCGGCCCCTACCATCCATCTCAAGACCACGACGGTATCCTCCGGATATCCGACGCGTCGGGTAATATCACCGGTAGGTAGTGCTCCCCAGCCAGGCTCAACGTCAACACCACATTCCTCTTGCCCCGGGGTACCATACCAGGCCCACCATGTACCCGTGACGGTTCCTCCACTCCTCGACACGGATCTCCAAAACCACAGCAAACTCATGGTGGACGACACTTTACATCACTAGAAAACCGCAACATTTTATATTTTAAAAGATCATAAGTTGTAAATTTTGCGGCTTTCCCCGAAATCCAGAAATATCATAAATCTCAAGAAATCATCACAAGTGCATATGTCAATGATAATGAACTAGGCATGAACAACTGAATAACAGTATGCATGAAGTGGTAGGTAATAACTACAATGTCTAATATGACATATAAGGGAAGTACACTAATATCATGTCAACACTACTAGCTAACAATCTAAGTCAAGCAATTATATTCTCTAAAGTGTACGTGACATGGCAATTACCGATGAAGATGTGTGTTAGCCGGCAAGTAGGTGTACGTGGTACATACGCATCATCGGTAATGGTGCTGGTGTCCTAACAGCATGATATCAATAATGGAATATGCAGCAAAATAAATATGCGAGGCAGAGCGAACAACAATAATGTGCGGGAGCTGAATACTAGACACAACGATAACTAATCTGCAATAATCTAATATAAGTCATACAAATGGTGCCTTTTGAAATAACACGAATCATGGGGTTTTGAAAATAGGGGCTACGGTGTTTTTATGAAAAGATACGTCGTTTTTGAAATATCCGTAGATTCCCTTGAGCTGTCTTTAAAAATGCCCATGATTCGTTAGTTTTTGAAATAGGTAAGAAGTCTAATCTAATCTAACAACTACACTAAACTATACGGCTGAACTAACAAGCTGAACTACAGGTAAGGAAACCGCCTATCATCTGAGTCGATACATATACATACCTGTATATGTATAGTCGGTGATCCCGCCTCAATAATATCATATTCGATACCATATCTATAATCAGGCATCCCAAGTCAAGAGTGCGGATCAATCATCAATATAGCTCGTACGTAAATCCGTCGTACGGCATCCCAATCTGGGTACGGGTCAATATCACATTCATCATACTATTCACCTGGTATCCTCTTTATCAAATATCATGATCGGGGTACTGATCTACGTCTAGTACCATACTGATACCGCCTACGTGTGCATGGACATGTGTGAAACACTACGTCAAGGACCCGCTACAACGTCATGTCGTATCTAAGATACGAACCCTGCTATATTACCGATCTCACGGCCTCAAATCAAATCTCATCGACTCAGCTCAATCCCAAGTATCATCCTCAATCCGTATGTGAACACATAGTCCCATACCCATGTGAACACATAACTATAAAGAATCCCATGGGTACATATCAATAGGAATGTATGCAAGTATGTATGTGTGTATGTGTAGTGCAACACTACCCTAGGGTTCGCAACACTAAAAATAGTCCAACACACCAATATCCATCCTAAGCATCGTTGTTAATCCTAAATAACATATAATAAATGTTGGTGTGTATACGCATCCGTATACACCACCACGGACTGCGAGGGTGCTATACGCCATCCACCCGACTTCTCCCCGTAGATATAAATCTACTCACCTGGTCCTCGCTAGCCGGTGCCGACGTCGCCACGCGCTTGCTTATCGTTTCGAAGTCCACATGGGGGTACCTACATATCATAATGCACCATATCTCATTAAAATCCGACTCATGATCAAAACGACGCAGAATCCCACATAGGTCAAAACCTATGGTTGCTTTCACAAATCAACCCAAAAACCCTCGACGTCGGCGTACAAACGCCAAACCATCGAGAAAAACCCAAATACACTCATTTGCACATTCACGAACACTAATTTTAATATAAACTAGGTTGAAACTCACAAAAACGCCAATTTCACTCAAAAAGTCATTTTTCCGAAAATCTAGCGAGCACAATTCACCGTTTTTGTACAAAACATGTTGTTTAAATGAATGTAGAGGCCAATAAATTTATTAAATATCTTAAATAAGTCATAGAAATAATTTCCGGAATTTAATCTCATTAAATTCCAAAAACCCTAATATTCTAGTTTACAAAATACCCTTTTTACCAATTTCAAAACAAAAAAATGCACAAACTACAATTTATGTTGGATTTCCATGAACAAAAAGCATTAAAGCACTCAATATAATCTTTATAATGACATGAAACCTAAATTTGAATTTTATCTCATAAGAATATAATTATTTAAAAAAACTAGTTTACCAATTATATAATTATCACTTTTAAATTAATAAATATGCAAACTAGCAACTTAAATTGGATTTAGCATAACATTAATATGTCAATTATATCACATAAACTAAATCTCACAACACAAAATACCAATTTAAAATCAAACCCCTCTCTTGAATTTTAAATCATGCACCTAAAACTAATTAAAAACTTAATTAAACAATTAATTAAGCTAACCTAAGCAATTAACAACACATTAAGCAAAAAGGTTAGAATTTATACCCAAATAATTTGAAGAACCCACAAGCACACTAAGCCTCCCAAATTGAAATCTAAATCCCTAGATCCATGCTATGGTAGCCAAGGGAAAATGGGTAGGAGGTGGATTTTGATTTGGATTTTTGCTTGATTTTTTGTGGATTTTTCAAGCATTTTTGAAGAACTTTTTTAAAGAGAAGGAGATGAAGAATGAAGGGCTGTTGGGGTTCAGATTTTGGCCAGAAAATGAGTGGGGGAGGAGAGAGAGGGAGGTGGAGAAAAATGGGTAGAAAGTCAAAGTCAATTCAAGGTCAAAAGTCTAACTAATTTATCCATTTTCTTTTCTTTTCTTTCATTTCTTTTCCTTTGAAATTCAAGTGGGGAAAAAATGGGGCTGCTGAATTTAGCTAAGGGGAGAAGTAAGTGGGGGTGTGTGGGTGTGGGCACGGGTGTGGGGTGATGAAAAATGATAAATACAATACCCCAAACATCCATTTACGCTAAAAAAAAGCCTTTTTTCTTCAATAATTTCTAAACCGTTTTGGCAAATGATTTCGTTCAAAAAACCACATGATAAATTTTTATTTAAAGTTTTATGATGCACAAAATTTGTTTCAACTCATTCCAATTTGTAATTTTCCCTAATTAAATGTATTAGTGACGGCTTAAAATAATAATAAAATAATATTTTTTTCAGAAAATTTGAAATTTCACCAGCGGCTCAATAAACACCAAATAATAGCAATTACATAGCTAGAATATGTATATTTAATTTTTATAATAAGATATTTGTATTTTGACTTTTTACAGAAAACCCCTTTATTTTACCGAAACGATTTTCAAAACGCTACAATCTTCCCCCCTTAAAGAAATTCGGTCCCCGAATTTAAATTCAAACTTCCCCAAATACTAAAACATCTAAGAAAAACCATCAAGTCGTCGGGACTCCGAAACTTTAAATACATAAAACAAATCGTAGCGTAGTGCATGCGCTTGAGAAAAAAATGAGTATATAACACAAATCAATACTCCGTCAAGTATCCCGCAATCATCGGAGTCATGGAGAAGACATCAATGCCAAATCCAAATCAAACCAATATGATATAACTCGAAACTATACATGTAAACATCGAATCTATATCTGTAAGTATCTGAAGGAAATGCATGCCAAACCTCTTTAAGTCGCTGTGCAACGCGTATAACACTGCACGGTGGCGGACGTCTATCATAAGAAAATAACTATATACATATATACCTTTGTTTGAAATGTACGTTCCACCGTTTTGGAAACAATTTAGAAGGGTCTCCTTATTTTAAACATTTCGTGTCATATCAGACACGTAGGTAAATACTGAGGCTATAGCTCGCTTTTTGGAAATCCCTTCCATAACTATCAATGCATGCAAAATATATTCAGGTACTGTCCTCTGACTAGTCCCGCTCAGTACGAAAACACATAGCAATATCATAAAAACGTACTGTTCTGTAAGAAATCAATCCCAAAATATGCACATGAATACTACGTGCGTCTGGTGCGTACGGAAATCAAAATCCATGAATGTGCCATACATGCGCACAGAAACAACATCTAAGTGCATCGGGTGTGCACGAAACATCTGTTGTAGGCAACATGTGTGCCTGACAGCAAAATCAGGTGCATCTGACATGCACGAAAAAAAATCTCGATTTAGTGCATCTGGTGCGCACCAAAATCACCCTTCAAAACATGCGCCCAACATGCGCGAAAATCCAAATCAGGTGCATCCATCGTGCACGAAATCATGAAATCCAATATCAAGCGTCGAATATGCGCAAAATCCAATCAGGTGCATAAAGTGCACAAAACAAATATCGAGTATCGCAATCGAAATCGAAGTCCAGTACATCTAAGTGCACAAAAGGCGTATCACTGCACTGCAAGCATATAATAACTATACAGAGTGCAGGAACCAAATCGTGTGCATGCATACGCACAAAACCAACTCAACTGTTTAAAACCGTAAAATCACAAACATGTGAAACTAAAGCACGAAAACGATATCAAGTGCAACACTGTGCAAAGATCGTAAATCCTCAATCATCAAAATCAAATCATACGAATAAATCACCCAAAACATCGTAATCAATAATGGCGGAACAGTACCGCTCAAGTGCATTCTCTAAGAATCTCGGCCAACTGTCGCGGTCACTAGTGGGACGTCTCGTCGATGATCATGAACTCTGTCCTGCTGGTGTGCGTAACCATGACCATTCCTGGGTCAAGGTCTTCACTGTGAATTACCAATCTTTCGGTCCATCGGCTCATCGGCCCTGTCAGGTGTGCTAACGGGGACGATTCCGTTCTGGCACTTCTCTGGTCATCTCTTGGTCAATCATCGCGACCACTCGTAAGACAGCATATCACTGGCGTCGGCCTCTGGTTCTCTGAATGTACGTGACACATCTGATCCTGGGTGCAAGTATCATTGCAGCAGTGTCCTGGAAGGAATCCTGCTCACGGTCTCTTCCATGTCTCGTCTCTGCCAACTGTCCGGAAGTCATTGTCCTTTCCTATATCTGCATCTTGCTCTGGAACGACTGCATACTCATCGCGACTCCTTCTGGAAGGTATATCCAGTATTCTGCCTCGGCATGCGCATCGCATCTCTGATGTCGGCGGAGGGGAACGTCATCACATCTAGATCTGGTAGGAACCTCTTACTTCACTTTTCTCTAATGTCGTCTGCTTTGGACTCGTCTCGTCGCGGCTGCATGGACTGAGCTCCAACGGCTATCCTCGTATCGGGTGTCTCCCAAGAAATGCATCTCACCACCTAGCATCCGAATTAAGTCGAGCCATCCGATCGAGTCGTCAAAACCTCATAATCCCCCAAGAGCTCAACATCTTGGGCACAGTTTAATAGTATCGAGTACATATCACAGCATCGGTGGTCTAGCCGTAGAAGGGCAAACCCAAGCCTCACTAATGGCGCCGTGGAACTGCCGCAAACCCGAAGGTTCAAAGGCTTTCACACGGTCATTAAGTCGAGTTAGGGTTTCATTCTCCTAGAGGGACCATAGAATTGCCTGCATGTCTTTCCGACTACTTTAAACTTGGATAAATAGGTTTCTGACATTCGATCGTCTCTGTCGACTCCCAACGTCTCCGCGTGAAGTCGTCTCTAGCTAGAATCAATCTATCTGATGACCTAGCATCGAGGTAAGCGAACGAACCACCTGTCCTAGTCATTCATCATCGGGTGACTAGCGACCTTCTATCATCTATTCGTACAACTCGCCCCGCCATAGTTCCAACATATGGGGCGATATCTCGTCGCTCGCAGCAACAACTGGCTCGCTCGTCTGCATGCTGAACAGTGCCTCAATCATCAGGAGTAAGCAACACACCAACGGTCATCAAAATTTGGCTGGCCTCTGTCAGTGGCTCAATCCTCTAGTGTCGATCAGCACATCCGAGTAACCTCATAAAGGCGATCCGCCAAACGCTCGTGGCGCGGAAACACAGAAAAAGACACATCTCTGCAATCGTGTGTCGCCGGAATTTCGCCCTGGTCAGTCCTCGTTCGTGATGAGCTTGTGCTGACCGCAACTCTAGCCGTAGCTCTCCCTACCTGTAACCGTAGCAGCAAAACCAAACTGGTACCGACGAGGCTAGATCAGGAAGGAATATAATACTGAACAAGGAAATGTACATCCTAAGGCTTCATAAGTGGAGTGGCGTGTCGTAAATATGCCGCGGAACATACCAACGGTACGTCACTCTACTTTAGTCACCTATTCCATCAACCAAGGGTCATCCTACGCTCCGAAGGTTAAAACCTAACGCTCTGATACCAACTTTGTCACGACCCGAAAGTACGGAACATGACCGGCACTTAAACTACGAACGTCTCGAGGCGTACGTAATCTAAGTAAACCGAAAACCCAGAAATCCTAACCAAGAAGAGTAGTAGAGAGTAGGAAAAACCAATTTAAATCAAGTAGTTTTAATAGCATAAGCCGAATTATGCGGGTTTCTAAAAACATCAAAAATTCACTGAAAATTTCGGCAGAGTCTCCTTTGTAAATACTGGCACCCAAACGGGATACAACATGAATAGTATACGAAATCAATAAAAGGCATCCACAAGCGGGAGCTAGCTCTTCGTCGATCGACGGTCACAACCACACAAGCAATATAATATACAACGCCAACGGCGAGGATCAAAAACTCCAAAGGGAACTCAAAACAACCAGAAATATAACGAGCGACTCTAAGGTCGAAAGAATAAACAACACTGGTCTCTATCTCAATAGATACATGTTTGGTTGATGGAATTTACTAGATACAACTGAATAATATCATACAAGGTAATATGATGGGTACGATACAAGAAAAACTCACCTACTAGCAAGTCACCCGAATGAAACTGAGCCCGCAAGCCGTAATGAAACCTGTACGGCAAACCTGCAAGAAACTGGGGCACAACGGGGGTGAGTTGCCAACTCGTGAATAGAAGAACATCTACGCACAGAAATCGCATAAACAACGCAATCCTAGGTCAATGATCATAATATATCCTCAAATATATGTATAACAGGCAGCCTATGACAATGTTTAGGGTAATATCTAACCCGAGTGTAATCAGATGTGCCCGTGTCAGTGCCTCAGGTAGAAATATATCATATGAGTGAGGTATGAATGCATGAAAACAGCATACATGTAAATGAAGAAACTGTTTTCATAAATTAGTGAGATTTCCTTCGTATTTTTAAACTGAGGTATCATAAATGAAATCAGCATCAACAGTGTCTAGCATCGACACAAAACATAAATCTCACTGTCTCGAAATATCAATGTCTCAATCTCAATATCTAGGGCGCCGTCAGTCCAGACCGGCCCCTACCATCCATCTCAAGACCACGACGGTATCCTCCGGATATCCGACGCGTCGGGTAATATCACCGGTAGGTAGTGCTCCCCAGCCAGGCTCAACGTCAACACCATATTCCTCTTGCCCCGGGGTACCATACCGGGCCCACCATATACCCGTGACGGTTCCTCCACTCCTCGACACGGATCTCCAAAACCACAGCAAACTCATGGTGGACGACACTTTACATCACTAGAAAACCGCAACATTTTATATTTTAAAAGATCATAAGTTGTAAATTTTGCGGCTTTCTCCGAAATCCAGAAATATCATAAATCTCAAGAAATCATCACAAGTGCATATGTCAATGATAATGAACTAGGCATGAACAACTGAATAACAGTATGCATGAAGTGGTAGGTAATAACTACAATGTCTAATATGACATATAAGGGAAGTACACTAATATCATGTCAACACTACTAGCTAACAATCTAAGTCAAGCAATTATATTCTCTAAAGTGTACGTGACATGGCAATTACCGATGAAGATGTGTGTGAGCCGGCAAGTAGGTGTACGTGGTACATACGCATCATCGGTAATGGTGCTGGTGTCCTAACAGCATGATATCAATAATGGAATATGCAGCAAAATAAATATGCGAGGCAGAGCGAACAACAATAATGTGCGGGAGCTGAATACTAGACACAACGATAACTAATCTGCAATAATCTAATATAGGTCCTACAAATGGTGCCTTTTGAAATAACACGAATCATGGGGTTTTGAAAATAGGGGCTACGGTGTTTTTATGAAAAGATACGTCGTTTTTGAAATATCCGTAGATTCCCTTGAGCTGTCTTTAAAAATGCCCATGATTCGTTAGTTTTTGAAATAGGTAAGAAGTCTAATCTAATCTAACAACTACACTAAACTATACGGCTGAACTAACAAGCTGAACTACAGGTAAGGAAACCGCCTATCATCTGAGTCGATACATATACATACCTGTATATGTATAGTCGGTGATCCCGCCTCAATAATATCATATTCGATACCATATCTATAATCAGGCATCCCAAGTCAAGAGTGCGGATCAATCATCAATATAGCTCGTACGTAAATCCGTCGTACGGCATCCCAATCTGGGTACGGGTCAATATCACATTCATCATACTATTCACCTGGTATCCTCTTTATCAAATATCATGATCGGGGTACTGATCTACGTCTAGTACCATACTGATACCGCCTACGTGTGCATGGACATGTGTGAAACACTACGTCAAGGACCCGCTACAACGTCATGTCGTATCTAAGATACGAACCCTGCTATATTACCGATCTCACGGCCTCAAATCAAATCTCATCGACTCAGCTCAATCCCAAGTATCATCCTCAATCCGTATGTGAACACATAGTCCCATACCCATGTGAACACATAACTATAAAGAATCCCATGAGCACATATCAATAGGAATGTATGCAAGTATGTATGTGTGTATGTGTAGTGCAACACTACCCTAGGGTTCGCAACACTAAAAATAGTCCAACACACCAATATCCATCCTAAGCATCGTTGTTAATCCTAAATAACATATAATAAATGTTGGTGTGTATACGCATCCGTATACACCACCACGGACTGCGGGGGTGCTATACGCCATCCACCCGACTTCTCCCCGTAGATATAAATCTACTCACCTGGTCCTCGCTAGCCGGTGCCGACGTCGCCACGCGCTTGCTTATCGTCTCGAAGTCCACATGGGGGTACCTACATATCATAATGCACCATATCTCATTAAAATCCGACTCATGATCAAAACGACGCACGAATCCCACATAGGTCAAAACCTATGGTTGCTTTCACAAATCAACCCAAAAACCCTCGACGTCGGCGTACAAACTCCAAACCATCGAGAAAAACCCAAATACACTCATTTGCACATTCACGAACACTAATTTTAATATAAACTAGGTTGAAACTCACAAAAACGCCAATTTCATTCAAAAAGTCATTTTTCCGAAAATCTAGCGAGCACAATTCACCGTTTTTGTACAAAACATGTTGTTTAAATGAATGTAGAGGCCAATAAATTTATTAAATATCTTAAATAAGTCATAGAAACAATTTCCGGAATTTAATCTCATTAAATTCCAAAAACCCTAATATTCTAGTTTACAAAATACCCTTTTTAACAATTTCAAAACAAAAAAATGCACAAACTACAATTTATGTTGGATTTCCATGAACAAAAAGCATTAAACCACTCAATATAATCTTTATAATGACATGAAACCTAAATTTGAATTTTATCTCATAAGAATATAATTATTTAAAAAAACTAGTTTACCAATTATATAATTATCACTTTTAAATTAACAAATATGCAAACTAGCAACTTAAATTGGATTTAGCATAACATTAATATGTCAATTATATCACATAAACTAAATCTCACAACACAAAATACCAATTTAAAATCAAACCCCTCTCTTGAATTTTAAATCATGCACCTAAAACTAATTAAAAACCTAATTAAACAATTAATTAAGCTAACCTAAGCAATTAACAACACATTAAGCAAAAAGGTTAGAATTTATACCCAAATATTTTGAAGAACCCACAAGCACACTAAGCCTCCCAAATTGAAATCTAAATCCCTAGATCCATTCTATGGTAGCCAAGGGAAAATGGGTAGGAGGTGGATTTTGATTTGGATTTTTGCTTGATTTTTTGTGGATTTTTCAAGCATTTTTGAAGAACTTTTTTAAAGAGAAGGAGATGAAGAATGAAGGGCTGTTGGGGTTCAGATTTTGGCCAGAAAATGAGTGGGGGAGGAGAGAGAGGGAGGTGGAGAAAAATGGGGAGAAAGTCAAAGTCAATTCAAGGTCAAAAGTCTAACTAATTTATCCATTTTCTTTTCTTTTCTTTCATTTCTTTTCCTTTGAAATTCAAGTGGGGAAAAAATGGGGCTGCTGAATTTAGCTAAGGGGAGAAGTAAGTGGGGGTGTGTGGGTGTGGGCACGGGTGTGGGGTGATGAAAAATGATAAATACAATACCCCAAACATCCATTTACGCTAAAAAAAAGCCTTTTTTCTTCAATAATTTCTAAACCGTTTTGGCAAATGATTTCGTTCCAAAAACTACATGATAAATTTTTATTTAATGTTTTATGATGTACAAAATTTGTTTCAACTCATTCCAATATGTAATTTTCCCTAATTAAATGTATTAGTGACGGCTTAAAATAATAATAAAATAATATTTTTTTCAGAAAATTTGAAATTTCACCAGCGGCTCAATAAACACCAAATAATAGCAATTACATAGCTAGAATATGTATATTTAATTTTTATAATAAGATATTTGTATTTTGACTTTTTACAGAAAACCCCTTTATTTTACCGAAACGATTTTCAAAACGCTACAAGATCAATGTCTCGAATTTTCCCAGATCTCTTAGAACTTCTAGTACATCAATTTTCTACAACCTGAAAAAAATTTCGAGCAAGAAAAAAAACAACAGAAAACTGATGTACACAAAAACGCGGTTTTTGGAATTTTGGTCGATCGGATAAGAAAAACGCATTAGAAAAAGCTAGGCAAGGTTAATGGCGTGGCTCTGATACCATGTTGCGCCACAGCAGCGCCCCGGCCGTCTATCCGAGGCCAAAATGCGGAATCAAAATTTTCTTAACTTTGAAACTGGCGCTACCGCGGACAAAATACCCGGATCGAAACCATTAACCTATACTAGCTAACAAGAGATGGGGTTTGAGATATACCGAGTGATCCGAGTCCTCCGGTCTTCTCGTCGTCGTCCCGATCTCCCGCGGATACTCCGGTCGTCGCCTCCTTGCCGGAAGGGCACCACATCGTCTGTATCTTTTACGGGCTCCCACCTCAATGCCGAGGCAACTCGGGCGCGAAGTTGGCTAGCCGACGCGCCCAAGATGTGCTATAGAATGTAGTGTAGAGTGCATGTCTCACTTTGGGGTATTGGTTGCCTTTTGAAGATGGAGGAATGAAGGTATGAAAAATGGTGCTTTCATTTTTCCTTGTATCAAAAATGAGATGGATGAAATTTGCCACACCAAATGAAAACCACCTCTCTCATTTTCCCTCCCCACTAAATTGTGGCCGGCCAAGCTCTCATGGGAAATGGTGGAAGGAATGAAACATAATACCAAGGGAGGTGAGTGTAGGAGAATAGAAGAGGTGACCATATCCAAAGACAAGAAAACATCAACCATGCTTAACCCTCCATACCCTTTCCAATCTCAATTAATGCAAGAAAACCCCCTCCTCAAAAATTATTTGCACAATTGCAAATAACCCCCTCCATCGGAAAAGTCCGGCCGTGAAAGAACAAAAGAAAACCGGCCGGAACGGAATGCAAACTGGCAACTCCAGAAAACTGGTCCCGTAATAAATTACAGGAAAACCTCGATACTGTGCATACACACCCGCATCTGTATTCCTACCGGATACAAATGCAATGAGAAAAAATCTACACTGTACTAAACTAGGACCGGCTTAAACCAAAGCCGGCTAGTAAAATCCGTTCGATCCTAATCCGTGCAATACCGCACGTATCGGATCGAACCCTGCCATATATCCATACGGCCACTAGTACAAACCGTCCGATCCTGATCCGTGCAATACCGCACGTATCTGATCGGACCCTGCCATATCTCCATACGGCCTCTACAGCGTTTCGCCCGAAAGCTGAGTAACTGAAAGTATGGTGGACTCTAAAGACTCGTCAATACTATGGCTGTGGATTTAACCACTAGCACGTCAGAGGTATAAGCCAATACGTAACGGGCCACCAGCTATTGACCTAAAGGGACGTCGATGAGCGAACTCATCCTGACACCCTACTGAGCCTGTCAGTGACAATATCCGTACAGTCCGGTCCGTTCGTCTATGAGCATCGCATGGCGGGCCTAGGGGGTTGGTAAAAGTCAGACCCCCAATGGCGGTACAAGTCGTGTCGGAGTGAAGCCCAGAACACCCTGAGATACTACTGGAATACCTACCAGTAAATCTCCTGCCTCGGCCGAGGGCTTTGTGTAATGGCTCTCCTAGACACAGCGCGACCTCACCCCCAATACCGGGAGAGACGAACCCCTGCAGATCCGCTCACTGCCTCCATATGGCTCGGGACTGTACCCAACTAAAACCTGTTTGCACGACTCCTTTGAGCCGTGGTAGGGTAGTAATCAAAGCACGGTGGGAACTCACACGAGACAAATGACGATCTCAGGTCGATGAACTAACCTGTACACATGTCACCTGGAAACTGCTATCTGACGTCTGGTATAATCCCAACTAGCAGGTTCCCGGCGAGTCCTGTCCGGTGTACTCATAACCCAATGAGCACCTGTATACATCTTAGGTGAACCAACTGACACCAGTGGCTTATGAGACCGGCCACCGCCCCTCGTCGGGGTCTCGACTGTATACACTAGTCTACTCTGGAGAATCGATGCCCTGTCTCGAAACTCTAACGACTAGGGACCTTTTAAGGATGTGCTTATAGACCACCAGCTCTCACGTATATGATCGCCATCATACTGCTGGCAGTCAAGCAAGAATCCTAGGGGCTCTATCAGCGTGTAATAGCGACCTGTCAGGTCACCTAAAGCAGTACACGATGATAGAGATAAACCAGATAGCATACTATCATCTCGAGTAAGACTGTCCTACCGGGATAGGTCCTCCCTCAATCATTGCAATCACGTGCCTGTGATCCAATAATTGACTCTGAGGGCACTATCTCCAACACTGATGATAGATAATACGTCCACTCATGAAGTTTTCTCCTTCATGGACGGCTTATCGGGATACAATCAGATAAAGGTGCACCCTGAGGACCAGAAACATACCGCTTTCTGGACCCCGTTGAGCATATTCTGCTACAAGGTGATGCTCTTCGGCCTAAAGAATGCCGGGGCCACCTATCAGAGGGCCATGATGAAGATCTTCGATGACCTCATACATGAAGTCGTTGAATGCTATATCGACGACCTCGTGGTTAAGAGCAAATCATACGAGGAGCATTTAGAGCATCTGAAGACCATATTTCAACGCCTTCGAAAATACAACTTGAAGATGAACCCTCTCAAATGCGCGTTCGGAGTCTCCTCGGGCAAATTCCTGTGATTCATCGTCCGACACCGAGGCATCGAGATAGACCCGTCGAAGATCAAGGCAATCATGGAAATGCCTCCGCCAAGGACTCTCAAGCAATTGCGGTCTCTCCAAGGAAAGCTCGCGTACATCCGGCGATTTATAGCCAATCTCTCCGGCAATTGCCGTCCTTACAGTCACCTAATGAAGAAGGGAACCCCGTTCATCTGGGATCACAAAGAACAAAGCGCACTAGACGAAATCAAATAATATCTGCAGAATCCGCCAGTGCTGGCTGCTCCAGTCAAGGGGAAACCTCTCATCCTGTACACAACAGCCCTTGAAGGTTCTTTAGGTGCGCTGTGGGCACAAGAAAACGACCAAGGGAAGGAGAGAGCCCTCTACTATTTGAGTCGAGTTCTCCTGAGAGCAGAAAGCAACTACCCTCCCATTGAAAAACATTGCCTAGCATTGATCTTTGCAATAACGAAGCTTAGACACTACGCGTTGGCACATAAGGTCCATCTCATATCGAAGGTGGATCCTCTCAAATATTTAATGTTAAAGGCCATATTAACGGAACGACTCGCTAAATGGCCCTGCTCTTGATGGAGTTCTTAATAACTTACCGGCCTCTTAAGGCAGTGAAAGGCCAGGCCATCGCCGACTTCCTCGCTGAGCATCCGATACCTGCCGACTCTCCTTTGAATTGCGAACTGCCAGAGGAACATGCATTTTATACTGTTGGATATAGTGCCCTCAAAGTCAATTATTAGATCGCAGGTACGTGATTGCAATGATTGAGGAAGGACCTATACCTGTAGGACATTCTTACTCGAGATGATAGTATGCTATCTAGTTTGCCTTTATCAGTCGTGTATAGGTTCAGGTGACTGATCACTATTACACGTTGATAGAGCCCTTAAGATCTTGCTTGACTACCAACAGTATGATGGCGATCATATACGTGAGAGTTGGGTAGTCTATAAGCACATCCTTAATAGTGGTCCATAGTCGTGGGAGTTTCGAGACAGGGCATCGATACTCCGGAGTAGACTAGTGTATACAGTCGAGACCCCGACGAAGGGCGGTGGCCGGTCTCACAAGCCACTGGTGTCAGTTGGATCACCTAAGATGTATATAGGTGCTCATTGGATTATGAGTACACCGGATAGGACTCGCCGAGAACCTGCTAGTTGGTATTTATACCTAGCGTCAGATAGCAGTTCCCTGGTAACATGTGTACAGGTTAGTTCATCGACCTGAGGTCGTCATTTGTCTCGTGTGAGTTCCCACTGTGGTTTGATTTCTACCCTACCACAGCTCAAAGGAGTCGTGCAAACAGGTATTTTTTGGGTATAGTCTCGAGCCACATGGAGGCAAGTGAGCGGATCGACAAGGGATTTGTCTCTCCCGGTATTGGGGGTGAGATCGCGCTGTGTCTAGGAGAGCCATTACACAAAACCCTTGGCCGAGGTAGGAGATTTACTGGTAGGTACTCCAGTAGTATCTCAGGGTGTTCTGGGCTACACTCCGACACGACTTATACCGCTATTGGGAGCCTGACGTTACCAGCCCCCTAGGCCCGATATGCGATACTCATAGACGAACGGACCGGACTGTATGTATATTGTCACTGTTAGGTTCAGTAAGGTTCCAGAATGAGTTCGCTCATCGGCTTCCCTTGTGGTCAGTACATGGGCAGCCGTTACGCACAGCTAGTGCCGCTGACGGCTTGTGGTTAAACCCTCTGCCAGGGTACTGACGAGTTATTAGAGTCCCCCACAGGTAGTTTCCCAAGTTCGGGCGAAATGTTATAGAGGCCGTATGGTTTTATGGCAGGGTACGGAAAATGCACGTGCGTTTACGCACGTATCATATTTTGGGGCAGATAATACTGGTGGGCTTTGGTTTAAGCCGGATCCAAGTATTATATTGTGTAGATATAATATCTTTGTCTCAGTTGCATTTGTATTCGGTCGTAATACAAATGCGGGTATGTTTATACTGTTACGGGATTATCCTGAAATTAGTTTCGGGATCGCTTTTTGAAGTTGCCAGTTTTCTATCACTCGTCTTAAACATTCGGTTTAATGCGGATTTATCTTTTTCTTGAGGGTGAGTCATGAGGGTGAGTCATGAGTGGAAGATTCTAGAATGGTGACTAGGTTTAGTGTGTCACCATTTTGCATTAAATGGTTGATGACTAGGATTAGTGATTCATTGTTTGCATTGAATGTTTTGTGAGGTGTTCCAAGTGACTCATTCATTTTCATTATTGCTTATGGTCACCCCCCTCGCTCCTACACTCACCCCCCCCCACCTCATATAGTGGTCGGCCCTTATGGATGCCCTCTTGATTGATTTTCACTCTCTCACATGGTTGTGAAAATAAGATGATAGTTTTTGGTTCATGAAAATTTGATATCTCATTTCTCATCACTTCCAAAAGGCAACTTCATTAACAGTTCATCCATGGTTTTGGATGAAGCGGGACAAAGTGTTCTACTCATTTTCTACATCTATCTTGGACATGTCGGTTAGCAAACTTCATGTCCGAGTTTCCTCGGTTTAGAGGCGGGAGCCCGTTTAAAGATCTGTAGATGTGGTGCCACCTCGACGAGGAGCCAGGAGATCGAAGCATCCGCAACGGAGCATGGGATGATGGTTAAAGACCGAAGGACTCGGATCGTTCGGTATAACCTTTCTACCCACTTTGTAGTTTTTTAGTTAGCATTAATGGCAGATCCGGGTTATATATGCGATAGCGCCAGTTATAAAAGTTTTTGTTCCGCATTTGGCGTCTGAAAGACGGCCGTGGCGCTACCGTAGACTTATATGGTATCAGAGCCATGCTATTAACCTTTACTAACGTGTTCTAACGCGTTTAAAATATCGATCGAACGGAATTTCGAAAACTGCAATTTTCAGTGTAAAGTTTCTGTCGAATTTTTAAACAGGTCTAAAAATCATTTTGAGCATCTCAGAAAATCGAGCAGGCTTTTTTAAGAAAATTGGTGAAATTTGGTCAAGTGATCCTACTGTGCTGCCGCGGAACCGCCGCTAAAACCAGGTTTTGGCCGCGGTTCCGCCGCCGGTTTGTGAGATCAATACTCCATATTTCTACAGTGTCTTCTGCATAGGGAATTATGGTTTCTGGAATATTTCTTTTGGGCCTAGATTTTATTACTGTACTGCAGATGTACGTGGGGCCCACTTCGGGAAGTTTTGTCGATCGAAATTTTAAACTTGTTAGTTTGCAGTACTTACATTATATCTCCGACCGTGAATGTCATTCGAGCGGTAAATTGCGTCTAATTGCTATAGTTCTTTTAGACGGATTTGCGAACGTGACATTCGCGTTGATGTTCTGTATTGTGCTGTGATGTTGCGGATTTGTCATGGTGGATAGCAGTATGCAATGGTAGTGCAGTTTGGATTTATTTGTACATTTGATATTGCGGGGTGAGCGTCCAACATGTGGACTGCCGTCACTACTTGTTTGTATAATATTCTTTTGGGGAACGACCGGGCTGAGGTCGATGTACCCGTTGTACATATTTTTCATTTCTGTACTAGGTTTACCCAGCGACGGAGTGGACGGATAGCCAGGTTCTGGAGGGCAACGGGTCCGCATCTCATGGCTTTGAGAGGCAGAGGGGCCTCACTCTAGAATAGGCAGACTATTCGCCGCACTCATAGGGGGTACAGGTTGACCCAAGGAGGGGTGCTCAAGTTACCGGATTCCATGAAGTACAGGGTGGTCCATTCACTTTGCTGTAGAGGGCTGCCTCGCTTCAGGTTTTGGCGGATAACTTGCCGCACCCGTAGGGGTCTAGGTTTCATTGCACAGGCTATCCACACGACCAGGGGAACGTCGGGTTTCAGTAGCGGCACTGTGAAACCCGGGGATCCCAGATTATCTGTATTGTTCTGTGATGCTTCTTACTTTTCTGAAATGTTGCATATTATCACGCCTAGAGCGATTATTGTATATTGGTTTATATACTAGTAGATGTTTTATATGTTTTACACCCGTGCTAGTCCAGTCCCCGCTCTGTCGTTAGTTAAGTAACCTAATGAGTGATGACGGGACCCAGTGGCGAATGCGGATGGCATATACGTACATTTTATTTTCGTTCTTTTCTGGTGTGATTAATTGATGGGACTGCGTTGATTCTGATCAATGCAAAGGAAAACAAACCTGTTTGGATGTTGTTGGAACAGTTTTAAAAAGTGTTATTACAAAGACGTTTCCTTTTGTTTTGCACAGTGGTATTCAGTTGGAATATCCTGCACCTCATTCAACGAGGCAAAGGCCGATATCCCTTCACCGGGAGTGACCCCTTGGGCAAAAGTTTGCGTCAGGGTAATAACTTCACTATAGTCGATTACAAGTTGCTTTGCATCGTGGTATTCAGTTAGAATATCCTGCACCTCATTCCACGAGGAAAGAGCCGAGATCCCTTCACCGGGAGTGACCTCTTTAGCAAAGGTTTTCGCCACTATATTTTTATAAAAAGCTATCAGGTTCCTTCAGCGATATCAAGTTCATTACGTTAAAGGTTTTTCGCCAAAAACAAGCCGTAGCCCTCCGTCATTTCTTTTAGGTATTCAGTAGTATTCAAGCTATGCATTTTAGCCAAAGTCAAGGCATAGTGTTTGGTAGCTACTGGGTATTCATTTGTTGCATAGATAGATGAGTTGGTTTGGGACAGTCGTTCTTTCGATTGTCCAAAGTCAGGTGCATGTGCGGGTGGGTTCAAATTGACAAGATAATGACGGGAAGAACTTGGCATGTGACTTATGGCATTTTGGCCAAAGTCAAGGTCATAAGAGCATGAGGCAAAAATCACATCGGGAGTTTCTAAAGAAACTGAAACTTGCCAAGTATGCGCATACCTTCTGGATTGTGATAACATGAGTGGATTCCTTCACGTTATCATGCGATGAGAGTTGGATCCCGATTCCCACTGAAGAGTTGTTTTACTCTTCGGGTGATCCCGATTGATTCTTCTTTTAGGTTTGAAGGAGAATTTGACAGTACAGTGGGATGTTTCCTGATTAGATAAAGTGATAACCATTCTGATTTAGGTTAGAGTGCACGCAGAGTGTTTCTTTTCTCTCTCTCTTTGGCAGCGACCATTGACCGACCCTAGACTATGACTCAGTAACCAAGTTCACCGAACCTTCTTAAAATACTGACTTTTGGATTGTCTAAGTTGCATAAGTCATTGTCGCTCCTTCTTTTACCCTTTGCATTTCTCAGAATACCCTGTATTACTACGGACATTCACTTCCATTAGATAGATCCATCGTATGGTTATATACGAACTCGAAGGGACTTCTTCGAGGATGGATCCAGGTTTAGGAGAAAATGAATTGGTTTATTCAGTTGTCTTTTATTATCACCTTCTCTCAGGTTGCGAGGGCTCCTTGGTTTAGGTGTGTACACCTATTACGCTTATTGGATAGTCTTCTTCCAAACCATAGGCAGGTGTCGAAAGGTAGGGAATGAAGAAAACCAATTAGTCTAAGTATGGTGTATAGAAGGTAATAAGTAAAGACAAAATAAAGGGATTAGAAAGAGAGCAAAGTAAAATGCGACTGCTATCATTCACGACCAAACCGCGTACTTCATCGCCATTCCTATTTCACCTTTTCCTTTTTCCCCAGTTCGAGAGAAATAGAATAAGGTATTATTCAGTTGTCTTTTATCATCACCTTCTCTCAAGTTGCGAGTACTCCTAGGATTAGGAGAGTACACCTATTATGCTTACTGGATAGTCTTCTTCCAAACCATAGGCTGGTGCCGAACGGTAGGGAAGGAAGAAAACCACTTAGCCTAAAGGGGTGTACAGAAGGTAATGAATAAAGACAAATAAAGGGATTTGGAGAGATGGCAAAGAGATATACGGTTAAAGTCATAAATTGGATTATGGAAGAGGCATTACTAGGAATACCAGGATACCTCTACGAAACATTTTCATGTTTCAGTTTCACTGTGCATTGTTAAAGGAAAACTTATTTCCCGATTAGATACTTACTCCAGGGTATGTATTTACCAGGTATGATTCTCACATCTGTATGGTTTTACAGATGATGAGTGGGAGTAAGTTATTGGGAATTAGGTGATCATGCTCATTATATCGGAATTCGTTGTAATTGGTGATATTTGAGGTAATCTCCTGGGTACAGTTTTCAACCAACGATGCACAGGTTTTGAGTTATTCGACTCCGGGGACTCATACAGAGTATTGTATGCTGTCCAGTGTCCATCAGGACAAAGGGGTTGGTCCTCGTACTATGTTCTGTTTACTTATGACTTCTCTAGTTTTTAGACAAGTGTTTCATAGAAATACAATGTCTAAGTTTTGAGAAGTTGTGAGTATAAGAATAAAGTAGAGAACCAGGTATCGCAAGTATCGGGATTCTTCAAAAAGATCGAAGATGTAGATACTTGTGATTGGTATTCAGATGATAGTAATGGTTTTGAGAAACTTGTTTCTCTTTCAGGTTACTCATAATTGGATGGATTCCTAAGTTGAATAATGCCGATTAACCTCTCTCCATTAAGTTGATATGCACTGGAGATAGCTGCATGATTTGAATCTGGTTCCAATTAAATAAATGCCAAAGTTTCTATATTGGATATAGAATGGTTCATACCTTAACGATGTTAAGGTACGGGGAGTTGTCCGGCTTATGATTAAAACCATACTCTGGATAACTCAAGGCACGTTTCTGTAATGGAAGTTTGTGGGTTGACCCAAGCTATGACGAGGGTTGACTTTCTACCATCTACAAGATCAATAGTGATATTGTTCTTGACTCGCAACAGTTTTAGTAAAATGGATATTTTCAGAAAACAGTAGTGGGAATATGGTAGAACTGGAAGTTATTCCAGAACCGCAAACGATTACGGAAAATTTAATAGAACCTAAAGATTCAATCAGGTTTGACATTCCGTTAGCCACTCCGCAGATATGGTGGGGAACCTCAGACACCCGAGAGGTACTCCGGTAGCCTCAAGGACGGTGACAGGGAGGTTCTTGTTTACCCAGACTTGACACTACTGTTGTTCCAGGCTATGAGACCCGGCAGGAGGTTAATTATAGCGTCGTTCTAAACTAGCTTTAGAAGTGCACGTATATATTATTCTGCCAGAGGGTTGTTGTGGTCAGTGGGAGCAGCGGAAGCATAGTGGGCAAGTAGCTTATATCTATTTATAGACTTGAGCAGATATAGCGGAGATAGATCATCTAATTTTGATGTGACAGTCATGGCTTTGACTTCATCAGAATAGGAGATGGATCTGTTAAGAAGGTAGTAGGGTGTGATGTCCTGGTATTTTGATGACATGCACAGAGTAGGAAGTAAAATTCCTATACTACGATCGGTTATACTATGGTCGTCACACAGTTGTTTCTCCATAAAGGATATGGATATAATATCTGACATTCTGATTTCTAGATCTATGGTTTTAGATCTAGATTTGGGTAGTTTCCCAATGTGGGTACTTTGACAGTATTCTAAAGGTATTTAGAATAGATGACTCCCGGCATGGTAGTGTACCTGCAGGTGATGGAGTCACCCTCTCTAAAGGTGTCTTACAAACTAAAAGGGAGAGGGATGTGCATGATTGGAAGATCACTTGCTTAGGTAATTGAGTCAACCATGAGATGTCAAGTACCACACCAGATGTTGTTTTTGCACTAGATGCGATAAGTTTATATTAATCCAATCCTAAAGAAACATAAGGAAGCAGTTTTAGAACATAAGTGCATGTTCTACCGATTTGATGACGGCAGCCTCCTTTCGGGGACGGTTATCATTCCTGGCTTCAAAGGTGGCATGGATGACAGAGTGATTGTCAGAGTTATAGTTTTCCCTCTGACAAGGGACAGTATTATGGACAGGTGGTCCAAGAGGATACTGTGGGAGGCATAGTGCTGGATACTGATTAGTTTCAGTTATCGATACAGTCTAAGAAGTTTGGATTTATAGTTCATTTATGAACTAAGTCCCATCAGATATCAAGACATATTCTAAGACAGGTTTTACTCGATTCGGGAGATGGCTTTCTCCGCGAATTTGAGATTAAGAGAGACATAGAAAGGAACATCAGGGCGGATCCACTCAATGGGGCTATTTCTCGAACACAAGAGTTTTACAAACGAGCTTTGTGAAACTGATTAGTAGAGAAGTTGGATGTTCGGTACCACACGGGCTCTGAGTATGCGACATCGCAATAATTAGCCTTAAGTGTAAGTGGGAGATTGTTGGATATAGTGCCCTCAAAGTCAATTATTGGATCGCAGGTACGTGATTGCAATGATTGAGGGAGGACCTATACTGGTAGGACAGTCTTACTCGAGATGATAGTATGCTATCTGGTTTGCCTTTATCAGTCGTGTATAGGTTCAGGTGACTAATCACTATTACACGTTGATAGAGCCCTTAGGATCTTGCTTGACTACCAACAGTATGATGGCGATCATATACGTGAGAGTTGGGTAGTCTATAAGCACATCCTTAATAGTGGTCCCTAGTCGTGGGAGTTTTGAGACAGGGCATCGATACACCGGAGTAGACTAGTGTATATAGTCGAGACCCCAACGAGGGGTGGTGACCGGTCTCACAAGCCACTGGTGTCAGTTGGATCACCTAAGATGTATACAGGTGCTCATTGGGTTATGAGTACACCGGACAGGACTCGCCGGGAACCTGCTAGTTGGTATTTATACCTAGCGTCAGATAGCAGTTCCCTGGTGACATGTGTACAGGTTAGTTCATCGACCTGAGGTCATCATTTGTCTCGTGTGAGTTCCCACTGTGCTTTGATTTCTACCCTACCATGGCTCAAAGGAGTCGTGCAAATAGGTCTTTTTTGGGTACAGTCCCGAGCCACATGGAGGCAAGTGAGCGGATCGGCAGAGGATTCGTCTCTCCCGATATTGGGGGTGAGATCGCGCTGTGTCTAGGAGAGCCATTACATAAAACGCTCGGCGGAGGTAGGAGATTTACTGGTAGGTACTCCAGTAGAATATCAGGGTGTTCTGGGCTACACTCCGACACGACTTATACCGCTATTGGGGGTCTGACATTACCAGCCCCCTAGGCCCGATATGCGATACTCATCGACGAACGGACCGGACTATATGTATATTGTCACTGTTAGGCTCAGTAGGGTTCCAGGATGAGTTCCCTCATCGGCTTCCCTTGAGGTGAGTACATGGGCAGCCGTTATGCACAGCTGTGCCGCTGACGGCTTGTGGTTAAACCCACTGCAAGGGTACTGACGAGTCATTAGAGTCCCCCACAGATAGTTTCCCAAGTTCGGGCGAAACGTTGTAGAGGTCGTATGGTTTTATGGCAGGGTTCGGAAAATACACGTGCGTTTACGCACGTGTCATATTTCGGGCAGATAATACTGGTGGGCATTGGTTTAAGCCGGATCCAAGTATTATATTATGTAGATATAATATTTTTGTCTCAGTTGCATTTGTATTCGGTTATAATACAAATGCGGGTATGTTTATACTGTTACGGGGTTATCCTGAAATTCATTTCGGGATCGCTTTTGGAATTTGCCAGTTTTCTATCACCCGTCTTAAACATTCGGTTTAATGTGGATTTATCTTTTTCTTGAGGGTGAGTCATGAGGGTGAGTCATGAGTGGAAGATTCTAGAATGGTGACTAGGTTTAGTGTGTCGCCATTTTGCATTAAATGGTTGATGACTAGGATTAGTGATTCGTTGTTTGCATTGAATGTTTTGTGACGTGTTTTAAGTAACTCATTCATTTTCATTATTGCTTATGGTCACCCTCCTTGCTCCTACACTCACCCCCCACTTCATATAGTGGTCGGCCCTTATGGATGCCCTCTTGATTGATTTTCACTCTCTCACATGGTTGTGAAAATAAGATAGTTTTTGGTTCATGATAATTTGATATCTCATTTCTCATCACTTTCAAAAGGCAACTTCATTAACCGTTCATCCATGGTTTTTGATGAAGCGAGACAAAGTGTTCTATTCATTCTCCACATCTATCTTGGACATGTCAGTTAGCAAACTTCATGTCCGAGTTGCCTTGGTTCAGAGGCGGGAGCCCGTTTAAAGATCCGTAGATGTAGTGCCACCTCGACAAGGAGCCAGGAGATCGGAGTAGCCGCAACGGAGCGTGGGATGATGGTTAAAGACCGAAGGACTCGGATCGTTCAGGATAGCCTTTCTACCCACTTTGTAGTTTGTTAGTTTAGCATTAATGGCAGATCCGGGTTATAGTATGCGATAGCGCCAGTTATAAAAGATTTTGTTCCGCATTTGGCGTCTGAAAGACGGCCGGGGTGCTACCGTAGACTTACAGATACAAGCGACAGGGGTGATACTCGGTGGGAACTTTATTTTGATGGAGAGTCTTCCATGAAGAAGCGAAAACAAAGCACCCCCATAATCAAATCAGGGGTAGGCCTCATCTTCGTAACTCTACAAGGAGGGACAATGCACTTTTCTTTCTCCTTAACAGAGCTGGGGACGAATAACGAAGCCGAGTATGAAGCTTTGATAGCAGGTCCCGAGATCGCCATCGACATGGGAGTTGAAAACCTCCTCATATACGGAGACTCCCAGCTGGTCGTTAGTCAAATGAACGGCGACTACCAAACGTGCAAGCCAGAGTTGGTGAAGTACGGCGAAAAAGTACAGCAACTACTGACTCAAGTCCCTTCTTACACCCTGGAAAGCATACTGCGTGCGGAAAATAGCAAAGAGGATGCATTATCCAAGCTCGCTAAAGAACTGGCTGACGAAAACCTCGATGATGTGAGGATCGTTGTGCAAAGCCGTCAGGTTCTCCCACCGGCAGAAATATCTCCGGAGTCGTCTGAAAAAAAGGGAGCGACCGAGTAGACAACTCTGCAAATAAGAGATCAAGAAAAGGTTGCGGATTGGAGGGAAGTCTTTATAGACTACTTCAAATCCCGTCGAACACCTGAAGATGCGTCTTCAAGACATCAGCTTATGAAACGAGCTCTGTCTTTTGCTTTCGTCAATAATACTCTGTATAAGAGATCGTTTGATGCTCTATGGCTAAGATGCCTGGGACCTGAAGAGGTAAAGAGTGTCGTTTAAGAAACTCACGACGGACTCTGCGGTTCTCACCAAGCCGGGCCCAAGATAAAGCTAAAGATCAAACAGATGGGTTATTATTGGCCCACGATGAATCAGGACTGCCTCGAATACGCGAAGCAATGGCACTCGTGCCAAATTCACGGTGACTTTATCCATCAGCATCCAAATCCACTACATCCGACAGTGGCTAGCTGGCCGTTCGAAATGTAGGGGACTGACATAATCGGGCCCATCGAACCAGCATCGTCCAGAGGATATCGATTCATTTTGGTGACAACTGATTACTTCTCCAAATGGGCAGAAGCAGTACCGCTAAGGGAAGTAAAAACGGAGAATATCCTCCATTTCTTCAAGACACACGTCATTTATCGGTTTGGAACTCCGCGACGGATCATTTCCGATAACGGGCCAGCCTATAGAAGCCACAAGATCAGCCGCTTTGCATAATAGCATAACATAGACTGGAGATACTCCTCAGTCTATAATCCCCGAGCTTACGGTCTTGCTGAAGCTTTCAACAAGACCCTGACGAAGATCGTGAAAAAGACGGCGTCTCGAAATAAGATGGACTGGCATAAGAGACTACATGAAGCTTCCTGGGCGTATCGAACTACGTTCAAAACAGCCACGAACACAACGCCGTACGCATTGGTATTCGGTACGGAGGTGGTACTGTCACGACCCGAAAGAGCGCGTGACTGGCCCTTGAATCCTATGAAGTCGATAGGACTCCATCTGATCCAAGTAACCCAAAAGCCCAGAAATCTAAAACCATTTAAAGAGTAAATAAAGGAACTGGTTTTTAATAAATAAAGAAAGCATGTTTGAAATCAAAGTTTTCAAATAACTAAGCCGAAATGCATTTTAAAAATGTGTAGTCTTTTCTGAAAATTTCGGCAGAGTTTCCTTTGTAAAAACTGGACCCGAATGGGGTACAACAAGAATAATATATATGAAATGATAAAAGGCATCCCCAAGCGGGAGCTATCCCTTCGTCAATCGACGGTCACAACCACGCAAGCAATAATAATATACAACGCCAAAGGGCGAGGATCAAAACCCAAAAAGAAACTCAAAACAGCCAGAAAACGATAATACTACAAGCGCGACTCTAAGGTCCAAATAATACACACTGGGTCTAAGTCTGAAACAATATACAAGTTTTGGTTGATGGAATTTCTAGATACAACTGAAAAGTATATGTACAAGGGTGGTTCTGATGCAAAAGAACCCACCTACCAAAGCAAGTCACCCGTAGAAGCAGTGTGCCAGAAAAGCCGCTATGGAATCTGTACGAAAAAAACCTGCAAGAACTGTGGCACAACGAGGGTGAGTTGCCAACTCGTGAATAGAAAATATCTACAAGCAGAAATCGAATGTATGATCCATCCTAGGTCAATACGATCAGATATATATATGAACCTCAATATGAATAAGTCTGAAGCATGCTAAACTGGCAATGTAATCTCTATACATGAGTGTAGTGCCAAGTGCTCGGGCCAATGCCTCAGGTAATAGCATATCATAAATATGAGGTATGATCAATGTAATCAAATCTGCATGTACGTGGATCCCGTCCACTCGTCACCCAATGACAATAACCCTCATGCATGTAAATATCATTAGCATATGCATGGAAATATGAGGATATAAACCACATGTGTCCCTCGCGACACGTCAAAAAGCATGGAACCGGAGTGTCCAGCATCGACTCTCAAAAACATCATGAAAACTGTGCCCAGCATCGGCATGTAAATCCTCATATATATATCGGGCTCCGTCAGTCCGGACCAGCCCACGGGCTCCGTCAGTGGAATCGGCCCTCGGCCCCAGCAGTACGCCCATATCCATCTATCGACTCCGGTCGGTATCCTCCGGATAACCGCCAGGTCCAACCAATCACCAGTAGGTACTCGCCCACCTCCAGGCTCAATCGGCAAAGTCCTTCGATCATCTTGCCGAGGGGAACCATACCGGGTCCACCATGTACCCGCAATCGGCTCGTCCACTCCTCGAATCGGGTTTCACATGTCACTCTCAGCACCGAGAAAACACATGGTGGACGCACTGAAATATCATATCAAGGGTAACCGGGTTTTTAAAGAAATGACATATTCTCTTTTGAAATAGCCACGGTTCCCAAAATCCAGAAATATCATGGAAACAGCAACTCTCAATGCGTATAATCAGAAAGCATGATGTATGCGACATGTAAAAGAAATGTAAGCATATCAGTCTGTCATGCAAGAATCATATCCTGAATGCAACAGTACTACAGTGTAGTGACATGGCGATTATCAATGATGAAGTGTGTGAGCCGGCAAACAAGTGTACGTGGAACATACGCATCATCGATAATGGTGCTGGTGTCCTAACAGCATGACTGTAATATATCAATGAACACAAGCAATGCAATGCAAATAGCATGAGTATACGGAATCGAATAATCAACACAACAGTAAAGAATCTATCTCAATAAATATATCATGGAGCCTTGCCTTTTGAATTAAAACGAATCAGGGTTTTTGGTAAAAAAAGGGCTACGGTGTTTTAAGAAAAGATGTGTCGTTTGAAAATATCCGTAGAATCCCTTTTGCCTATCTTTAAAATATCCCCGATTCGTTAGTTTGAAAAAGGTATGGCTCGGGTCTAGTCTAACGCCTACTATGCGAACTACGGACCCAACAATCAAGTCAATCGGAAGGGGTATGAAAACCATCTAAATCTGAGTCAATGTCACATTATCTCATCACATAACAGGTATCACTACTATCATATCACATAATTTAGGGTACAAGTCTATGTCTAGTACCATCGATACTATCTATATAAATATGAATGCGGGGTAAAACACATGCCCAAAGGCCCGCTAAAACCATCATGTCGCATCTCAAATACGAACTCTGTCATATCGCCGAATCTCACGGCCTCAATCAAACCTCATCTCAATCCCACGTATCATCCTCAATACCGTATACGAACATATAGTCCCATACCCATGTGTAGATATACACACCTCCATATGCGCACAGATAAATGAAAGAATGTATGCAAGTATATGTGTACGTGTATGTGTGGGTGCAACCACTGCTCTAGGGTTTCGCACTATACTAAACCAATACATCCTTATCATCAATAATTCCATTATCACCATCAATAATCCTAACAACACATAATAAATATATGTGTGTATACGTATTCGTATACATCACCACGGACTGTGGGGGTGCTATACGCCATCCACCCGACTTCTCCCCGTAGATATAAATCTACTCACCTTGCTTCTCGTGTGCCGATGCCGATGTCGCCATCTTCATATTCTTCGCCTCAACATCACGTCGGGTACCTACACGTATATCACAAACGCTAAAGCACATGAAAATCACATCGGAAAGCCAAAACAGCACACGCTACTCGCATAGGTAAAAACCTATCGTCTCGCATGTAGACACGATCAATATCCACTTGTCGTTGACGTCTAAACGCCACCCGACAGGAATGAATCACCAAATACCAAAATCCATGCTAAAACAAGTCGTAAATCATGTGCCAACATAAGAAAATCAACCCAGATTTTACCCTAGATGGAACCAGACAAAATTGCACATGCCATGGGTCAAGACTACTGGAAATAGGGCCACAGAACAAAAACGAGGGGTTTCCAACCTGCTCTGGCTGAAATTTGCTGCCAGAGGGATTAAATCTGCGGCCTCAAGAAGGAATTAGGGGCTAGGGCTTGGTGTAGTGGTTCCATGGTGCCTGCACATCTCATTGTCAACTCAGTTTTATTTTTGGGGTCTCGGGGTGATAGCAGATTCCTAAATACGATCACAGATTCACAGTTTTTCCCCGACATCATCTCATAAATCCGTATTCTGTGTTCTAGTCTCTAGTTTGATCCAAAATAACATCACACCAGGGGTTCTAAAGTCACCACAATCCTCAATTTCATCTTTAATTTCAGATCTCACCTAAACCCTAACTTGAAGTTTCACAAATCCACCAAACGACACCATATCGACATGAAACTAGAATTGATGCACAAGAAATGAAATGCTGCTCTAATAGGTCCAGAATTTACCTCCTTTGGCAACTCAAGAAAATTCTTGAGTTGCTCAAAGTCCTCCAAATCCAATCTTGTTAGGTTCAATGTGTAGCTAGTGAGCTCGGGAACACTTTTTGTGAAATGGGAATAGGGTTTTGGGGTTGATTTCATGATGGATCTAGGGTTTTTGTGAAGAGGGAGAGAGAGGGAGAGGGAGCAGGAGCAGCAGCAGCTCATGGAGAGGGGAGAGAGAAAATGAGAAGCAAAATGATGGGAGTATGGTTCAAAAAGGTGAAGGTTGACTTGTGCTCTCTCTCTCATCATGAAACCTTTATCTTTTCATTTTCTTTTCCTTTTCTCTTCCTTCTCACTCAAGGCAAAACCCTAAGCAACCATATCCCCAAAACATGTAACAAGTATAACAAGTGTGGAAAATGATATGTGCACATGTTTGCACAAAAATGCTAGAAATTCGATTAGCGATTTTTAATCGCGATTAGCATTAAATTAGCACATAACTAATCATAAAACCTAAAAATGGCATAATTCCATAAAATACCTTATTTTAGAATTTTCCATAATTTTTCTCCATTTATTTGTATTTAATTATACTAGAATATTAAAATATTCATTAAAATAATATTAAATTATAAAAATTCCCAAAAATAATATTTTATTATTTTGAAACATTACAATCTACCCCCTTAAAGAAATTCGATCCCCGAATTTAAATTTAAACCCCCAAATACTAAAATATTTCGATACAAATTCCAAGTCGTCGGGGCTCCGAATCGTCAATACATAAAACATCATAGCGTAATGCATGCGCATGAGTACTGAGTAGATAACTCAAAAGCAAAACTCCGTCAAGCATCCCGCAATCATCGGAGTCATGGTAAATACACAAATGTCAAATCCAATACAAAACCAATATGATATAGATCAGAACTATACATGTAGACATCCAATCTATATATGTGAATAGCTGATGAAAATACATGCCAAATCTTTTTAAGTCGCTGTGCGATGTGCGTAACACTGCACAGTGGCAGACGTTTTTAATAATAAAATAACCATATATGTATATATCTTTTGTTTACTATATACGTTCCGCCGTTTTGAAAACAATTTAGAAGGGTTTCCTTATTTTTAAAACGTTTCGTGTCATATCGGACACGTAGGTATATATATGCTAAGACTATAGCTTGCTTTTTGGAAATCTCTTCGATAACTATCAATGCATGCAAAATATATCCAGGTACTGTCCTCTGACTAGTCTGCTTAGTACAAAACGAATATCAAATAACATAAAAAAATGTACTGCTCCAAAAGGAATAAATCCCAAAAATGCACATAACACCACCCTGTGCGTCTGGTGCGCACGGAAATCAAAATCCATATATGTGCCATACAGGTGCACAAAACAACATCTTTGTGCAACGGGTATGCATGAAGTATCTGTCATAGGCAACGTGCGTTCCTGACAGCCAAATCAGGTGCATCTGACATGCACGAAGAATCTCGATTTAGTGCATCTGGTGTGCACCAAAATCGTATCTCAAAACATGCGCCCAACATGCGCGAAAATCCAAATCGGTGCATCCATCGTGCACGAATGAAAATCTAAACCCTGCGCACTCAACATGCACGAAATCATGAAATCCAATAGCAAGCGTCGAACATGCGCAAGTCCAAATCAAATGCACGGAGCGCAAGAAATCAACATCAATATCATAATCAAAATCGATATATCGAATGACATCAAATCGAAGTCAGGTGCAACCGTAGTGCAAAAAATATAAATCCGGTGCAACAAAAGCACGAAATATAAATCTGATGCGATAAACGCAAGAAACATAAAACTGGTGCGACAAACGCACGAAGTATAGAACTTGTGCATCCCATGCACAAATACCAAGCAATAACTCAAATGCGTAAGCAGCAACACCAAGTGTACCCAGGTGTAAAGAAAATCATAGACGTGTGCAACTACGTGCACAAAACACATATCAATGCACTACAAGCACATATAAGCTATACCGAGTGCAAAAATCAAATCGTGTGCGTAACATATGCACAACATCAAATCAACCGTATAAAATCCATGAAGTCATAAGCAGGTGCAGCCAAGGCACGAAATGATATCACGTGTAATAACTGTGCGCAAATCATAAATCAACACAACGGTGTGAAAAGCACATCTCAAGTGTAATAACTATGCATAAGATATACATACCCGGTAGGTGCAACCATGGTGCAAGAAAACAAATACCATGAAACTCAGTCATCAAGACTAAATCATACGAATAGATCGCCCAAAATACCGAAATCCAAAGTGACGGATATGTGATAGTCAAATCATAAAATCAGAAATCATAATTACCGTCGTCGGTATATCCTTCTTCCAAGTCGAGAAGGTGCCGGTACATCCAATGCTAGCGGCGCAAGATATCTACTTGCCTCTTGCTCGCGGCCGGCGTCCTCTGCCTCTGGTTCCTTATCTTCCCTGTGGATTACCAATCTCGCAATCCATCGGCTCATCGGCCTGTCAGGTGTGCTAACGGGAACGATTCTGTTCCGACACTTCTCTGGTCATTTCTCGGTCAATTCCCACGACCACTCGTAAAGCAGCACATCTCTGGCGCCGACCTCTGGTCCTCTGAATGCACATCACACATCAGCTCCTGGTGCAAATCTTATTGCAGCAGTGTGCTGGAAGGAATCCTGCTCAAGGTCTCTTCTGATCTCGCCTAAGCCAAACTGTACGGAAGCTGGTACTCTGGCGTAATCTTTCCTCGCTCTCTGGACATCTGCGTCCTTAGTACAACATCTACTCGAAAGCTGGTCGCATCCCTGCGCCTCTGTATGCATATCCGACCTTTAATCTTAACGGGGAGTAGTAACAGCTCGTCTGTATCTCGCACGAACTTCTTGTCCCGCTTGTCTGTATCATCGTCCATTTCGACGTCGCATCTCTATCTGCGCACTGCAATGCCCTCGCCTATGGTCCATCCGAAGTCCCTCACACGGACTCGAAATCACGAACTCGGTATCTTCATCACTCAGTAGAAGATATCTAGCCGAACACATCCTCTATAAGTGCACGGCGGCGCCCCGGCCGTCAATCCGACGCCGGAATGTGGAAGCGGTGATTAACTTTAACTTTTCAAACCGGCACCACCGTGCACTATAAACCCGGATCGTGCCATTAAACTAGTCCTAGCTAAACTAGAGAAAGGGGAAGAGAGATATACCGAGCGATCCGTGTCCTTCGGTCTTCTCGTCATCGTCCCGATCTCCCCGCGGAATCTCCGGTCTCCACCTCGTCGCAGGAAGGGCACCACGTCGCCGGCTTCTCTTACGGGCTCCCATCTCTGGTCCGAGGCAACTCGGACACGAAGTTGGCGAGTCGACGTGCCCAAGAATTGCTGTAGAATATAGTGTAGTGCCATGTATCATTTTGGGGTTTATGGAGGTGGTGGAAGAAAATGAACTATACTTTGGAGGTGGAACTATGGGATTTTTGTGAAGCTAAAAGACCAAAAATCCCCTCATAAAATATTAGGACAGCCCCTCTCAAGGAATGGCCGGCCATGGCAATAGCCATATGAGAATGGAGTGAAATTGGAGAGAGTGAGTGAGAGAAGTCCAAGGGGATGTGTATCAATGATGCAAGAAAAGAATGATGATCAAAAGCAATGATCACAACCACATCCACACTCAACCACAACCATCATCAAAACCATGTCACACAAAAGTCAAGCCATGATGGATAAATCAAGTCAATGGATGGTGTACCCATCATGATGCAACAAAATGCAAAGACCACCCTCCACAATGCTTATTTGCACAAATGCAAATAAGCCCTCCTCCACCAAACTTCGGCCAATGAAAGATACAAACGAAAATGGCCGAAATGGAAAACAAACTGGCAACTCCAGAAAACTGGTCCCATAATAAATTACAGGAAAAACCCCGCTACTGTATATACATACCCGCATTTGTATTCCGACCGAAATACAAATGCAACGAGACAAAATCTACACTGTACTATACTAGGATCCGGCTTAAACCAAAGCCGTCTAGTATTATCCGTCCGATCCTGATCCGTGCAATACCGCACGTATCTGATCGAACCCTTCCATAACTCCATACGGCCTCTACAGCGTTTCGCCCGACAACTTGAGCAACTGAATGTGGGGGACTCTAAAAACTCGTCAATACTATGGCTGTGGATTTAACCACTAGCACGTCAGAGGTATTAGCCATACGTGACGGGATACCAGCTATTGACAAAAAGGGACGCCGATGAGCGAACTCATCCCGACACCCTACTGAGCCTGTCAGTGACAATATCCGTACAGTCCGGTCCGTTCGTCTATGAGCATCGCATGGCGGGCCTAGGGGGTTGGTAAAAGTCAGACCCCCAAAAGCGGTACAAGTCGTGTCAGAGATCAGCCCAGAACACCCTGAGATACTACTGGAATACCTACCAGTAAATCTCCTGCCTTGGCCAAGGACTTTTCATGTTCTGGCTCTCCTAGACACAGCGCGACCTCACCCCCAATACCGGGAGAGACAAACCCCCGAAGATCCGCTCACTGCCTCCATGTGGCTCGGGACTATACCCAACTAAAACCTGTTTGCACGTCTCCTTTGAGCATGGTAGGGTAGTAATCAAAGTACAGTGGGAACTCACACGAGACAAATGACGATCCTCAGGTCGATGAACTAACCTGTACACATGTCACCAGGGAACTGCTATCTGACGTCAGGTATAAGACCAACTAGCATGTTCCCGGCGAGTCCTGTCCGGTGTACTCATAACCCAATGAGCACCTGTATACATCTTAGGTGAACCAACTGACACCAGTGGCTTGTGAGACCGGCCACCGCCCCTCGTCGGGGTCTCGACTGTATACACTAGTCTACTCTGGAGTATTGATGCCCTGTCTCGAAACTCCCACGACTAGGGACCTTTTAAGGATGTGCTTATAGACTACCAGCTCCCACGTATATGATCGCCCTTATACTGCTGGCAGTCAAGCAAGAATCCTAGGGGCTCTATCAACGTGCAATAGTGACATGTAAGGTCACCTAAAGCAGTACACGATGATAAAGGTAAACCAGATAGCATACTATCATCTTGAGTAAGACTGTCCTACCGGGATATGTCCTCCCTCAATCATTGCAATCACGTGCCTGTGATCCAATAATTGACTCTGAGGGCACTATCTCCAACAATCTCCCACTTGCACTCAAGGCTTATTATTGCGATGTCGCATACTCACAGCCCGTGTGATACCGAACACCCAACTCCTCTACTAGTCAGTCTCACAAAGCTCGTTTGCGAAACTATTGCGTTCGAGGAATAGCCTCAGTGAGTGGATCCTCCTTGATGTTTCTTTCTATGTCTCTCTATATCTCAAGTTCGCGGAGAAACCCATCTCCCGAAATGAGCAATACCTGTCTTAGAATGTGTCTGGATGTCTGATGGGACCTAGCTCATAAATGAACTCCAAATCAAAACTTCTTAGACTGTATCGTCAACTGAACTTAATCAGTATCCTGCGCCATGCCTCCCTCAGTATTGCCTTGGACCACCTGTCCAAAATACTGCCCCTCGTCAGAAGAAAAAATATAACTCTGACAACCTCCTTGTCGTCCAGGTCACCTTGGAAGCCTGGAATGATAACTGTCTCCCGAATGAGGCTGTCGTTATCATATCCCTAGAACATCCACTTATGTTCTAAAACTGCTTCTGACTGTTTCTCTAGGATAGGATCAACATCAACTTATTGCATCTAGTGCAAGAACAACATTTGGTGTGGTACTTGACATCTCATGATTGACTCAATTGCCTGAGCAAGTAATCTGTCAATCATGCACATCCCTCTCCCCTTTAGTCTGTAAGACACCTTTAGAGAGGGTAACTCCATTACCTGCAGGTACACTACCGTGCCAGGAGTCGTCCATTCTAAATACTCTTAGAATGCTGTCTAAGTACCCTTAATTGGGAAACCACCCAAATCTAGATCTAAAACCATAGATCTAGTAACCAGTATGTCTGATATAATGTCCAAGTCCCATGTGGAGAAACCACTGTGTAACGACCAAAGTGTAACCGATCGTAGTATAGAAATATCACTTCCTACTCTGTGTATGTCATCCAAATACTATGACATCACACCCTACTACCTTCTCAACAGATCCATCCCCTATTCTGATGAAGTCAAACCTATGACTGTCACATCAGAAATTGATGATCTATCTCCGCTATATCTGCTTTAGTTTATAAATAGACATAAGCCACTTGTCCACCATGCTTTCGCTGCTCCCACTGACTATGACAACCCTCTGGCAGAGTCATATAGACGTACACTTCTAAAACCAGTTTAGAACGACGCTATACTCATCCTCCTGCCGGGTCTCACAGTCTGGAACAACAGCTATGGCAAGTCTGGGTAAACAAGAACTTCCCTGTCACCGACCTTGAGACTACCGGAGTACCTCTCGGGTGCCTGAAGTTACCCACCTTATCTGCGGAGTGGCCAATGGAATGTCAAACCAGATTGAATCTTTAGGTTCCTATCAAATCTTCAGTAATCGTTTGCGGTTCTGGAATCACTTCCAGTTCTACCATACTCCCACTACTGTTTTCTGAAAAAATCCATTTTTATTAAAACTGTGGCGAGTCTAGAACAATATCACTATTGATCTTCCAGATAGTAGAAAGTCAACCCTCGTCATAGCCTGGGTTAACCCACAAACAGCCATTACAGAAATGTGCCTTGAGTTGTCCAGTGTCTGGTTTTAAGCATAGGCCGGACAACTTCCCGTACCTTAACATCGTTAAGATATGAACTGTTCTATATCCAATATAGAATCAGAGGCACTGATTTAATTGAACCAGATTCAAATCATGCAGCTATCTCCAGTGCATGTTAACTAAATGGAAGGAGGCCGATCAGCGTTACTCAACTTAGGAATGCTTGCAATTATGAGTAACCTGAAAGAGAAGCAAGTTCTCTTAATCACTACTATCAACTGAATACCATACTCAAGTATCTACATCTTCGATCACTTTGAAGAATCCCGATACTTGCAATACCTGGTTCTCTACTTTATTCATATACCTATAACTTATCAAAATTCGGACCCTGTGTTTCCACGAAACACCTGTCTAAAAACTAGAGAAGTCATAAGTAAACCGAATATAGTACGAGGACCAACCCCTCTGTCCTAATAGACACTGGACAACATACAATACTCTGTATAAGTCCCTTGAGTCTGATAACTCAATCCCTGTGTGTCGTAGGTTGAAAATTGTACCTTTGGTTATGAAGAATTACACCGCTGTTTAATGCTCCTTACCTAGCCATCCACTGATATAGGTAAATGTCATAGACATAATTTCAAAAAGGTATATCTCATTCTATGAAAATAGACGTACAGATATATCAATTTGAAATTGGTGCATAACAGCGGATATTCAAAACCAAATATTTGCCGACCGGCAAACAGCCCAGGTGATTTCCTCAAATATCACCGATTACAATGAATCCCGATATAATGAGGATGATCACCTAATTCCCACTAACCTACTCCCACTCATCATCTATAAAACCATACAGATGTGAGAATTATACCTGGTAAATACATACCCTGGAGTAAGGACTAATTGGGAAATCAGTTTTCCTTTAACAGTACACAGTGAAACTGAAACATTGAAATGCTTCGATGGGGTATCCCGGTATTCCTACTAATGCCTCTTCCAGATTCACGACTGTAACCGTATAATTCTTTGCCACCTCTCCAAATCCCTTTATATGTCTTTAGTCATTACCTTCTGCACACCCTTTTAGGCCAAATGGTTTTCTTCCTTCCCTACCTTTCGGCACCAGCCTATGGTTTGGAAGAAGACTATCCAATAAGCATAATGGGTGTACTGTCCTAATCCTAGGAGCACTAGCAATGCGAGAGAAGGTAAAGATAAAAGACAACCGAATAAACCTTATTCCTATTTCTCCTGAACCAGAATCCATCCCCGAACTGGAACAAGTTCCTTTCGAGTTCGTATATAACCATACGATGGAGTATCCAATAAACTGTGGATCTTCGTAGTGACACGGGGTGTTCTGGAGAAATACAAAGGTGATTTAGGATCGGCGAATAAATACTTGGTTTGGTCGTGAATAGCAGTCGCATTTTACTTTGCCCTCTTACTAATCCCTTGTTATGTCTTTACTTAATACCTTATATACACCATCGTTAGGCTAATTGGTTTTCTTCATTCCCCACCGTTCGGCACCAGCCTAAGGTTTGGAAGAAGACTATCCAATTTGCGTAATAGGTGTACTACTCCTAAACCAAGGAGTACTCGCAACCTGAGAGAAGCTAAAAGGAAAAGACAACTGAATAGTCCAATTCGTTTTCTCCAGAACCAGAAACCATCCTCGAATAAATTCCTTCGAGTTCGTATATAACCATACGATGGTTTTGTCCAATGGAAGTGGACGTTCGTAGTAATACGGGGTTTCCTGGAGAAAAGGGTAAAAGTAGGAGTGGCAATGAGGTTAGCAACTCTGACAATCCAAAAGCCGGTGTTTAAGAAGGTTCGGTCAACTTGGTCACTGAGTCATAGTCTTAGGGTTGGGTCAATGGTCGCTGCCAAAGAGAGAGAAAAGAAACACTCAGCGTGCACTCTAACCTAGATCAGAATGGTTACCAATTTATCTAATCTGGAAACCTCCCACTGTCACCTCAAATTCTCCTCCAAACCTGAAAGAAGAATTAGTCGGGGTCACCCGAGGAGTAAACTAACTCATCAGTGGGAATCGGGATCCAACTATCATCGCATGATAACGTGATGGAATCCGCTCACGGTATCACACTCCAGAAGGTATGCGCATATCTGGTAAGTTTCAGTTTCTTTAGAAACTCCCGATGTGATTTTTGCCCCATGCTCTTATGACCTTGACTTTGGCCAACAAATCATAAGTCACATGTCAAGTTCTACCCGTCATTCTCCAGGTTGATTTGAATCCACCCATACCTACCCTTGACTTTGGCCAACAAGGCAGTACGACTGTTCCAAACCAACGCATCTATCTATGCTGCATATGAATAACCAACAGCTACCAAACACTGTGCCTTGACTTTGGCCAACAAACACAGCTTGAATACTATTGACTATCCATATGAAACGACGGAGGGCTACGAATGGTTTCTGGCGAAAACCTTTAACGTAATGAACTTGATATCGCTGAAGGAACGTATAGCTTTTTAAAAAATATAGTGATGAAAACCATTTCTAAAGAGGTCACTCCCGGTGAAGGGATCTCGGCTCTTTCCCCGTAGAATGAGGTGCAGGATATTCCAACTGAATACCACGGTGCAAAACAAAAGTAATCGTCTATAGTGAAGTTATTGCCCTGACGCAAACTTTTTGTCCAAAGGGTCACTCCCGGTGAAGGGATCTCGGCCCTTACCTCGTCAACTGAGGAGCAGGATATTCCAACTGAATACCACGATGCAAAACAAAAGTGAACGTCCTTGCAATAACAGCTTTTTGAAAAGTGTTCCAACAACATCAGAATAGGTTTGTTTTTAACTTGCATTGATCCGAATCAACGCAGTCCCATCAATGGATCACGCCATAAAGAACGAAAATATATTGATGTACGTATATGCTATCCGCATTCGCCACTGGGTCCCGTCATTACCCGTTAGGTTAGCTAACTAACGACAGAGCGGGGACTGGACTAGCGCGGATGCAAAACATATACAACATCTACTAGTATATATCAATATATAATATTTCGCTCAAGGCGTTATAAAATGCAACATCACAGAAATGTACAGCATCACAGAAAAATACAGATATCTGGGATCCCCGGGTTTCACAGAGCTACTACTGAAACCCGACGTTCCCCTGGTCGTGTGGATAGCCTGTGCAATGAAATCCTAGACCCCTACAGGCGCGGCAAGTCACCCGCCAAAACCTGAAGCGAGGCAGCCCCCTTCAGCAACGTGAATGGACCACCCAGCACTCCACGGAATCCGGTAACTTGGGCACCCCTCCTGGATCAACCTGTACCCCCTACGAGTGCGGCGAATAGCCCGCCAATTCTAGAGTGAAGCCCCCTCCGTCTCAATGCCATGAGATGCGGGCTTGTTTCCCTCTAGAACCCGGCTATCCGTGCACCCCTCCGCGGGGTAATCCTAGTACAGAAAGTAAAATATACATACAACGGGTACATCGACCGCAACCTGGTCGTGCCCCAAAATAATAATACAAACAGGCAGTGAAGGCAGTCCACATGTCGGACGCTCGCCCCGCAGTATCAAATGTACATAATACAACAAAACTGTACTACCACTGCAACCAGGCTATCCCCCACGACCAATCCGCAACATCACAGCAATACACAGAACATCAACGTGAAGGTCACGTTCGCAAATCCGTCTAACCGGGCTATAGCAGTTAGACTGGATTTACCGATCAAGTGACATTCACGGTCGCAGATATAATGTAAATACTGTGAACTAATGTGTTTAAGATATCCGATCGATCAAATTTTACCAAGTGGGCCCTAAGCAATACTGTAGCAGATGAAGAAATCTGGGCCCAAAAAATAACATTCCAGAAACCACATTTTCAACCCATAAAGCAACTGCAGAAATTTGATACGGCAAGGACATCATAGTGCGGCAGAACCGCGGCCCAAAGAGGGGTTTGGCCGCGGTTCCACGTTCCAATTGTCGAGTTACTGTATCGAATTTCTACAGAATGCATAGAACTTCCTGCATGTATTTCTGCACTATACTGAAAAAATTTTAAAGACCAAAAAATTTCGACAGAAACTGATGCATGAGAAAAACGCGGTTTTGGAATTTTGTTCGATCGAAGATGTAAACACATTAGACCAAGCTAGACTAGGTTAATGGCGAGGCACTGATACCACTGTAAGTGCACGGCAGCGCCCCGGCCGTCAATCTGACGCCGGAATGCGGAAGCGGTGATTAACTTTAACTTTTCAAACCGGCACCACCGCGCACTATAAACCCGGATCATGCCATTAAACTAGTCCTAGCTAAACTAGAGAAGGGGGAAGAAAGATATACCGAGCGATCCGTGTCCTTCGGTCTTCTCGCCGTCGTCCCGATCTCCCCGCGGAATCTCCGGTCTCCACCTCGTCGACGGAAGGGCACCACGTCGCCGTCTTCTTTTACGGGCTTCCACCTCTGGTCCGAGGCAACTCGGGCACGAAGTTGGCATGTCGACGTGCCCAAGAATTGCTGTAGAATATAGTGTAGTGCCATGTCTCATTTTGGGGTTTATGGAGGTTGCCATTTGGTGGAAGAAAATGAACTATACTTTGGAGGTGGAACTATGGGATTTTTGTGAAGCTAAAAGACCAAAAATCCCCTCATAAAATATTGGGACAGCCCCTCTCAAGGAATGGCCGGCCATGGCAATAGCTATATGAGAATGGAGTGAAATTGGAGAGAGTGAGTGAGAGAAGTCCAAGGGGATGTGTATCAATGATGCAAGAAAAGAATGATGATCAAAAGCAATGATCACAACCACATCCACACTCAACCACAACCATCATCAAAACCATGTCACACAAAAGTCAAGCCATGATAGATAAATCAAGTCAATGGATGGTGTACCCATCATGATGCAACAAAATGCAAAGACCACCCTCCACAATGCTTATTTGCACAAATGCAAATAAGCCCTCCTCCACCAAACTTCGGCCAATGAAAGATACAAACGAAAATGGCCGAAACGGAAAACAAACTGGCAACTCCAGAAAACTGGTCCCGTAATAAATTACAGGAAAAACCCCGCTACTGTATATACATACCCGCATTTGTATTCCGACCGAAATACAAATGCAACGATACAAAATCTACATTGTACTATACTAGGATCCGGCTTAAACCAAAGCCGGCTAGTATTATCCGTCCGATCCTGATCCGTGCAATACCGCACGTATCTGATCGAACCCTGCCATATCTCCATACGGCCTCTACAGCGTTTCGCCCGAAAACTTGAGCAACTGAATGTGGGGGACTCTAAAGACTCGTCAATACTATGGCTGTGGATTTAACCACTAGCACGTCAGAGGTATTAGCCATACGTGACGGGCTACCAGCTATTGACAAAAAGGGACGTCGATGAGCGAACTCATCCCGACACCCTACTGAGCCTGTCAGTGACAATATCCGTACAGTCCGGTCCGTTCGTCTATGAGCGTCGCATGGCGGGCCTAAGGGGTTGGTAAAAGTCAGACCCCCAAAAGCACTACAAGTCGTGTCAGAGATCAGCCCAGAACACCCTGAGATACTACTGGAATACCTACCAGTAAATCTCTTGCCATGGCTAAGGACTTTTCATGTTCTGCCTCTTCTAGACACAGCGCGACCTCACCCCCAATACCGGGAGAGACGAACCCTCGAAGATCCGCTCACTGCCTCCATGTGGCTCGGGACTATACCCAACTAAAACCTGTTTGCACGTCTCCTTTGGGCGTGGTAGGGTAGTAATCAAAGTACAGTGGGAACTCACACGAGACAAATGACGATCCTCAGGTCGATGAACTAACCTGTACACATGTCACCAGGGAACTGCTATCTGACGTCAGGTATAAGACAAACTAGCATGTTCCCGGCGAGTCCTGTCCGGTGTACTCATAACCCAATGAGCACCTGTATACATCTTAGGTGAACCAACTGACACCAGTGACTTATGAGACCGGCCACCGCCCCTCGTCGGGGTCTCGACTGTATACACTAGTCTACTCTGGAGTATCGATGCCCTGTTTCGAAACTCCCACGACTAGGGACCTTTTAAGGATGTGCTTATAGACTACCAGCTCCCACGTATATGATCGCCCTCATACTGCTGGCAGTCAAGCAAGAATCCTAGGGGCTCTATCAACGTGCAATAGTGACCTGTAAGGTCACCTAAAGCAGTACACGATGATAAAGATAAACCAGATAGCATACTATCATCTTGAGTAAGACTGTCCAACCGGGATAGGTCCTCCCTCAATCATTGCAATCACGTGCCTGTGATCCAATAATTGACTCTGAGGGCACTATCTCCAACATCCTCAGCGTGCATATCGCATCTCTGATGTCAGCGGAGTGGAACGCTATCTCATCGAAATCTCATGCGAACCCCTTTACTTCCCTCTGCTTCAATATCGACTGATTCGGACTCATCTCATCGTAGCTGCACGGACTGCGCTCCAACGGCTATGCTCGTATCCGGAGTCTCCCAAGCAGTGTCCCATCACATGATATCCGAAAGATGTCGAACTATTCGATCGACTCGTCAGAACCTCGTAATCCCCAAGAGATCAACATCTTGAGTACAGTTTAATAGTATCGAGTACATACCACAGCATCGGTGGTCCAGCCATAGAAGGGCAAACGCAAGCCTCACTAATGGCGCCGCGGAACTGCCGCAAACCCTAAGGTTCAAAGGCTTTCACACGGTCATTATGTCGAGTTAAGGTTTCATTCTTCTAGAAGGTCCATAAAATCGCTTGCATGTCTTTCCGAATACTTTAAACTTGGAAAATGGGTTCCTGACATTCGATCGTCTCAATCGACTCTCAACGAATCTGTGTGAAGTCGCCTGTAGCTGGAATCAATCTGTCTGGTGACCTCGCATCGGGATAAACGAGCGAACCACATGTCCTAGTCATTCATCCTCGGTGACTAGCGAATCACCATCATATCTCTAAGTATATGCTCAAGCTGCGGTAGCTCCAACCATCTGGGTGATATCTCGTCATTTGCAGTAACAACTGGCTCATTCGTCCGTACGCTGAACAGTGCCTCAATCATCATGAATAAGCGATATATCAATGGTCATCACATCCTGGCTGGCCTCTATCAGTGGCTCAATCCTCTGGTACCGATCGGTACGCCCGAGAAATCTCGTAAAAGCGATCAGTCCAACGCTCATGGCGCAAAAACACAATAAGACGATACCTCTATATGCAATCGTATGTCTCTGGAATCACGCCCTGGTCAGTCCTCGTCCACGACGAGCTCATGCTAACGCAACTCGAGCCGTAGCTCACTCTGCCCGTGCAATCGTGGCAGCAAAACCATATCCAGTATCGATAAGGATAGATCATATGAATGAATATAATACTGTGTAAGGAAATATACATCCTAAGGTTTCTTAAGCGGAGTGGCGTGTCGTAAGTATGCCGCGGAACATACGTATGGTACACCCCTCTACTCAAGCTACCTACTCCATCAACCAAGGGTCATCCTATGCGACGAAAGTTCGGGTATAATACCCCCTCGACTAAGTCTAAGTTCCGTAAGGTCAAGCCTAAGTTCCGTACATAGATAACGCCCTAGGCTCCACATAGTCAAATTTAGACTCGAACCAAGGTTAACCTAGCGCTCTGATACCAATTTTGTCACGACCTGAAAGAGCACGTGACTGGCCCTTGAATCCTATGAAGTCTATAGGACTCCATCTAATCCAAGTAAGCCAAAAGCCCAGAAATCTAAAACCATTTAAGGAGTAAATAAAGGAACTGGTTTTTAATAAATAAAGAAAGCAAGTTTGAAATCAAAGTTTTCAAATAACTAAGCCGAAATGCATTTTAAAAATGTGAAGTCTTTTCTGAAAATGTCGGCAGAGTTTCCTTTGTAAAAACTGGCCCCGAACGGGGTACAACAAGAATAATATATATGAAATGATAAAAGGCATCCCCAAGCGGGAGCTAGCTCTTCGTCAATCGACGGTCATAACCACGCAAGCAATAATAATATACAACGCCAAAGGGCGAGGATCAAAACCCAAAAAGAAACTCAAAACAGCCAGAAAACCATAATACTACAAGCGCGACTCTAAGGTCGAAATAATACATACTGGGTCTAAGTCTGAAACAATATACAAGTTTTGGTTAATGGAATTTCTAGATACAACTGAAAAGTATATGTACAAGGGTGGTTCTGATGCAAAAGAACCCACCTACCAAAGCAAGTCACCCGTAGAAGCAGTGTGCCAGAAAAGCCGCTATGGAATCTCTACGGCAAAAACAGCAAGAACTGTGGCACAACGGGGGTGAGTTGCCAACTCGTGAATAGAAAATATCTACAAGCAGAAATCGAATGTATGACCCATCCTAGGTCAATACGATCAGATATATATATGAACCTCAATATGAATAAGTCTGAAGCATGCTAAACTGGCAATGTAATCTCTATACATGAGTGTAGTGCCAAGTTCTCGGGCCAGTGCCTCAGGTAATAGCATATCATAAATGTGAGGTATGATCAATGTAATCAAATCTGCATGTACGTGGATCCCTTCCACTCGTCACCCAATGACAATAACCCTCATGCATGTAAATATCATCAGCATATGCATGGAAATATGAGGATATAAACCACCTGTGTCCCTCGCGACACGTCAAAAAGCATGGAACCAGAGTGTCCAACATCGACACTCGAAAACATCATGAAAACTGTGCCCAGCATCGGCACGTAAATCCTCATATATATATCTGGCTCCGTCAGTCCGGACCAGCCCACGGGCTTCGTCTGCGGAATCGGCCCTCGACCCAAGCAGTACGCCCATATCCATCTATCGACTCTGGTTGGTATCCTCCGGATAACCGCCAGGTCCAACCAATCACCGGCAGGTACTCGCCCACCTCCAGGCTCAATCGGCAAAGTCCTTCGATCATCTTGCTGATGGAAACCATACCGGGTCCACCATGTACCCGCAATCGGCTCGTCTACTCCTCGAATCGGGTTTCACATGTCGCTCTCAGCACCGAGAAAACACATGGTGGACACACTGAAATATCATATCAAGGGTAACCGGGTTTTTAAAGCAATGACATATTCTCTTTTGAAATACCCACGATTCCCAAAATCCAGAAATATCATGGAAACAGCAACTCTCAATGCGTATAATCAGAAAGCATGATGTATGTGACATGTAAAAGAAATGTAAGCATATCAGTCTGTCATGCAAGAATCATATCCTGAATGCAACAGTACTACAGTGTAGTGACATAGCAATTATCGATGATGAAGTATGTGAGCCGGCAAACAAGTGTACATGGAACATACGCATCATCGATAATGGTGCTGGTGTCCTAGCAGCATGACTGTAATATATCAATAAACACAAGCAATGCAATGCAAATAGCATGAGTATGCGGAATCGAATAATCAATGCAATAGTAAAGAATCTATCTCAATAAATATATCATGGAGCCTTGCCTTTTGAAATAAGACGAATCAGGGTTTTTGGTAAAATAAGGGCTACGGTGTTTTAAGAAAAGATGTGTCGTTTGAAAATATCCGTAAAATCCCTTTTGCCTATCTTTAAAATATCCCCGATTCATTAGTTTGAAAAAGGTATGGCTCTGTTGGAGATAGTGCCCTCAGAGTCAATTATTAGGTCACAGGTACGTGATTGCAATGATTGATGGAGGACCTATCCCGGTAGGACAGTCTTACTCGAGATGATAGTATGCTATCTGGTTTACCTTTATCATCGTGTACTGCTTCAGGTGACCTGACAAGTCGCTATTACACGTTGGTAGAGCCCCTAGGATTCTTGCTTGACCACCAGCAGTATGAGGGCGATCATATAAGTGGGAGCTGGGGGTCTATAAGCATATCCTTAAAAGGTCCCTAGTCGTGAGAGTTTCGAGACAGGGCATCGATTCTCCATAGTAGACTAGTGTATACAGTCGAGACCCCGACGAGGGGCGGTGGCCGGTCTCACAAGCCACTGGTGTCAGTTGGATCACCTAAGATGTATACAGGTGCTCATTGGGTTATGAGTACACCGGACAGGACTCGCCGGGAACATGCTAGTTGGTCATATACCAGACGTCAGATGGCAGTTCCCTGGTGACATGTGTACAGGTTAGTTCATCGACCTGGGGATCGTCATTTGTCTTGTGTGAGTTCCCACTGTACTTTGATTACTACCCTACCACGGCTCAAAGGAGTCGTGCAAACAGGTTTTAGTTGGGTACAGTCCCGAGCCACATGGAGGCAGTGAGCGTATCTTCAGGGGTTCGTCTCTCCCGGTATTGGGGGTGAGGTCGTGCTGTGTCTAGGAGAGCCATTACACGAAGCCCTCGGCCGAGGCAAGGAGATTTACTGGTAGGTATTCCAGTAGTATCTCAGGGTGTTCTGGGCTACACTCCGACACGACTTGTACCGCTTTTGGGGGTCTGACTTTTACCAACCCCCTAGGCCCGCCATGCGATGCTCATAGACGAACGGACTGGACTGTATGGATATTGTCACTGACAGGCTCAGTAGGGTTGTCAGGCTGAGTTCGCTCACAGACATCCCTTTTGGTCAATACCTGGTAGCCCGTTATGTATTGGCTTATACCTCTAACGTGCTAGTGGTTAAATCCACAACCAAGGTGTTGACGAGTCTTTAGAGTCCCCCACATTCTGTTACTCAGCTTTCGGGCGAAACGTTGTAGAGGCCGTATGGAGATATGGCAAGGTCCGATCAGATACGTGCGGTATTGCACGGATCAGGATCGGACAGTTTGTACTAGAGGCCGTATGGTTATATGGCAGGGTTCGATCAGATACGTGCGGTATTGCACGGATCAGGATCGGACGAACATTACTAGCCGGCTTTGGTTTAAGCCGGATCCTAGTTTAGTACAGTGTAGATTTTGTCTCATTGCATTTGTATTTCGGTAGAAATACAGATGCGGGTGTGTATGCACAGTATCGGGGTTTTCCTGTAATTTATTACGGGACCAGTTTTATGGAGTTGTCAGTTTGCTTTCCGTTTCGGCCGATTTCCATTGTTCCGTTCATTGACCGAAGATTGGTGGAGGAGGGTTTATTTGCATTGTTGCAAATAGGCATTAGTGGAGGGGGTTCTTTGCATCTTGTTGCATCATGATGGCTTTCATGGTGCACCATCCATTGACCTTGACTTCTTGACTTCTTCATGATGGCTTGACTTTTTGAAGTCATTATGCTTGATGATGGGTTATGATATGGTTGTGGAGTGTTGGTTTTAGTTGGTTATCATGTTTTTTGCATGATAGTTTTTCTCCCTCTCTCTCTTGCATTATGAGGTTGATTATCTTTTGATACACTATCTTCACTCTCATTCTCTCCTCCCCCTCTAGTTATGGCCGGCCAAGCTTGGAGGAGGGGTTGCCCATTTTTGTAGTGGGGATTTTTGCACTCTTGATGTTAGAAAAATCCCCAAGTTCCTCCACATTGTTCTTGTATCATCCCTCCACCTAAAATGGCATCTCCATGAACCCCAAAGTGAGACTTGAGGACTACATATTCTACAGCGAACCTTGGGCACGTCGAGTAGCCGGCTTCGTGCCCGAGTTGCCTCGGCATTGAGGTGGGAGCCCGTAAAAGAAGTAGGCGATGTGGTGCACTTCCGGCGACGAGGAGGAGACGGGACATTCCGCAGGAGATCGGGACGACGACGAGAAGACCGGAGGACTTGGATCGTCGGTATATCTCTTTCCCATCTTATTGTTAGCTAGGACTAATTAATGGTTCGATCCGGGTATTAGTGCGCGGCGGTTTGCCAGTTCAAGAAAATTAAAGTTTATCACCGCTTCCGCTTCTGGCCGTCGGATTGACGGCCGGGGCGCCGCCGTGCACTTACAGTGGTATCAGAGCCTCGCCATTAACTTAGTCTAGCTTGGTTTAATGTGTTTTGCATTTCCGATCGACCAAAATTCCAAAAACCATATTTTAGTTCGCATCAGTTTCTGTTGAAATTTTTTGGTGTCCAAAAATTTTTCAGGTTGTAAAATAGTGATGTACTGGAATATCTAAGGGTGCTGTAAAAATTCGGTACAGTGATTCGTCTACGGGAGCGCGGAACCGCGGCCAAACCCCCCTTTGGGCCGCGGTTCCGCCGCACAATGATGAGTTGACTGCACCAAATTTCTACAGTATCTTTCTGGGCTGAAAATATGGGTTTTGGAATATTAATATTGGGCCCAGAATTTCCTGATATGCTACAGTATTGTTTGGGGGCCCACTTGTTAATGTTTGATCGATCGGATATTTTAAACACATTATTTCACAGTATTTATATTATATCTGCGACCGTGAATGTCACTCGATCGGTAAATCCGGTCTAACTGCTATAGCCCGGTTAGACGGATTTGCGAATGTGACTTTCACGTTGATGTTCTGTTTTTGCTGTGATGTTGCGGATCGGTCGTGGGGGATAGCCTGGATGCAATGCTAGTACAGTTCTGTTGTATTATGTACATTTGATATTGCGGGACGAGCGTCCAACATGTGGACTGCTGTCACTGCCTGTTTGTATTATTATTTTGGGGCACGACCAGGTTGCGGTCGATGTACCCGTTGTATGTATATTTTACTTTCTGTACTAGGATTGCCCCGCGGAGGGGTGCACGGATAGCCGGGTTCTAGAGGGTAACAAGCCCGCATCTCATGGCATTGGGACGGAGGGGGCTTCACTCTAGGATTGGCGGGCTATTCGCCGCACTCGTAGGGGGTACAGGTTGACCCAGGAGGGGTGCCCAAGTTACCGGATTCCGTGAAGTGCTGGGTGGTCCATTCACGGAGCTGAAGGGGCTGCCTCGCTTCAGGTTTTGGCGGGTAACTTGCCGCGCCCGTAGGGGTCTAGGATTTCATTGCACAGGATATCCACACGACCAGGGGAACGTCGGGTTTCAGTAGTGGCTCTGTGAAACCCGGGGATCCCAGATATCTGTATTGTTTCTGTGATGCTGTACATTTCTGTGATGTTGCATTTTATTCACGCCTTGAGCGAATATAATATATTGGTATATATATTAGTAGATGTTGTATATGTTTTGCATCCGCGCTAGTCCAGTCCCCGCTCTGTCGTTAGTTAGCTAACCTAACGGGTAATGACGGGACCCAGTGGCGAATGCGGATGGCATATACGTACATCAGTATATTTTCGTTCTTTTTGGTGTGATCAATTGGTGGGACTGCGTTGATTCGGATCAATGCAAGTTAAAAACAAACCTAATCTGATGTTGTTGGAACACTTTTCAAAAAGCTGTTATTGCAAGGACGTTCACTTTTGTTTTGCATCGCGGTATTCATTTAGAATATCCTGCTCCTCAGTCGACGAGGCAAGGGCCGAGATCCCTTCACCGGGAGTGACCCCTTGGACAATAAGTTTGCGTCAGGGCATTAACTTCACTATAGCCGATTACTTTTGCTTTACATCGTGGTATTCAGTTGGAATATCCTGCACCCCATTCTACGGGGAAAGAGCCGAGATCCCTTCACCGGGAGTGACCTCTTTAGCGGAAGTTGTCGTCACTATATTTCTAAAAAGCTATCCGTTCCTTCAACGATATCAAGTTCATTACGTTAAAGGTTTTCGCCAGAAACCATTCGTAGCCCTCCGTCGTTTCATATGGGTAGTCAATAGTATTCAAGCTGTGTTTGTTAGCCAAAGTCAAGGCACAGTGTTTGGTAGCTGTTGGTTATTCATATGCAGCATAGATAGATGCGTTGGTTTGGAACAGTCGTATAGCCTTGTTGGCCAAAGTCAAGGGCTTGTGCGGGTGGATTCGAATCAACCTGGAGAATGACGGGTAGAACTTGACATGTGACTTATGATTTGTTGGCCAAAGTCAAGGTCATAAGAGCATGGGGCAGAAATCACATCGGGAGTTTCAAAAGAACTGAAACTTGCCAGATATGCGCATACCTTCTGGAGTGTGATACCGTGAGCGGATTCCGTCACGTTGTCATGCGATGATAGTTGGATCCCGATTCCCACTGATGAGTTAGTTTACTCCTCGGGTGACCCCGACTAATTCTTCTTTCAGGTTTGGAGGAGAATTTGAGGTACAGTGGGAGGATTCCAGATTAGATAAATTGGTAACCATTCTGATCTAGGTTAGAGTGCACGCTGAGTGTTTCTTTTCTCTCTCTCTTTGGCAGCGACCATTGACCCGACCCTAAGACTATGACTCAGTGACCAAGTTGACCGAACCTTCTTTAACACTGGCTTTTGGATTGTCAGAGTTGCAGACCTCATTGCCACTCCTACTTTTACCCTTTTCTCCAGGACACCCCGTATTACTACGAACGTCCACTTCCATTGGACAAAACCATCGTATGGTTAGATACGAACTCGAAAGAATTTATTCGAGGATGGTTTCCGGTTCTGGAGAAAACGGATAGGACTATTCAGTTGTCTTTTCCTTTTACCTTCTCTCAGGTTGCGAGTACTCCTTGGTTTAGGAGATAGTACACCTATTACGCAAATTGGATAGTCTTCTTCCAAACCTTAGGCTGGTGCCGACCGGTAGGGAATGAAGAAAACCAATTAGCCTAACGATGGTGTACAGAAGGTATTAAGTTCAGACAAAGTAAGGGATTAGTAAGAGGGCAAAGTAAATTGCAACAGATATTCACGACCAAACCAGGTATTTCATTACCACTCCCAAATCACCTTTGTATTTCTCCAGAACACTCCGTATCACTACGAAGATCCACAGTTTATTGGATACTCCATCGTATGGTTAAATACGAACTCGAAAGGAATTTATTCCAGTTCGGGGATGGATTCTGGTCCAGGAGAAATAGGAATAAGGTTTATTCGGTTGTCTTTTATCTTCACCCTCTCTCATTGCGAGTGTTCCTAGGATTAGGACAGTACACCCATTATGCTTATTGGATAGTCTTCTTCCAAACCATAGGCTGGTGCCGAACGGTAGGGAAGGAAGAAAACCATTTGGCCTAAGGGGTGTGCAGAAGGTAAAGACTAAAGACATAAGAAGGGATTTGGAGAGGTGGCAAAGGATTATACGGTTACAGTCGTGAATCTGGAAGAGGCATTACTAGGAATACCGGGATACCCCATCGAAACATTTCAATGTTTCAGTCTCACTGTGTACTGTTAAAGGGAAACTGATTTCCCGATTAGATACTTACTCCAGGGTATGTATTTACCAGTTACGATTCTCACATCTGTATGGCTTTACAGATGATGAGTGGGAGTAAGTTATTGGGAATTGGGTGATTGTCCTCATTATATCGGGATTCGTTGTAATCGGTGATATTTGAGGAAATCACCTGGGCTGTTTGCCGGTCGGCAAATATTTGGTTTTGAATATCCGCAGTTATGCACCAATTTCAAATTGATATATCTGTACGTCTATTTTCATAGAGTGAGATATACCTTTCTGAAATTATGTCTATGACATTTACCTATATCAGTGGATGGTTAGGTAAGGAGCATTAAACAGCGGTGTAATTCTTCTTAACCATAAGTACAGTTTTCAACCTACGACACACAGTGAATGAGTTTTCAGACTCAAGGGACTTATACAGAGTATTGTATGTTGTCCAGGGTCCATCAGGACAGCGGGGTTGGTCCTCGTACTATATTCGGTTTACTTATGACTTCTCTAGTTTTTAGACAGGTGTTTCGTAGGAAACACAGGGTCCGAATTTTGAGAAGTTATAGGTATTTGAATAGAGTAGAGAACCAGGTGTAGCAAGTATCGGGATTCTTCAAAGTGATCGAAGATGTAGATACTTGTATATGGTATTCAGTTGATAGTAGTGATTAAGAGATCTTGCTTCTCTTTCAGGTTACTCATAATTGGAAGCATTCCTAAGTTGAGTAACGCTGATCGGCCTCCTTCCATTTAGTTGACATGCACTGGAGACAGTTGCATGATTTGAATCTGGTTCAATTAAATCAGTGCCTCTGTTTCTATATTGGATATAGAACAGTTCATATCTTAACGATGTTAAGGTACGGGGAGTTGTCCGGTTTATGCTTAAAACCAGACACTGGACAACTCAAGGCACGTTTCTGTAATGACTGTTTGTGGGTTGACCCAGGCTATGACGCGGGTTGACTTTCTACCATCTGGATGAACAATAGCAATATTGTTCTAGACTCGCCACAGTTTTAATAAAAATGGATTTTTTCAGAAAACAGTAGTGGGAGTATGGTAGAACTGAAAGTGATTCCAGAACCACAAACGATTACTGAAGATTTGATAACGAACCTAAAGATTCAATCTGGATTGACATTCCATTGGCCACTCCGCAGATAAGGTGGGTAACTTCAGGCACCCGAGAGGTACTCCGGTAGCCTCAAGGACGGTGACAGGGAAGTTCTTGTTTACCCACACTTGCCATTGCTGTTGTTCCGGACTGTGAGACCCGGCGGGAGGATCAGTATAGCGTCGTTCTGAACTCGCTTCAGAAGTGTACGTGTATATGACTCTGCCAGATGGTTGTCATAGTCAGTGGGAGCAGCGGAAGCATTGGTGGACATGTAGCTTATGTCTATTTATAGACTAAAGCAGATATAGCGGAGCTAGATCATCTATTTCTGACGTGACAGTCATAGGTTTGACTTCATCAGAATGAGGGATGGATCTGTTGAGAAGGTAGTAGGGTGTGATATCCTGGTATTTGGATGACATACACAGAGTAGGAAAGGAAACTCCTATACTACAATCGGTTATACTTTGGTCGTCACACAGTGGTTTCTCCACAAAAGAAATAGATTTTGTATCAGACATACTGGTCACTAGATCTATGGTTTTAGATCTAGATTTGGGTGGTTTCCCAATCTGGGTACTTAGACAGCATTCTAAGGGTATTTAGAATGGACGACTCCATGCACGGTAGTGTACCTGCAGAAGATGGAGTCACCCTCTCTAAAGGTGTCTTACAGACTAAAGGGGAGAGGGATGTGCATGATTGGCAGATCACTTGCTCAGGCAATTGAGTCAATCATGAGATGTCAAGTACCACACCAGACATTGTTCTTGCACTAGATGCAATAAGCTGACATTAATCCAATCCTGGAGAAACGGTCGGAAGCAGTTTTAGAACATAAGTGGATGTTCTAGGGATATGATAACGACAGCCTCATTCGGGAAACAGTTATCATTCCAGGCTTCCAAGGTGACATGGACGACAAGGAGGTTGTCAGAGCTATAGTTTTCCTTCTGATGAGGGGCAGTATTTTGGACAGGTGGTCCAAGGCAATACTGAGGGTGGCATGGCGCAGGATACTGATTAAGTTCAGTTGACGATACAGTCTAAAAAGTTTGGATTTGGAGTTCATTTATGAGCTATGTCCCATCAGACATCCAGACACATTCTAAGACAGGTATTGCTCATTTCGGGAGATGGCTTTCTCCGCGAACTTGAGATATAGAGAGACATAGAAAGAAACAACAAAGCGGATCCACTCACTGAGGCTGTTCCTCGAACGCAATAGTTTCGCAAACGAGCTTTGTGAGACTGACTAGTAGAGGAGTTGGGTGTTCGGTATCACACGGGCTGTGAGTATGCGACATCGCAATAATTAGCCTTGAGTGCAAGTGGGAAATTGTTGGAGATAGTGCCCTCAGAATCAATTATTAGGTCACAGGTACGTGATTGCAATGATTGATGGAGGACCTATCCCGGTAGGACAGTCTTACTCGAGATGATATTATGCTATCTGGTTTACCTTTATCATCGTGTACTGCTTCAGGTGACCTGACAAGTCGCTATTACACGTTGGTAGAGCCCCTAGGATTCTTGCTTGACCACCAGCAGTATGAGGGCGATCATATAAGTGGGAGCTGGGGTTCTATAAGCATATCCTTAAAAGGTCCCTAGTCGTGAGAGTTTCGAGACAGGGCATCGATTCTCCATAGTAGACTAGTGTATACAGTCGAGACCCCGACGAGGGGCGGTGGCCGGTCTCACAAGCCACTGGTGTCAGTTGGATCACCTAAGATGTATACAGGTGCTCATTGGGTTATGAGTACACCGGACAGGACTCGCCGGGAACATGCTAGTTGGTCATATACCAGACGTCAGATGGCAGTTCCCTGGTGACATGTGTACAGGTTAGTTCATCGACCTGGGGATCGTCATTTGTCTTGTGTTAGTTCCCACTGTACTTTGATTACTACCCTACCACGGCTCAAAGGAGTCGTGCAAACAGGTTTTAGTTGGGTACAGTCCCGAGCCACATGGAGGCAGTGAGCGTATCTTCAGGGGTTCGTCTCTCCCGGTATTGGGGGTGAGGTCGTGCTGTGTCTAGGAGAGCCATTACACGAAGCCCTCGGCCGAGGCAAGGAGATTTACTGGTAGGTGTTCCAGTAGTATCTCAGGGTGTTCTGGGCTACACTCCGACACGACTTGTACCGCTTTTGGGGGTCTGACTTTTACCAACCCCCTAGGCCCGCCATGCGATGCTCATAGACGAACGGACCGGACTGTACGGATATTGTCACTGACAGGCTCAGTAGGGTTGTCAGGCTGAGTTCGCTCACAGACATCCCTTTTGGTCAATACCTGGTAGCCCGTTATGTATTGGCTTATACCTCTAACGTGCTAGTGGTTAAATCCACAACCAAGGTGTTGACGAGTCTTTAGAGTCCCCCACATTCTGTTACTCAGCTTTCGGGCGAAAGGTTGTAGAGGCCGTATGGAGATATGGCAAGGTCCGATCAGATACGTGCGGTATTGCACGGATCAGGATCGGACAGTTTGTACTAGAGGCCGTATGGTTATATGGCAGGGTTCGATCAGATACGTGCGGTATTGCACGGATCAGGATCGGACGAACATTACTAGCCGGCTTTGGTTTAAGCCGGATCCTAGTTTAGTACAGTGTAGATTTTGTCTCATTGCATTTGTATTTCGGTAGAAATACATATGCGGGTGTGTATGCACAGTATCGGGGTTTTCCTGTAATTTATTACGGGACCAGTTTTATGGAGTTGCCAGTTTGCTTTCCGTTTCGGCCGATTTCCATTGTTCCGTTCATTGGCCGAAGATTGGTGGAGGAGGTTTTATTTGCATTGTTGCAAATAGGCATTAGTGGAGGGGGTTCTTTGCATCTTGTTGCATCATGATGGCTTTCATGGTGCACCATCCATTGACCTTGACTTCTTGACTTCTTCATGATGGCTTGACTTTTTGAAGTCATCATGCTTGATGATGGGTTATAATATGGTTGTGGAGTGTTGGTTTTAGTTGGTTATCATGTTTTTTGCATGATAGTTTTTCTCCCTCTCTCTCTTGCATTATGAGGTTGATTATCTTTTGATACACTATCTTCACTCTCATTCTCTCCTCCCCCTCTAGTTATGGCCGGCCAAGCTTGGAGGAGGGGTTGCCTATTTTTGTAGTGGGGATTTTTGCACTCTTGATGTTAGAAAAATCCCCAAGTTCCTCCACATTGTTCTTGTATCATCCCTCCACCCAAAATGGCATCTCCATGAACCCCAAAGTGAGACTTGAGGACTACATATTCTACAGCGAACCTTGGGCACGTCGAGTAGCCGGCTTCGTGCCCGAGTTGCCTCGGCATTGAGGTGGGAGCCCGTAAAAGAAGTAGGCGATGTGGTGCACTTCCGGCGACGAGGAGGAGACGGGACATTCCGCAGGAGATCGGGACGACGACGAGAAGACCGGAGGACTTGGATCGTCGGTATATCTCTTTCCCATCTTATTGTTAGCTAGGACTAATTAATGGTTCGATCCGGGTATTAGTGCGCGGCGGTTTGCCAGTTCAAGAAAATTAAAGTTTATCACCGCTTCCGCTTCTGGCCGTCGGATTGACGGCCGGGGCGCCGCCGTGCACTTACAGGCTCGGGTCTAGTCTAACGCCTACTATGGGAACTACGTACCCAACAATCAAGTCAATCGGGAGGGGTATGAAAACCACCTAAATCTGAGTCAATATCACATTATCTCATCAAATAACAGGTATCACTACCATCATATCACATAATTTAGGGTACAACTCTAAGTCTAGTACCATCGATACTATCTATATAAATATGAATGCGGGGTAAAACACATGCCCAAAAGCCCGCTAAAACCATCATGTCGCATCTCAAATACGAACTCTGTCATATCGCCGAATCTCACGGCCTCAATCAAACCTCATCTCAATCCCACGTATCATCCTCAATACCGTATACGAACATATAGTCCCATACCCATGTGTAGATATACACACCTCCATATGCGCACAGATAAATGAAAGAATGTATGCAAGTATATGTGTACGTGTATGTGTGGGTGCAACCACTACTCTAGGGTTTCGCACTATACTAAACCAATACATCCTTATCATCAATAATTCCATTATCACCATCAATAATCCTAACAACACATAATAAATATATGTGTGTATACGTATTCGTATACATCACCACGGACTGCGAGGGTGCTATACGCCATCCACCCGACTTCTCCCCGTAGATATAAATCTACTCACCTTGCTTCTCGTGTGCCGATGCCGATGTTGCCATCTTCATCTTCTTCGCCTCAACATCACATCAGGTACCTACACGTATATCACAAACGCTAAAGCACATGAAAATCACATCGGAAATCCAAAACAGCACACGCTACTCGCATAGGTAAAAACCTATCGTCTCGCATGTAGACACGATCAATATCCACTTGTCGTTGACGTCCAAACACCACCCGACAGGAATGAATCACCAAATACCAAAATCCATGCTAAAACAAGTCGTAAATCATGCGCCAACATAGGAAAATCAACCCAGATTTTACCCTAGATGGAACCAGACAAAATTGCACATGCCATGGGTCAAGACTACTGGAAATAGGGCCACAGAACAAAAACGACGGGGTTCCAACCTGCTCTGGCCGCAATTTGCGGCCAGAGGGATTAAATTAATTGCGGCCAGAGGGATTAAATCTGCGGCCTCAAGAAGGAATTAGGGACTAGGGCTTAGTGTGGTGGTTCCATGGTGCCTGCACATCTCACTGTCAACTCAGTTTTATTTTTGGGGTCTCGGGGTGATAGCAGATTCCTAAATACGATCACAGATTCACAGTTTTTCCCATACGTCTCATAAATCCGTATTCTGTGTTCTAGTCTCTAGTTTGATCCAAAATAACAACACACCAGGGGTTCTAAAGTCACCACAATTCTCAATTTCATCTTTAATTTTAGATCTCACCTTAACCCTAACTTGAAGTTTCACAAATCCACCAAACGACACCATATCGACATGAAACTAGAATTGATGCACAAGAAATGAAATACTACTCTAATAGGTCCAGAATTTACCTCCTTTGGCAACTCAAGAAAATTCTTGAGTTGCTCAAAGTCCTCCAAATCCAATCTTGCTAGGTTCAATGTGTAGCTAGTGAGCTCGGGAACACTTTTTGTGAAATAGGAATAGGGTTTTGGGGTTGATTTCATGGTGGATCTAGGGTTTTTGTGAAGAGGGAGAGAGAAGGAGAGGGAGCAGGAGCAGCAGCAGCTCATGGAGAGGGGGGAGAGAAAATGAGAAGCAAAATGATGGGAGTATGGTTCAAAAAGGTGAAGGTTGACTTGGTCTCTCTCTCTCTCATCATGAAACCTTTATCTTTTCTTTTTCTTTTCCTTTTCTCTTCCTTCTCACTTAAGGCAAAACCCAAAGCAACCATATCCCCAAAATATGTAACAAGTGTGGAAAATGATATGTGCACATTTTTGCACAAAAATGCTAGAAATCCGATTAGCGATTTTTAATCTCGATCAGCACTAAATTAGCACATAACTAATCATAAAAACCTAAAAATGTCATAATTCCATAAAATACCCTATTTTAGAATTTTCCATAATTTTTCCCCATTTATTTGTATTTAATTATACCAGAATATTAAAATATTTATTAAAATAATATTAAATTATAAAATTCCCAAAAATAATATTTTATTATTTTGAAACGTTACAGGTTCTCCCCCTCGAGATAGAGCTACCCTCTCTACGAGTAGCAGTTCATTACGAGCTAACGGACGAAGTGAATGCTCACCTTCGCCTTGAGGAGCACGATGCCCTTGATGAAACCCGGCTCATAGCGCAACAAAATCTGGAGGCTTATAAAGTGAAGATGATGCACTTATACGAAAGATTGACTAGGCCGAGGACATTCCGCCAAGGCAAACTCGTGCTAGTGGTCAAAAGACCTATGATCCCTAATCGTGCCAAACGGGGGAAATTCGAACCGAACTATGAAGGCCCGTATATCATAAACAAAGTCTACCAGGGTGGAGCCTATTTACTCATGGATATTGTCACGTCCCGAAAGTACGGAACATGACCGGCACTTAAACTACGAAACGTATTGAGGCCTACGTAATCTAAGTAAACCGAAAACCCAGAAATCCAAACCAAGAAAAGTAGTAGAGTGAAGGAAAACCAATTTAAATCAAGTAGTTTTAATAGCATAAGCCGAATTATACGTTTTAAAAAAACATCAAATATTTACTGAAAATTTCGGCAGAGTCTCCTTTGTAAATACTGGCCCCCAAACGGGATACAACATGAATAGTATACGAAATCAATAAAAGGGCATCCCCAAGCGGGAGCTAGCTCTTCGTCAATCGACGGTCACAACCACACAAGCAATATAATATACAACGCCAACGGCGAGGATCAAAAACTCAAAAGGGAACTCAAAACTACAAGAATAAAACGCGCGACTCTAAGGTCGAAAGAATAACATCACTGGTCTCTATCTCAAAGAATAAATACATGTTTGGTTGATGGAATTTACTAGATACAACTGAATAATATTACACAAAGTAATATGATGGGTACGATACCAATATACCTACCTACTAGCAAGTCACCCGAAAGAAGCAGTGCCAGCAAAACCGTAATGAAACCTGTACGGCAAAACCTGCAAGAAACTGTGGCACAACGGGGGTGAGTTGCCAACTCGTAAGTAGAAAAACATCTACGAACAGAAATCGCATGAACAACGCAATCCTAGGTCAACGATCATAATATATCCTCAAATATATAACATGCAGCCTATAACAATGGCTAGGGTAAATATCTAACCCGTATGTAATCCCATATGCCTGTGTCAGTGCCTCAGGTAGCAATAAATCATATGAATGAGGTATGAATGCATGAAAACAGAATACATGTAAATGAATAAACTGTTTTCATAAATTAGTGAGATTTCCTTTGTATTTTTAAAATGAGGTATCATAAATGAAATAAGCATCAACAGTGTCTAGCATCGACATAACACATAAATCTTAATGTCTCAAAACCTCAGGCTCCGGCTATCCAGACTGGCCTGTATCATCAAATCTCAGTACCTCAATATCTCGAAATCTCAATATCTAGGACGCCGTCAGTCCAGACCGGCCCCTACCATCCATCTCAAGACCACGACGATATCCTCCGGATATCCGACGCGTCGGGTAATATCACCGGTAGGTAGTCTCCCCCTGCCAGGCTCACATCGTCATCACCACGAGCTTCTTGCCCCGGGGTACCTTACCGGGTCTACCATGTACCCGAAACGGTTCGTCCACTCCTCGAACTCGGGTCTCACATGTCGCTCTCAGCACCGAGAAAACACATGGTGGACGCACTGAAATATCATATCAAGGGTAACCGGGTTTTTAAAACAATTACATACTCTCTTTTGAAATCCCCACGGTTCCCAAATCCAGAAATATCATGGAAATCCGAATCCAAAACCTCAATAGCACATAAACTAGTGAATATAGGCATGAGAATCCATGAATGCGGCATAACAATGAATAACAGTATGCATGAAGCGACAAGTAATAACTACAATGTCTAAACTGGCATATAAGGCAAGTACACTAATATCATGTCGAAACAACTAGCTAACAAGCTAAGTCAAGCAAATAGTCTTTTCTAAAGTGTACGTGACATGGCAATTACCGATGAAGATGTGTGTGAGCCGGCAAGTAAGTGTACGTGGTACATACGCTTCATCGGTAATGGTGCTGGTGTCCTAACAGCATAATATCAATAATGGCATATGAATCACAATATGTATGCGATGCGGAGCAACAGCAATAATGTGCGGGAGCTGAATACTAGACACAACGATAACTAATCTGCATTACCCTAATATAAGTCCTACAATAGTGCCTTTTGAAATAACACGAATCGCGGTGTTTTGAAAATGAGGGCTACGATGTTTTTAAGAAAAAATACGTCTTTTGAAATATCCGTAGAATCCCTTGACCTGTCTTTTAAAATACCCACGATCTGTTAGTTTTGAAATAGGTAGGAGTCTAATCTAGTCTAACAACTACACTAAACTATACGGCTGAACTAACAAGCTGAACTACAGGTAAGTAAACCGCCTAACATCTGAGCCGATACATATACATACCTGTATATATATTAGTCGGTGATCCCGCCTCAATAATATCCTATCCGATACCATATCTATAATCAGACATCCCAAGTCAAGAGTGCGGATCAATCATCAATATAGCTCGTACGTAAATCCGTCGTACGGCATCCCAAATCTGGGTACGGGTCAATATCACATTCATCATACTATTCACCTGGTATCCTCTTTATCAAATATCATGATCGTGGTACTGATCTACGTCTAGTACAATACTGGTACCGCCTAAGTTTGCATGGACGTGTATGAAACACTACGTCAAGGACCCGCTACAACGTCATGTCGTATCTCAAATACGAATCCTGTCATATCACCGAATTCACAACCTCAATACAAATCTCATCGACTCATCTCAAACCCAAGTATCATCCTCAAATCCGTATGTGAACACATAGTCCCATACCCATGTGAACACATAACTATGTATTCCCGTATAAGCACAAATGAAAGAAGAAAGTATGCGAGTATGGGTGGGTGTGTGCATGCGTGGTGCGACCACTACTCTAGGGTTTCGCGACACTAAATATCCAAGAACACCAAATATCCATATCACCATCAATGTACTCAAACAATATATAAACAATAAATATATGTGTGTATACGTATTCGTATACATCACCACTAACTGCGGGGGTGCTATACGCCATCCACCCGACTTCTCCCCGTAGATATAAATCTACTCACCTGGTCCTCGCTTGCCGGTACCGACGTCGCCACGCACTTGCTTGTCGTCCCGAAGTCCACATGAGGTACCTACATATCATAACGCACCGTATCGCATTAAAATCCGACTCATGACCAAAACGACACACGAATCCCACATAGGTCAAAACCTATGGTTGCTTTCACAAACCAACCCAAAAACCCTCGACGTCGGCGTGCAAACGCCCGACCATCGAGAAAAAAAAACCCACGTACACTCATTTGCACATTCACGAATACTAATTTAAATATAGAATAGGTTAAAATTCACAAAAACCCCAAATTCACTTTAGAAGCCATTTTTCCGAAAATCTAGCAAGCAAAAATTACCCGTTTAATACAAAACTTGACGTTTAAATGAATGTAGCGGCCAATATACTTATTAAATATCATAATTAGGTCATACAAATCATTACTAGACTTTTAATCCCACTTATTTTCATAATTCTAAAAATCCAGTTTAAAAAAATACATAATTTAGACAATTTTTGAAATAACAATTGGCAAACTAAAAACTGGCTTACATTTTAAATGTCTTACAGTGTCAAACTACCCATTATGTTGTTAATGATGTGATGAAAATCTTAACCATATTTTAATCTCACATTTTGAAATAATTCCCAAAACCTAGTTTGCAAAAACCCCAATTTTAACAATTTACTGTTGGAGATAGTGCCCTCAAAGTCAATTATTAGGTCACAGGTACGTGATTGTAATGATTGAGGGAGGACCTATCCCGGTAGGACAGTCTTACTCGAGATGATAGTATGCTATCTGGTTTACCTTTATCATCGTGTACTGCTTTAGGTGACATGACACGTCGCTATTACACGTTGATAGAGCCCCTAGGATTCTTGCTTGACCACCAGCAGTATGAGGGCGATCATATAAGTGGGAGCTGGGGGTCTACAAGCATATCCTTAAAAGGTCCCTAGTCGTGGGAGTTTCGAGACCGGGCATCGATACTCCATTAGTAGACTAGTGTATACAGTCGAGACCCCGACGAGGGGCGGTGGCTGGTCTCACAAGCCACTGGTGTCAGTTGGATCACCTAAGATGTATACAGGTGCTCATTGGGTTATGAGTACACCGGACAGGACTCGCCGGGAACATGCTAGTTGGTCATATACCAGACGTCAGATGGCAGTTCCCTGGTGACATGTGTGCAGGTTAGTTCATCGACCTGGGGATCGTCATTTGTCTCGTGTGAGTTCCCACTGTACTTTGATTACTACCCTACCACGGCTCAAAGGAGTCGTGCAAACAGGTTTTAGTTGGGTACAGTCCCGAGCCACATGGAGGCAGTGAGCGTATCTTCAGGGGTTCGTCTCTCCCGGTATTGGGGGTGAGGTCGTGCTGTGTCTAGGAGAGCCATTACACAAAGTCCTTGGCCAAGGCAAGGAGATTTACTGGTAGGTATTCCAGTAGTATCTCAGGGTGTTCTGGGCTACACTCCGACACGACTTGTACCGCTTTTGGGGGTCTGACTTTTACCAACCCCCTAGGCCCGCCATGCGATACTCATAGACGAACGGACCGGACTGCACGGATATTGTCACTGACAGGCTCAGTTGGGTGTCGGGGTGAGCTTCCTCATCGACGTCCCATTTGGTCAATAGCTGGTGGCCCGTTACGTATTGGCTTATACCTCTGACGGGCTAGTGGTTAAATCCACAGCCATAGTATTGACGAGTCTTTAGAGTCCACCACACTTTCAGTTACTCAGCTTTCGGGCGAAACGCTGTAGAGGCCGTATGGAGATATGGCAAGGTCCGATCAGATACGTGCGGTATTGCACGGATCAGGATCGGACAGTTTTGTACTAGTGGCCGTATAGTTATATGGCAGGGTTCGATCAGATACGTGCGGTATTGCACGGATCAGGATCGAACGGTTTTTACTAGCCGGCTTTGGTTTAAGCCGGTCCTAGTTTAGTACAGTGTAGATTTTGTCTTATTGCATTTGTATCCGGACGGAATACAGATGCGGGTGTGTATGCACAGTATCGGGGTTTTCCTGTAATTTATTACGGGACCAGTTTTCTGGAGTTGCCAGTTTGCATTCCGTTCCGGCCGGTTTTCCTTTGTTCTTTCCCGGCCGGACTTTTCCGATGGAGGGGGTTATTTGCAATTGTGCAAATAACATTTGTGGAGGGGGTTTCTTGTAAATGTTTGATTATGATAGCTTTCATTTCTTTTTCATCCATGCTTTTGCTTTTATGAGATTTGATTGAATGAGGATGTGATTTGAGAGGGTATGGGTTTAATAGTAAGAAGTATGGTTGTTGTTGTGGTCACCTCTTGACTTCTCCTACACTCACCTCCCTTCTTGCTTCATATATTGTTTTTCCACCACCATTCTTCTCACTTGATGAAAGAAGCTTTTCCATGGTTGAGAGAAAGAAAAAGATGAGAGTTTTCATTCTTGAGGTTTTCATTCTTGATCTCTTTTCATGCTAAGAAAAATGCAAGCACCATTTTTCTTATCTTGTTTCCTCCATCATCTACAAATGGCAACAAACCCCAAAGTGAGACATCCACTCTACACTACACTTCCTACAGCATATCTTGAGCATGTCGAGTTGCCGGCTTCATGCGCGAGTTGCCTCGGTATTGAGGTGGGAGCCCGTAAAAGTACCCGGCTTCGTGGTGCCCTTTTCCGACGAGGAGGAGATGGACGGAGATCCCGCGAGGAGATCGGAGTGGAGAAGAAGACCGGAGGACTTGGATCGTCGGTATATATCTCTATTCCCATTCTTGTAGATAGCTTAGACTAGTTAATGGTCCGATCCGGTTAAAGTGCGCGGTGGTGCCGGTTTGCAAAGTCCGCAAAATTTAAGTTATTCACCGCTTCCGCATTCCGGCGTCGGATTGACGGCCGGGGCGCCGCCGTGCACTTACAGTGGTATCAGAGCCTCGCCATTAACTTCGTCTAGCTTTTGTGTAATGTGTTTTACGTTTCCGATCGAACAAAATCCCGAAAACCCGTATTTCTTTGCACATCAGTTTCTGTCGAATTTTTTTTGAGTCCAAAAATTTTTCAGGTGGTCTCAGAATGATGTGCAGGGAAAACTAAGCACACTGTAAAAATTTGGTACCTCGATCTCCCCATACCGCCGCGGAAGGGCGGCCAAATCCCTGCTTTGGCCGCGCTTCCGCCGCTGATATTACTGTTCACCACCCCAAATTTTTTCAGTGTGTTTCTGAGTGATAATTGTGGTTTTTGGAATATTAAAATTGGGCCCAGGTTTTCTGTGGTTGCTACAGTTTTGTTTGGGGGCCCACTTGTTAATGTTTGATCAATCGGAAAATTTTAAACACATTTTTCACAGTATTTACATTATATCTGCGACCGTGAATGTCACTCGATCGGTAAATCCGGTCTAACTGCTATAGCCCGGTTAGACGGATTTGCGAACGTGACTTTCACGTTGATGTTCTATGTATTTGCTGTGATGTTGCGGATCGGTCGTGGGGGATAGCCTGGATGCAATGCTAGTACTGTTTTGTTGTATTATGTACATTTGATATTGCGGGGCGAGCGTCCGACATGTGGACTGTCGTCACTGCCTGATTGTATTATTCTTTTGGGGCACGACCTGGTTGCGGTCGATGTACCCGGTGTATGTATATTTTACTTTCTGTACTAGGATTGCCCCGCGGAGGGGTGCACGGATAGCCGGGTTCTGGAGGGCAACAAGCCCGCATCTCATGGCATTGAGACGGAGGGGGCTTCGCTCTAGGATTGGCGGGCTATTCACCGCACTCGTAGGGGGTACAGGTTGACCCAGGAGGGGTGCCCAAGTTGCCGGATTCCGTGAAGTGCTGGGTGGTCCATTCACGGCGCTGAAGGGGGCTGCCTCGCTTCAGGTTTTGGCGGGTGACTTGCCGCGCCCGTAGGGGTCTAGGATTTCATTGCACAGGCTATCCACACGACCAGGGGAACGTCGGGTTTCAGCGGCTCTGTGAAACCCGGGGATCCCAGATATCTGTATTTTTTCTGTGATGTTGCATTTTATTCACGCCTTGAGCGAAATATAATATATTGGTATATATATTAGTAGATGTTGTATATGTTTTGCATCCGCGCTAGTCCAGTCCCCGCTCTGTCGTTAGTAAGCTAACCTAACGGGTAATGACGGGACCCAGTGGCGAATGCGGATGGCATATACGTACATCAGTATATTTTCGTTCTTTGTGGTGTGATCAATTGATGGGACTGCATTGATTCGGATCAATGCAAGTTAAAAACAAACCTTATCTGATGTTGTTGGAACACTTTTCAAAAAGCTGTTATTGCAAGGACGTTTACTTTTGTTTTGCATCGTGGTATTCATTGGAATATCCTGCTCCTCAGTCGACGAGGCAAGGGCCGAGATCCCTTCACCGGGAGTGACCCCTTGGACAGAAGTTTGCGTCAGGGCATTAACTTCAGTATAGCCGATTACTTTTGCTTCGCATCGCGGTATTCAGTTGGAATATCCTGCACCTCATTCTACGGGGAAAGAGCCGAGATCCCTTCACCGGGAGTGACCTCTTTAGCAACGGTTTTCATCACTATATTTTCAAAAAGCTATCAGTTCCTTCAACGATATCAAGTTCTTTACGTTAAAGGTTTTCGCCAGAAACCATTCGTAGCCCTCCGTCGTTTCATATGGATAGTCAATAGTATTCAAGCTGTGTATGTTGGCCAAAGTCAAGGCACAGTGTTTGGTAGCTGTTGGTTATTCATATGCAGCATAGATAGATGCGTTGGTTTGGAACAGTCGTACTGCCATGTTGGCCAAAGTCAAGGGTATGTACGGGTGGATTCAAATTAACCTGGAGAATGACGGGTAGAACTTGACATGTGACTTATGATATGTTGGCCAAAGTCAAGGTCATAAGAGCATGGGGCAGAAATCACATCGGGAGTTTCAAAAGTACTGAAACTTGCCAGATATGCGCATACCTTCTGGAGTGTGATACCGTGAGCGGATTCCGTCACGTTATCATGCGATGAGAGTTGGATCCCGATTCCCACTGATGAGTTAGTTTACTCCTCGGGTGACCCCGACTAATTCTTCTTTCAGGTTTGGAGGAGAATTTGAGATACAGTGGGAGGATTCCAGATTAGATAAATTGGTAACCATTCTGATCTAGGTTAGAGTGCACGCTGAGTGTTTCTTTTCTCTCTCTCTTTGGCAGCGACCATTGACCCGACCCTAAGACTTTGACTCAGTGACCAAGTTGACCGAAGCTTCTTAACACAGGCTTTTGGATTGTCAGAATTGCAGACCTCATTGCCACTCCTACTTTTACCCTTTTCTCCAGGACACCCCGTATTACTGCGAACGTCCACTTCCATTGGACAAAACCATCGTATGGTTAGATACGAACTCGAAGGAATTCGAGGATGGTTTCTGGTTCTGGAGAAAACGGATAGGATTATTCAGTTGTCTTTTCCTTTTACCCTCTCTCAGGTTACGAGTACTCCTTGGTTTAGGGGTAGTACACCTATTACGCAAATTGGATTGTCTTCTTCCAAACCTTAGGCTGGTGCCGACCGGTAGGGAATGAAGAAAACCAATTAGCATAACGATGGTGTGCAGAAGGTATTAAGTTCAGACAAAGCAAGGGATTAGTAAGAGGGCAAAGTAAATTGCAACAGATATTCACGACCAAACCAAATATTTCGTTACCACTCCCACATCACCTTTGTATTTCTCCAGGACACTCCGTATCACTACGAAGATCCACAGTTTATTTGGATACTCCATCGTATGGTTATATACGAACTCGAATGGAACTTGTTCCAGTTCGGGGATGGATTCTGGTCCAGGAGAAATAGGAATAAAGTACATTCAGGTGTCTTTTATCTTCACCTTCTCTCGCGTTGCGAGTGCTCCTAGGATTAGGACAGTACACCCTTTATGCTTATTGGATAGTCTTCTTCCAAACCATAGGCTGGTGCCGAACGGTAGGGAAGGAAGAAAACCAATTGGCCTAAAGGGGTGTGCGGAAGGTAATGACTAAAGACATATGAAAGGATTTGGAGAGGTGGCAAAGAATTATACGGTTATAGTTGTGAATCTGGATAATGGAAGAGGCATTACTAAGAATACCGGGATACCCCACCGAAACATTTCAATGTTTCAGTTTCACTGTGTACTGTTAAAAGAAAACTGATTTCCCGATTAGATACTTACTCCAGGGTATGTATTTACCAGGTATGATTCTCACATCTGTATGGTTTTACAGATGATGAGTGGGAGTAGGTTATTGGGAATTGGGTGATCATCCTCATTATATCGGGATTCGTTGTAATCGGTGATATTTGAGGAGATCATCTGGGTTGTTTGCCGGTCGGCAAATATTTGGTTTTGAATATCCGCTGTTGTGCACCAATTTCAAATTGATATATCTGTACGTCTATTTTCATAGAGTGAGATATACCTTTTGATATTATGTCGATGACATTTACCTATATCAGTGGATGGTTAGGTAAGGAGCATTAAACAGCGGTGTAATTCTTCTTAACCATAAGTACAGTTTTCAACCTACGACACACAGTGAAAGAGTTATTAGACTCAGTGGACTTATACAGAGTATTGTATGTTGTCCAGTGTCCATTAGGACAGAGGGGTTGGTCCTCATACTATATTCTGTTTACTTTTAACTTCTCTAGTTCTTAGACATGTGTTTCGTTGAAACACAGGGTCTAAGTTTTGAGGAGTTATAGGTATTTGAATAGAGTAGAGAACCAGGTGTAGCAAGTATCGGGATTCTTCAAAGTGATCGAAGATGTAGATACTTGTGTATGGTGTTCAGTTGATAGTAATGATTAAGAGAACTTGCTTCTCTTTCGGGTTACTCATGATTGGAAGCATTCCTAAGATTGAGTAACGCTGATCGGCCTCCTTCCATTTAGTTGACATGCGCTGGGGACAACTGCATGATTTGAATCTGGTTCAATTAAATCAGTGCCTCTGTTTCTATATTGGATATAGAACAGTTCATATCTTAACGATGTTAAGGTACGGGGAGTTGTCCGGTTTATGATTAAAACCAGACACTGGACAACTCAAGGCACGTTTCTGTAATGGCTGTTTGTGGGTTGACCCAGGCTATGACGCGGGTTGATTTTCTACCATCTGGAAGATCAATAGCAATATTGTTCTTGACTCGCCACAGTTTTAAATTAAAAATGGATTTTTTCAGGAAAACAGTAGTGGGAGTATGGTAGAACTGGAAGTGATTCCAGAACCACAAACGATTACTGAAGATTTGATAAGGAACCTTAAGATTCAATCTGAATTGACATTCCATTGGCCACTCCGCAGATAAGGTGGGTAACTTCAGGCACCCGAGAGGTACTACGGTAGCCTCAAGGACGGTGACAGGGAAGTTCTTGTTTACCCACAATTACCATTGCTGTTGTTCCAGGCTGCGAGACCCGGCGGGAGGATGAGTATAGCGTCGTTCTAAACTAGTTTTAGAAGTGTACGTCTATATGACTCTGCCAGAGGGTTGTCGTAGTCAGTGGGAGCAGCGGAAGCATTGGTGGACAAGTAGCTTATGTCTATTTATAGACTAAAGCAGATATAGCGGAGATATATCATCTATTTCTGACGTGACAGTCATGGGTTTGACTTCATCAGAATAGGGGATGGATCTGTTGAGAAGGTAGTAGGGTGTGATGTCATGGTATTTGGATGACATACACAGAGCAGGAAAAGAAACTCCTACACTACAATCGGTTATACTTTGGTCGTCACACAGTTGTTTCTCCACAAAGGAAATGGATTTTATATCAGACATACTGGTTATTAGATCTATGGTATTAGATCTAGATTTGGGTGGTTTCCCAATCAGGGTACTTGACAGCATTCTAAGAGTATTTAGGATGGACGACTCCTGGCACGGTAGTGTACCTGCAGGTAATGGAGTCACCCTCTCTAAAGGTGTCTTACAGACTAAAGGGGAGAGGGACGTGCATGATTGGCAGATCACTTGCTTAGGCAAGTGAGTCAATCATGAGATGTCAAGTACCACACCAGATGTTGTTCTTGCACTAGATGCAATAAGTTGACATTAATCCAATCCTGGAGAAACAGTCGGAAGCAGTTTTAGAACATAAGTGGATGTTCTAGGGATATGATAACCACAGCCTCATTCAGGAGACGGTTATCATTCCAGGCTTCCAAGGTGACATGGACGATAAGGAGGTTGTCAGAGTTATAGTTTTCCCTCTGATGTAGGGCAGTATTTTGGACAGGTGATCCAAGGCAATACTGAGGGAGGCATGGCGCGCAGGACACTGATTAAGTTCAGTTGTCAATACAGTCTAAGAAGTTTGGATTTGGAGTTCATTTATGAGCTACGTCCCATCAGACATCCAGACATATTCTAAGACTGATTTTGCTCATTTCGGGAGATGGCTTTCTCCGCGAACTTGAGATATAGAGAGACATAGAAAGAAACAACTAAGCGGATCCGCTCACTGAGGCTATTCCTCGAACGCAATAGTTCCGCAAACGAGCTTTGTGAGACTGACTAGTAGAGGAGTTGGATGTTCGGTATCACACGGGCTGTGAGTATGCGACATCGCAATAATTAGCCTTGAGTGCAAGTGGGAGATTGTTGGAGATAGTGCCCTCAAAGTCAATTATTAGGTCACAGGTACGTGATTGTAATGATTGAGGGAGGACCTATCCCGGTAGGACAGTCTTACTCGAGATGATAGTATGCTATCTGGTTTACCTTTATCATCGTGTACTGCTTTAGGTGACATGACACGTCGCTATTACACGTTGATAGAGCCCCTAGGATTCTTGCTTGACCACCAGCAGTATGAGGGCGATCATATAAGTGGGAGCTGGGGGTCTACAAGCATATCCTTAAAAGGTCCCTAGTCGTGGGAGTTTCGAGACCGAGCATCGATACTCCATTAGTAGACTAGTGTATACAGTCGTGACCCCGACGAGGGGCGGTGGCTGGTCTCACAAGCCACTGGTGTCAGTTGGATCACCTAAGATGTATACAGGTGCTCATTGGGTTATGAGTACACCGGACAGGACTCGCCGGGAACATGCTAGTTGGTCATATACCAGACGTCAGATGGCAGTTCCCTGGTGACATGTGTGCAGGTTAGTTCATCGACCTGGGGATCGTCATTTGTCTCGTGTGAGTTCCCACTGTACTTTGATTACTACCCTACCACGGCTCAAAGGAGTCGTGCAAACAGGTTTTAGTTGGGTACAGTCCCGAGCCACATGGAGGCAGTGAGCGTATCTTCAGGGGTTCGTCTCTCCCGGTATTGGGGGTGAGGTCGTGCTGTGTCTAGGAGAGCCATTACACAAAGTCCTTGGCCAAGGCAAGGAGATTTACTGGTAGGTATTCCAGTAGTATCTCAGGGTGTTCTGGGCTACACTCCGACACGACTTGTACCGCTTTTGGGGGTCTGACTTTTACCAACCCCCTAGGCCCGCCATGCGATACTCATAGACGAACGGACCGGACTGCACGGATATTGTCACTGACAGGCTCAGTTGGGTGTCGGGGTGAGCTTCCTCATCGACGTCCCATTTGGTCAATAGCTGGTGGCCCGTTACGTATTGGCTTATACCTCTGACGGGCTAGTGGTTAAATCCACAGCCATAGTATTGACGAGTCTTTAGAGTCCACCACACTTTCAGTTACTCAGCTTTCGGGCGAAACGCTGTAGAGGCCGTATGGAGATATGGCAAGGTCCGATCAGATACGTGCGGTATTGCACGGATCAGGATCGGACAGTTTTGTACTAGTGGCCGTATAGTTATATGGCAGGGTTCGATCAGATACGTGCGGTATTGCACGGATCAGGATCGAACGGTTTTTACTAGCCGGCTTTGGTTTAAGCCGGTCCTAGTTTAGTACAGTGTAGATTTTGTCTTATTGCATTTGTATCCGGACGGAATACAGATGCGGGTGTGTATGCACAGTATCGGGGTTTTCCTGTAATTTATTACGGGACCAGTTTTCTGGAGTTGCCAGTTTGCATTCCGTTCCGGCCGGTTTTCCTTTGTTCTTTCCCGGCCGGACTTTTCCGATGGAGGGGGTTATTTGCAATTGTGCAAATAACATTTGTGGAGGGGGTTTCTTGTAAATGTTTGATTATGATAGCTTTCATTTCTTTTTCATCCATGCTTTTGCTTTTATGAGATTTGATTGAATGAGGATGTGATTTGAGAGGGTATGGGTTTAATAGTAAGAAGTATGGTTGTTGTTGTGGTCACCTCTTGACTTCTCCTACACTCACCTCCCTTCTTGCTTCATATATTGTTTTTCCACCACCATTCTTCTCACTTGATGAAAGAAGCTTTTCCATGGTTGAGAGAAAGAAAAAGATGAGAGTTTTCATTCTTGAGGTTTTCATTCTTGATCTCTTTTCATGCTAAGAAAAATGCAAGCACCATTTTTCTTATCTTGTTTCCTCCATCATCTACAAATGGCAACAAACCCCAAAGTGAGACATCCACTCTACACTACACTTCCTACAGCATATCTTGAGCATGTCGAGTTGCCGGCTTCATGCGCGAGTTGCCTCGGTATTGAGGTGGGAGCCCGTAAAAGTACCCGGCTTCGTGGTGCCCTTTTCCGACGAGGAGGAGATGGACGGAGATCCCGCGAGGAGATCGGAGTGGAGATGAAGACCGGAGGACTTGGATCGTCGGTATATATCTCTATTCCCATTCTTGTAGATAGCTTAGACTAGTTAATGGTCCGATCCGGTTAAAGTGCGCGGTGGTGCCGGTTTGCAAAGTCCGCAAAATTTAAGTTATTCACCGCTTCCGCATTCCGGCGTCGGATTGACAGCCGGGGCGCCGCCGTGCACTTACATTTTCAAGCAACAATTAGTAAACTAGAACCTAGATTAGTTTTAGCATAGCATTAACATGTTAATCCCCTCATTAAAACCATGAACAATTGATACAAAACCTCACTTAGTTCAAACCCTTCTCTTTAATTCTTAAGTTGAAATTGGAACCATAATTAAACACCAATTATGCTAGATTCAAGTAATTAAACAACAATTTAAGCAAAATGGTTAGAATTTATACCCAACAAATTGATGATCCCACAAGCAACTTAGCACTCCAAATTAGCTCCTTTTCACCACGAACCATACTAGATTAGCCAAGTAACAAAATGGGTGGTGATTAGATTAGGGATTTGTGGTTTTTTTTTGTTTTGGACTTTTTTTTTTGATGCAAAATGGTGAGTTTTTTGAAGAGAAAAGAGAGGAGAAGAATTTGGGGGGGGGGCTGTGAGGGAGCTCGGCCATGAGAGGGAAGGGAAGAGAGAGAATGAGGAATGGGTTATGACCAAGTCAAAAAGCAAAGCCCATACCTCAACCTATAACCATATTCTATTCTTTAATGTTTTTCCCTTTTTTTTCATTTCCTTTAATCTTTTAAGAGGGAATTAGGGGCTGCTGAAAAATGGGGAGGAAAATAGGGGTGTGTGAGTGTGGGTGTGTGTGGGGGTGAGGGAAAATTATAAATATTAAATCCCAAGTCAATCTAGAACCATACTTCAATTCTATTTAGCTATTTTTCACCATTTAAGCCTTTATAGTTTATATTTTCTAAAACCAACTTAATAATTTCTTTTCAATTCAAAAACAATATTTTACATGTTAGTTTAATGTGTCATGATGCACAAAATTTGTTTCAACTCATTCCAATTTGTAATTTTCCCTAATTAAATGTATTAGTGACGGCTTAAAATAATATTAAAATAATTAATTTCGGAAAATTTTTCAGAAAATTAGGAATTTTACCAGTGGCTCAATAAACACTAAACACTAGCAATTTCATAGCTAGAATATGTATTTTTAATTTTATAATAAAGATATTTGTATTTTGACTTTTTACAGAAAACCCCCTTATTTTACCGATTTTTCAAAATTTCACCGAAACAATTTTCAAAACGTTACAATCTTCCCCCCTTAAAGAAATTCGGCCTCCGAATTTAAATTAGAACTCCCCCCAAATACTAAAACATTTCAGCGAAACCATCAAGTCCTCGGGGCTCCGAAACCATAAGTACGTAAAACAAATCATAGCGCAACGCATGCGCATGAAAAATGAGCATATAACTCAAAATCAAAACTCCATCCAGCATCCTGCAATCATCGGAGTCATGGGGAAGACATCAATGCCAAATTCAAAGCAAAACCAATATGATATAAGTCGAAACTATACATGTAAATATCGAATCTATATATGTAAGTATCTGAAGGAAATGCATGCCAAATCTCTTTAAGTCGCTTTGCAACGCGTATAACACTGCACAGTGGCGGACGTCTATCATAAGAAAATAACTATATACATATATATACCCTTGTTTGAAATGTACGTTCCGCCGTTTTGGAAACAATTTAGAAGGGTCTCCTTGTTTTAAACATTTCGTGTCATATCAGACACGTAGGTAAATACTGAGGCTATAGTTCGCTTTTTGGAAATCCCTTCAATAACTATCAATGCATGAAAAATACATTCAGGTACTGTCCTCTGACTAGTCCTGCCCAGTACGAAGACACATAGCAAATATCATAAAACGTACTGCTCCATGGAATCAATCCAAAAGTGCGTATGAAAACCCTGTGCGTCCGATGCGCACGGAAATCAAAATCCATACATGTGCCAAGCAGGTGCACAAAACAACATCAAGGTGCAACGGTTGTGCACACAACATCGGTCATAGGCAATGTACGTGCCTAACAGCAAAATCAGGTGCATCTGACATGCACGAAAAATCTCGATTTAGTGCATCTGGTGTGCACCAAAATCGCATCTCAAGACATGCGCTCAACATGCGCGAAAATCCAAATCAGGTGCATCCATCGTGCACGAAATCAAATATCGAGTATCACAATCGAAATCGGAGTCCAGTGCATCTAAGTGCACAAAAGGCGTATCACTGCACTGCAAGCATATATAAACTATACAGAGTGCAGGAACCAAATCGTGTGCGTGCATACGCACAAAATCAACCCAAATGTCTAAAACCGTAAAATCACAAACATGTGAAACCAAAGCACGAAAACGATATCAAGTGCAACGACTGTGCGAAAATCGTAAATCATCAATCATTAAAACCAAATCATGCGAATAATTCACCCCAAAACATCGAAATCTAGTATGGCGGTATAGTCCCGCTCAAGCACATACTCAAGAATCTCTGGCCAACTGTCGCGGTCACTAGTGGGACGTCTCGTCGATGATCATGAACTCTGGCCTGCTGGTGTGCGTAACAATGACCACTCCTGGGTCAAGGTCTTCACTGTGAATTACCAATCTCTCGGTCCATCGGCTCATCGGCCCTGTCAGGTGTGCTAACGGGGATGATCCCGTTCTGGCACGTCTCTTGTCATCTCCCGGTCAATCATCGCGACCACTCGTAAGACAGCATATCACTGGCGTCGGCCTCTGGCTCTCTGAATGTACGTGACACATCTGATCCTGGGTGCAAGTATCATTGCAGCAGTGTCCTGGAAGGAATCCTGCTCACGGTCTCTTCCATGTCTCGTCTCTGCTAACTGTCCGGAAGTCATCGTCCTTTCCTATATCTGCATCTTGCTTTGGAACGACTGCATACTCATCGCAACTCCTTCTGGAAGGTAAATCCAAGTACCATGCCTCGGCATGCGCATCGCATCTCTGATGTCGGCGGAGTGGAACGTCATCTCATCTAGATCTAGTACGAACCTCTTACTTCACTTTTCTCTAATGTCGTCTTCTTCGGGCTCGTCTCGTCGTGGCTGCATGGACTGAGCTCCAACGGCTACCCTCGTATCTGGAGTCTCCCAAGAATGCATCTCACCACCTAGCATCCGAATGAAGTCGAACCATTCGATCGATCTGTCAAAACCTCATAATCCCCCAAGAGCTCAATATCTTGGGTACAGTTCAACAGTATCGAGTATGTACCACAGCATCGATGGTCCAGCCATAGAAGGGCAAACCCAAGCCTCACTAATGGCGCCGCGGAACTGCCGCAAACCCTAAGGTTCAAAGGCTTTCACACGGTCATTAAGTCGAGTTAGGGTTTCATTCTTCTAAAGGGTCCATAGAATTGCCTGCATGCCTTTCCGAATACTTTAAACTTGGAATAATATGTTGCTGACATTCGATCGTCTTTGTCAACTCTCAACGTCTCCGCGTGAAGTCGTCTCTAGCTGGAATCAATCTATCTGATGACCTCGCATCGGGGTAGAGAACGAACCACTTGTCCTAGTCATTCATCCTCGGGTGACTAGCGACCTTCTATCATCTATTAGTACAACTCGTCCTGCAATAGCTCCAACATCTGGGGCGATATCTCGTCGTTCGCAGCAATGACTGGCTCACTTGTCTGCACGCTGAACAGTGCCTCAATCATCATGCATAAGAAATACACCAACGGTCATCAAAATCTGGTTGGCATCTGTCATTGGCTCAATCCTCTGGGACTGATCTGCACGTCTGAGTAATCTCATACAGCAATCCACCCAACGCTCATGGCGCAAAAACACAATAAAAAGACACATCTCCGCAATCGTGTGTCGCCGGAATTACGCCCCGGTTAGTCCTCGTTCGTGACGAGCTCATGCTGACCGCAACTCTAGCCGTAGCTCTCCCTGCCCGTAATCGTGGCAGCAAACCATGACTGGTACCGATGAGGCTAAATCAGGAATGAATATAATACTGAACAAAGAAATGTACATCCTAAGGCTTCTTAAGTGGAGTAGCGTATCGTAAATATGCCGCGGAACATACCCACGGTACGTCACTCTACTTTAGTCACCTATTCCATCAACCAAGGGTCATCCTACGCTCCGAAGGTAAAACCTAACGCTTTGATACCAACTTTGTCACGTCCCGAAAGTACGGAACATGACCGGCACTTAAACTACGAAACGTATTGAGGCCTACGTAATCTAAGTAAACCGAAAACCCAGAAATCCAAACCAAGAAAAGTAGTAGAGTGAAGGAAAACCAATTTAAATCAAGTAGTTTTAATAGCATAAGCCGAATTATACGTTTTAAAAAAACATCAAATATTTACTGAAAATTTCGGCAGAGTCTCCTTTGTAAATACTGGCCCCCAAACGGGATACAACATGAATAGTATACGAAATCAATAAAAGGGCATCCCCAAGCGGGAGCTAGCTCTTCGTCAATCGACGGTCACAACCACACAAGCAATATAATATACAACGCCAACGGCGAGGATCAAAAACTCAAAAGGGAACTCAAAACTACAAGAATAAAACGCGCGACTCTAAGGTCGAAAGAATAACATCACTGGTCTCTATCTCAAAGAATAAATACATGTTTGGTTGATGGAATTTACTAGATACAACTGAATAATATTACACAAAGTAATATGATGGGTACGATACCAATATACCTACCTACTAGCAAGTCACCCGAAAGAAGCAGTGCCAGCAAAACCGTAATGAAACCTGTACGACAAAACCTGCAAGAAACTGTGGCACAACGGGGGTGAGTTGCCAACTCGTGAGTAGAAAAACATCTACGAACAGAAATCGCATGAACAACGCAATCCTAGGTCAACGATCATAATATATCCTCAAATATATAACATGCAGCCTATAACAATGGCTAGGGTAAATATCTAACCCGTGTGTAATCCTATATGCCTGTGTCAGTGCCTCAGGTAGCAATAAATCATATGAATGAGGTATGAATGCATGAAAACAGAATACATGTAAATGAAGAAACTGTTTTCATAAATTAGTGAGATTTCCTTTGTATTTTTAAAATGAGGTATCATAAATGAAATCAGCATCAACAGTGTCTAGCATCGACATAACACATAAATCTCAATGTCTCAAAACCTCAGGCTCCGGCTATCCGGACTGGCCTGTATCATCAAATCTCAGTACCTCAATATCTCGAAATCTCAATATCTAGGGCGCCGTCAGTCCAGACCGGCCCCTACCATCCATCTCAAGACCACGACGGTATCCTCCGGATATCCGACACGTCGGGTAATATCACCGGTAGGTAGTCTCCCCCTGCCAGGCTCACATCGTCATCACCACGCGCTTCTTGCCCCGGGGTACCTTACCGGGTCCACCATGTACCCGAAATGGTTCCTCCACTCCTCGAACTCGGGTCTCACATGTCGCTCTCAGCAACGAGAAAACACATGGTGGACGCACTGAAATATCATATCAAGGGTAACCAGGTTTTTAAAACAATTACATACTCTCTTTTGAAATCCCCACGGTTCCCAAATCCAGAAATATCATGGAAATCCGAATCCAAAACCTCAATAGCACATAAACTAGTGAATATAGGCATGAGAATCCATGAATGTGGCATAACAATGAATAACAGTATGCATGAAGCGACAAGTAAAAACTACAATGTCTAAACTGGCATATAAGGCAAGTACACTAATATCATGTCGAAACAACTAGCTAACAAGCTAAGTCAAGCAAATAGTCTTTTCTAAAGTGTACATGACATGGCAATTACCGATGAAGATGTGTGTGAGCCGGCAAGTAAGTGTACGTGGTACATACGCTTCATCGGTAATGGTGCTGGTGTCCTAACAGCATAATATCAATAATGGCATATGAATCACAATATGTATGCGATGCGGAGCAACAGCAATAATGTGCGGGAGCTGAATACTAGACACAACGATAACTAATCTGCATTACCCTAATATAAGTCCTACAATAGTGCCTTTTGAAATAACACGAATCGCGGTGTTTTGAAAATGAGGGCTACGGTGTTTTTAAGAAAAAATACGTCATTTGAAATATCCGTAGAATCCCTTGACCTGTCTTTTAAAATACCCACGATCCGTTAGTTTTGAAATAGGTAGGAGTCTAATCTAGTCTAACAACTACACTAAACTATACGGCTGAACTAACAAGCTGAACTACAGGTAAGGAAACCGCCTAACATCTGAGCCGATATATATACATACCTGTATATATATTAGTCGGTGATCCCGCCTCAATAATATCCTATCCGATACCATATCTATAATCAGACATCCCAAGTCAAGAGTGCGGATCAATCATCAATATAGCTCGTACGTAAATCCGTCGTACGGCATCCCAAATCTGGGTATGGGTCAATATCACATTCATCATACTATTCACCTGGTATCCTCTTTATCAAATATCATGATCGGGGTACTGATCTACGTCTAGTACAATACTGGTACCGCCTAAGTATGCATGGACGTGTGTGAAACACTACGTCAAGGACCCGCTACAACGTCATGTCGTATCTCAAATACGAATCCTGCCATATCACCGAATTCACAACCTCAATACAAATCTCATCGACTCATCTCAAACCCAAGTATCATCCTCAAATCCGTATGTGAACACATAGTCCCATACCCATGTGAACACATAACTATGTATTCCCGTATAAGCATAAATGAAAGAAGAAAGTATGCGAGTATGGGTGGGTGTGTGCATGCGTGGTGCGACCACTACTCTAGGGTTTCGCGACACTAAATATCAAAGAACACCAAATATCCATATCACCATCAATATACTCAAACAATATATAAACAATAAATATATGTGTGTATACGTATTCGTATACATCACCACTAACTGCGGGGGTGCTATACGCCATCCACCCGACTTCTCCCCGTAGATATAAATCTACTCACCTGGTCCTCGCTTGCCGGTGCCGACGTCGCCACGCACTTGCTTGTCGTCCCGAAGTCCACATGGGGTACCTACATATCATAACGCACCGTATCGCATTAAAATCCGACTCATGACCAAAACGACACACGAATCCCACATAGGTCAAAACCTATGGTTGCTTTCACAAACCAACCTAAAAACCCTCGACGTCGGCGTGCAAACGCCCGACCATCGAGAAAAAAAAGCCAAGTACACTCATTTGCACATTCACGAATACTAATTTAAATATAGAATAGGTTAAAATTCACAAAAACCCCAAATTCACTTTAGAAGCTATTTTTCCGAAAATCTAGCAAGCAAAAATTACCCGTTTTAATACAAAACTTGACGTTTAAATGAATGTAGCGGCCAATATACTTATTAAATATCATAATTAGGTCATACAAATCATTACTAGACTTTTAATCCCACTTATTTTCATAATTCTAAAAATCCAGTTTAAAAAAATACATAATTTAGACAATTTTTGAAATAACAATTGGCAAACTAAAAACTAGCTTACATTTTAAATGTCTTACAGTGTCAAACTACCCATTATATTGTTAATGATGTGATGAAAATCTTAACCATATTTTAATCTTACATTTTGAAATAATTCCCAAAACCTAGTTTGCAAAAACCCCAATTTTAACAATTTACAAGCAACAATTAGTAAACTAGAACCTAGATTAGTTTTAGCATAGCATTAACATGTTAATCCCCTCATTAAAACCATGAACAATTGATACAAAACCTCACTTAGTTCAAACCCTTCTCTTTAATTCTTAAGTTGAAATTGGAACCATAATTAAACACCAATTATGCTAGATTCAAGTAATTAAACAACAATTTAAGCAAAATGGTTAGAATTTATACCCAACAAATTGATGATCCCACAAGAAACTTAGCACTCCAAATTAGCTCCTTTTCACCAAGAACCATACTAGATTAGCCAAGTAAAAAAATGGGTAGGGATTAGATTAGGGATTTGTGGTTTTTTTTGTTTTGGACTTTTTTTTTTTGCAAAATGGTGAGTTTTTTGAAGAGAAAAGAGAGGAGAAGAATTTGGGGGGGCTGCTGTGAGGGAGCTCGGCCATGAGAGGGAAGGGAAGAGAGAGAATGAGGAATGGGTTATGACCAAGTCAAAAAGCAAAGCCTATACCTCAACCTATAACCATATTCTATTCTTTAATGTTTTTCCCTTTTTTTCATTTCCTTTAAACTTTTAAGTGGGAATTAGGGGCTGCTGAAAAATGGGGAGGAAAATAGGGGTGTGTGAGTGTGGGTGTGTGTGGGGGTGAGGGAAAATTATAAATATTAAATCCCAAGTCAATCTAGAACCATACTTCAATTCTATTTAGCTATTTTTCACCATTTAAGCCTTTATAGTTTATATTTTCTAAAACCATCTTAATAATTTCTTTTTAATTCAAAAACAATATTTTACATGTTAGTTTAATGTGTCATGATGCACAAAATTTGTTTCAACTCATTCCAATTTGTAATTTTCCCTAATTAAATGTATTAGTGACGGCTTAAAATAATATTAAAATAATTAATTTCGGAAAAATTTTCAGAAAATTAGGAATTTTACCAGTGGCTCAATAAACACTAAACACTAGCAATTTCATAGTTAGAATATTTATTTTTAATTTTATAATAAAGATATTTATATTTTTACTTTTTACAGAAAACCCCCTTATTTTACCGATTTTTCAAAATTTCACCGAAACGATTTTCAAAATGTTACAGATATGCATGGTGAAAGGCCCTTCAGACCAATAAATGGTCGCTTCCTAAAAAAGTACTACGCCTGACGAGTCACGGCCTAGGTCAATGATAGATAACGACGAAAATGTCCGCTCGCTATCTTCCTAAGCCCAAACTCTATATGTAGTAGCTGAACAACGGACCGAAACGTCCTTAAACTAACAACGGACCGAAAAGTTCTTAAACTAACAACGGACCGGAACGTCCTTAAACTAGCTGTTGACCGAGACGTCGACAAACTACGGTGGGTTTCAGCATCCCAAAGCTGATAAAAAAACAAAATAAAAAAAGGGGAATAAAAAAAAAAAGAAAAACGGTATGTCCATAAGCAAAATGGGCACGGATGAAAACCCGAAAGGGCTCTGTGAGTAAAAACAGCAGGGCTGCCGGCGAGTTTTGTGAAAACCCGAAAGGGCGCAAGCTCGTTAGAATAAAAAAAAGAAGAAGAAAAGAAAAAGAGAAAACGGTATGTCCACAAGCAAAATTGGTACGGATGAATACCCGAAAGGGCTCCGTGAGTAAAAACAGCAGGGTTACCGGAGAGTTTTGTGAAAACCCGAAAGAGCGCGATCTCGTTAAAAGACACTTGCAAGGTCCTCTCGATCTTGTGAGAAGAAACTACCTACGTGAAATGCTTATGACTCATAAGGGAGCAACACTCTGAGGAATCCCCACGATTCCTAAGAAGAAATTACACTTGCGAGATCCTCATGACTCGTAAGGAGAACCTTCTTATGGGACCCTCATGGCTCATAAGATTTGAAAGTCTTAAGCTACAGGGATTTGAACCTGTTTTTAAGCAACCACCGCAACTTTCGATACTGCCGTACAAGCGGCTCAACGCCGACCCTTATATACAATCCACAGGCGCGAATAAACATTTCCCTAACAAAGTCCTATCCGTGAGCAGGGATATGTCTACACGGTGAACAACCCTTGTGAGTCCTCTCGACTTATAAGGAGAAAACACTCTTGTAAGATCCTTACGACTTATAAGAGAACATACACTTAGGCGTCCTCATGATTCCTAAGGAGAAAACACACCTACGAGATCCTCACGACTTGTAGGGAGAAAAACATTTATTAGACCCTTACGTCTCATGAAGTCAAAAGCCTTAGTCGACAGGATCCTAACCCTATTCGCTAAGCCACCTTCGTTTGACATCGATAGAGGAAAATGATGATTCGCTCCTGGCAATATTCCAGTTGTAGCGGTGCTGATGCCAAAATCGGTGTCTAATTCCAAACATGGAGCAAGAAGCTTGTAAGCCACACATGCATACGAAATAGCCGAAATGATGGGGCAACTTGTAACAAAACCAGCAAGTAAAAAAATGCATGCATGCAAAATAGCCGAAATGATTGGACAACTCGCAACAAAAAAAAGCGAGTAAAAATAAAATAAATAGTCGAAATGATTGGGCACCGCGAAAAATAGCCGAAATGATTGGGCAATCGCGACCTTCGCGATATAAAATCTGAAATGATAGAGCATCGCGGAAATAAAAAACATATAAAATTTATGCCCTACAGGTGATATCACATCAATCCCTGTACACAATCCATGGGCGCAAACAAAGAAGGAATCACGCCTTCCCTCCCCAGGCTCCATCAGAAGAAGAAGACATATCTCAACGGCTCACAGACAACCTGGAGACCACTCTGATATTCGTCTCATTACAACAGACGATACGTCATCCACATGACCCCGTTCGGAAATACGTCATCCACATGACCCCGTTCGGAAATACGTCATCCAGATGACCCCGTTCGGAAATACGTCATACATATGACCCCACTCGAAAATACGTCATCCACATAACCCCGCTCGGAAATACGTGAACAACATGACCCCGCTCGGAAATACGTCATCCACATGACCCCGTTCGGAAATACGTCATCCATATGACCCCGCTCGGAAATACGTCATCCACATGACCCCATTCGGAAATACGTCATCCACATGACCCCGTTCGGAAATACGTCATCCACATGACCCCGTTCGGAAATACGTCATCCATATGACCCCGCTCGGAAATACATCATCCAGATGACCCCGTTCAGAAATACGTCATCCATATGACCCCGCTAGGAATACGTCATCCACATGACCCCACTCTGAAATACGTCATCAACATGACCCCGCTCGGAAATACGTCATCAATTTGACCCAGCTCGGAAATACGTCGTCCACATGGCCCCGTTCGGAAATATGTCTTCCGCATGACCCCGTTCGGAAATACGTCTTCCACATGACCCCGTTCGGAAATACGTCTTCCACATGAGCCCGTTTGGAAATACGTCTTCCACATGACCCCGTTCGGAAATACGTCGTCCACATGACCCCGTTCGAAAATACGTCGTCCACATGACCCCGTTCGGAAATACGTCATCCATATGACCCTGTTCGGAAATACGTCATCCACATGACCCTGCTCGAAAATACGTCATCCATATGACCCCGCCCAGAAATACGTCATCCACATGACCCCGTTCGGAAATACGTCATCCATATGACCCCGTTCGGAAATACATCATCTACATGACCCCGCTCGGAAATACGTCATCAACATGACCCCGTTCGGAAATACGTCATCCAGATGACCCCGTTCGGAAATACGTCATCCACATGACCCCGCTCGGAAATACGTCATCCACATGACCCCGTTCGGAAATACGTCATCCATATGACCCCGCTCGGAAATACGTCATCCACATGACCCCGCTCGGAAATACGTCATCAACATGACCCCGCTCGGAAATACGTCATCCACATGACCCCGCTCGGAAATACGTCATCCACATGACCCCACTCGGAAATACGTCATGAACATGACCCCGCTCGGAAATACGTCATCCATATGACCCCTGTTAGTTATATGTATGCCCTAGAGGCCATTACTATACATAGGATGTATATTGTAGTGGATACTTGGACATATATAGGGAGGACTTTCTTGCTCGACATGATAGTATGCTATCTGGTTGCTCTTTACCTTAACGTGTACACTGATTGTCTCTCTATTACATGTTGGTAAAGCCCTTAGGATGTGTACTTGACTACCTGGACTATGATGCAGATCATACTAGTGGGGACATGGTAGTCCATAAGTACATCCTTCAAAGTCCCTAGTCGTGGGTGTATCGAGACGGGGCATCGATATACCAGAGTAGACTAGCGTGTACCTTCTCGACCCATACAGATGGGCGATGGATGATTCTATATCCATTGGTGTTTGACATCAGAGATGATATACGGGTGCACAGTGGAGACTGGGTACACTGGACGGACTCGCTGAGAACTCCCAGATGGTATTATACCTCACGTCAGATGGCAGTTCTCTGGTGACACTGGAACAGAGTAGTCTGTTGACCCGAGATCGTCATAGAGTCTTGTGTGATTCCCACTGTGCTTTGATTTCCACCTTACCACGTCCAAGAGGGCGTGCAAAACGGTGGTTTTTGGGTACAGTCCCGAATCACATGGAGGCAATGAGCGATAGGAGGGGATTCGTCTCTCCCGGTATAGGGAGTTGATGTTGCGCTGTGTCGATTGGCTATAACCGGAAATCCCTGGCCAGGGTTGCTGAGATTTACTGGTAAGTGTTACCAGTAGTTTCTCGAACTGTTATAGACCTCATATCGACACGACTTATCGAGCTGCTGGGGTCTGACGTTTACCACCCCTAGGCGAGATATGCGACATATCAGACGAACAGACCGGACTGTACGGTAAGTGTTACTGGTTGGATTCACAGGAGTGTGAGCGGGCTTGCTCGTCGATCTTCTGATCGCTCAATACCCGGGTGGCCGTTACGTTTAGCAGACCGCTTGTGGCTTGTGGGTGTTTGATATGATCATCACCTGCTGCCGGCGTATTGACGAGTCTTTAGAGTCCTACACAGAGGTTTCCTGGCTCAAGCGAAACGAAATAGGAGCGCATATAAGATATGTGTGGGACCGAGAATAATGCGTGTATGTGATACCGTATTCTATTCTCACGATTTGTATCATTGAACGGTTATATATGATATAACCAGGTTACCGAATCAAGTGTTGATTCGATACATTGATACACTTGATACTAGTCGGTTATATGCGACATGACCGGATAATTGAATCAAGTGTTGATTTAATGATTTAATGTATAATTATATATTTGATATATTACTTTACATTAACTAGTATTGGTTCACTCAAGATTGATTTTCTCACTTGAAATGCACAAGTTGTATATGTGATATATTTTTGTGCACTTGTTTGTATCATGTTTGATGATACATGCAAACTTGGGTTTGTGTAAGACTTAAACCATGTTTAGTGAATGGTTAGGGTTTCATTTCACTTATTTATTTATTCATTTGTTTTTGGCAAATAGAAATGGTGACTTTCTTTTGTTGTTTTGCTTGAAGCTTCATGAAGCTTTTCTAGCATCTTTGAAAAGTCTACCATTTTTGTTTTGTCCTTAACCCTAACCATTCAACTAAAACCTAGTTCATTCTCTACACTAAACCATGGTTGCAAATATGATAAGGATCACTTATTTTCTATTTTTCATTATTCTTATCATATTCTTTTTCTTCTTCTTCTTCTTCTTCAACAAGAAGGAAGCTTGCTACCATTAATGGCAACATGAGAAAAGAGTGAGAAATCCAATTCTAAAGTGAACCCACTTCCTATTTCTTCATCCTCTACCACTTTCCATATAGTATAGGGTGTTTTCTTCACAAGTTTCATGACTTGGTGAAGTTGGAGCTTGATCTTGAGTTGCCTCGACGTAGATCATCTTCGGCATCGATGTCGACGACCTAGCCCGATCATTTATTCGACGAAACCATAGCTAGAGTCCGGGATCCGATGATCGCAGCGGAGGGACATTATCACGGAGCTAAGAAAGTGGAGGACCGGATCTATAAAGGTTGTATTTCCATTCACTTAGTAGTTAAGTTGTTAACTTGCTTGCATGTTTCGCCTAAACTCTAGTTAACGATCCATATTAGGGTTTCTTGGCACATAGGAAAATTTTTAAATTGGCATGGTTGATGCCTTATGAGACCTCATTAGTGTGCCTAGGAACCCTACAGTGGTATCAAAGCCTAGCTAGAGTCTTAGGCGAAGTGTAGACGAAGTTAGAAGTCCGATCGAACCCGTAAACCCCGACAAAACCCTTCTCTGTACATTTTTCAAAACAGTGGATTTTTGTGAATTAAAAATTCTCAGAAATACAAGCAGGAAAAACTAAGAATTACTGTGAAGTACGGTCCAGTAACACAATAATTTGACCGCGGAACCGCGGCGAAACCATGGGTTTGGCGGCGGTTCCACGGCCAAAATTTGGATTTAGTCCCTGAAATTTCATATATTTATTCTTAGGTCCTTTCTTGGCAATTTTTTATGGGAATTTTTTAATTCCACTCAAGTGTTGAGTTTTCTAGGGTTTTATTGGGGACTCGTTAATTTTATCGGATAATTTAACTTCGTTTATGTTTTTCCGGATATTTTAGAAACTGTTAAAAAGTTCGACCGGATATAAATACCCAATTTTTTCCCTGTTGGGAAATTTCCAAGTGTTGGATCTTTCCGTGGTTTAATGACGTTCTAAGTAGTGCAAGTAACGCGATGGTCCCTCTAGAAGACAACAAACCTTAATTCGATTATGTGACCGTCTTGAACTGTCCTTTGAACCTTAGGGTTTGGGGCAGTACGGCGTGCCACATGTGAGGCGTTGGCTTGACCCTTCTACGGCTGGACCGTTGGTACCGAGGCATGAAGTGAATGGTTTTTAAAACATATTTCATGTGTTGATCGGTTTCGGGAAAACTTGGGTGGTTGATTGTTCGATCGGAAAGTTTAACATTTTCTATTTATCTGGAATGGGATACAATACTTGGAATCCACAAGTAGTTATGAGATAACTGATTTGGATGTTATAAACATAGCAGTTTAGTCTCACTTGATCGGTTGCCATGGAATTTTGATGTGATCAAAAGTCCGTCGCAATCGCGTAGCGTACGCGGATACTCGCCGGGTAAACTTAATAGACAGCTACACCCCATAGCCCCGACCAAGTGACTGTAGGAGATTCCCGTCGCCGAAAGCATCCGTTCGGGTGCTCGCGGCAACGGTGTTCCGCCTTAGTGCACTTCGTCGACGGTATCAGGGGTGCGGCTGTCTACTAAAGTTTGCGACGAGCATTCGATCAGTTTTTCGGGAATCTTATTGAATTGCTCGACTTGATATTGAAAAGTGTTTTCGATAATGAGACTAAAATGCGGGGTTTATAATTGTTAGGCATGTGATGTCTAAGGAATTCATTGGTTTAGGCATGCGATGTCTAAGGTGGTTGTTGATTCCAACTGTTGTAGTTTTACACTTTCTTTTCTGTGACCGTAAGTGTGATATGTGATATCGCCGGTTTCGTTGCTATATGTCAACGACAATTGGGATACGCATGTTTACTTACGTTGATGACATGTGATGTTATGTGTTGCTGGATATGTTATATTGGATCGTCGTGTTTGAATAGCCGGGGGTTTTTATGTGAGATGAGTGTTTTTCATTTTCATTCATGTAAAAACTTGTATGTAATATTCTTTTATTGGGGCACTTCCAGGTTGTGGAAGATGTCACCATTGTATATTATTTACTTTTCCGCACTAGGATAGACCCAAGGAGGAGAGCACAAGTAACCGGGTTATGGAGTCCAGTGGGAGACCAACTCGAGGAGTCGAATCCGGGTATCCTAACTCTAGAATTGGTAGGGTTGCTTGCCGCTCTCGTAGGGGTCTAGGGGTGTGGGTTTGGCTATTCATCGCGACCGTGGAATCCGTGTTTTATACTGGCTCGTATTGAAAACACGGACGTCCTAGTATATCTAATGTTTCATATGATTCTTCTGCTGCGATATCTGTGATGTGATCATTTGATATGTTATGTGATGGATACAGTATATAGTATATATGATATATTATATAGGCGTTACTTATGTTTTACACCCGCGTTAGCCCTGCCTCGCTCTGCCGTTAGTTGCCTAACCTAACGGTGCACGAAGAGACATCGAAGCGAATGCGGATGGCATAAGTGTACGTCGTATTTATCTGTGATGTTTAGGTGATTTAAATGATGGGACTTCATTAATGTGATTAATGAAAGAAAAGAAACCTAAAGATGTTGTAGAATCGAATTTTAAAAATAAAACAGGTAGCTACAGTTCTTGCTTTGCACAGCGGTATATATGATATATCCTGCACCTTATTCGATGAGGAAAGAGCCGATGATCCCTTCACCGGGAGTGACCCCTTTAGCAATAACTGGCAGATGCTACACACTCGGTTTGTCTTTTGATTGCTTCTATAGTTTCTGCTTTGCACAGCGATATATATGATATATCCCGCACCTCATTCGACGAGGAAAGGGCCGACAATCCCTTCACCGGGAGTGACCCCTTTAGCAAAACTAGAAAAGCCTAAAAAAACACTCCATTTCAAAATCATTTGATTCTACTACGATATCAAGTTCATTACGCAATAGGTTTTCAGAAAAACCTGTCGTAGCCCTCCGTCATTTCAGATAAGTACTAGTTAGTATTCGTGCTGCGGTAGTTTGGCCTCCGTCAAGGCGTAGTGTATGGTAGCTAACTAGTACTTATCTGCTAGCATATGATGTGATTGGATTAGGGTATTCGTACGGCGTTGTTTGGCCTCCGTCAAGGGTCGTGCGGGTGGGTTTAATTCAATCAGGAAATGACGGGTTGAACTTGACTAGCGGACTATGGGTAGTTTGGCCTCCGTCAAGGTCATAGGACGCTAGGGGCAAAATATTATCGGGAATTTCAAGTGTTGAAATTTGCAATGAGATTGCATACCTTCTATGAGATAGTTGGATCCCGATACCCACTGCGAGTAATTGTTACTCCTGGAAGAGTTTTACACATTACAATTAGCCGATCAAGTAGGTGTCTAGAAAGGTGTCAACGGGGTTACGCCTCTGGGAAAACGAGGTTTACATTAATTAGGTTCGTGCGAAAGCACGGGGAACCTCCCTCAAAATACCGACACTGGCCTGACTGAAAGATTGGCGAACTCGTAGCGTGTAATTAATCCCGGCTAGACTTTCCTTTTAGAGTTTGAAGGAAGATTTGATAAAAACAGTGGGAGCCATCCTGATTAGATAAAATAATAACCAATCTATTCTTGTAAGAGCGCACGCTGAGTGTTTTCTTCTCTCTCTCTCCAGGTAGCGACCATATCACGCCTTAATCAAGATAATAATACGGAATATTGACCGAACCCGCTTGTCATACTGAGCTGGGGAACGTTGGTCCCGCTCTAACTTATAATTGTTATAAGACAGAGCAGGAAATAAGGGGAATACCAGGATTCCCATGCCGCCCAAACGAAGAAAGTGCATATGATGCATCTCCTTCGGGTGTGTTCATTATACAGAACTGTTTCTCTGTATCCTCTACGTCCTGGGTATTTGATACCGGATCAGGATCCCAGATATGTAATCTGTTACATAGGGATACAAATAGGTAGAGAACTGAGAACGGGTGATAAGTTTCATGAGACAGAAAAAGGGGCAAGTGTTGCAGCCAAGTCTGTTAGTCACTGTCACCCTGTATTATCAATACATTGATTCTGAACGAATGTTATTAGATACCGAACCTGATATACAAAATCATATCAGTCTTTTTATTAGTAAAGAAAGGATATAATTTTGTATTGTTGGATAATGTTTTGAACATTTCCTATATCAAAAGTTGATTGGTTCAGGCACGTTATCTAAAAGCATTGATGTTCTAAATCAAACTACAGTTCTTTAGTATACGGAACACACAAAAGAGGAAGAGTTCAGAAATGAACAGGATCCTTCTTAAGGTATTGTAGACTAGGTCATATCAATGCGACCCGACTGGCTGAAGTTACATTTAGATGCATATTTAAATCAGTTTGAATTTACATCTTGTGAAACTTACCAGTCATGTCACAAAGATAAGATGACCATAGCTCTGTTTATTGGAAACAGAGAAAGAGTTAGTAAACTCTTGGGACTGATACATGATGATGTATGTAGGTCCCCTGTCTACACATGCCAAGACCGGTTCTTTGTACTTTATTACATTCTCTGATGATCTCTTTAGATTCAGACATATGTTCATGTTGAAACACAAGTCCGAACCTTTTGAGATATTCACAGAATATAAGTTAGAAGTAGAGAACCAAAACGGGTATAAGTATTATGTCCTTTGATGTGATCAAGGAGGAGAATACTTGAGCACGGAATTCTTGAACTTTTCTAAAGGAGAATGAGATTCTCTCTCAGCATTACTCCTCCGTATACACCATAGCACGATGGTATATCGGGGCGGAGCAATCACACCCTATATGATAAGGTGTGCTCTATGACGAGTACTACTGAGTTACCTATTTCCTTTTGGGAGTTATGCACTTGTGAAGTTGCATACCTATTGAATTAGGTTCGAATCAGATCACAGCCTACCACTCCATATGAGATATGGTAAGGGAAAAGCCCATCTCTTAAGTCAGTTAAGATTTGGGGTTGACCGGCCTATGTCTAAAACCAAAATCCGGACAAGCTCGAGGCAAGGTCAGTTATGTAGAACTGGAAGTGTTTCAGCTATACAAACTACAGCAGATGATTTGGTAGAACCGAAGGATTCAATAGTAACCAACGAACCTCAGCCTCTCCGCCGATCTAGTAGGGTTCCTCACCTACCTGAGAGATACTTTGGTTTCTCTATGAAAGTGGAAACGAGGATTGCATCATAAGATGATGACCCAACTATTTTCGAGCAGGCCATCAGGAGTGGGACTCTGTAAGAATGGCTGGATGCTTAGCGATCTGAGATGGAATCCTTATACACCAACAAAGTATGGACTTTGGTTGCTATATCTGAAGGGTTAAATTCCCATCAGGAGCAAGTATATCTTGAGAAGATTACTTGGTGTAGATGGAAAAGTTGAGACTTTCAAAGCTAGACTTGTTGAAGGTTTTTCGTCATCGACCAGGCGTGGATAATGATGAAACCTTTTTCCAGTGGCTATGCTTAAGTCCATCCAGATCCTACTTTCCACGGCTACATACCATGACTACGATATCTGGCGGTTGGGTATCATGACTGCTTTTCTAAATGATGTTTTTGAAGAGGGCATCTATAAGTACACAGCCTGTAAACAGTGGGAGCAGCGGAAACGTGTGCAAGATGCTTTATAGGATAAAGCAGACATAGCGGAGTTGGAACGTCTGTTTTGATGTAGTTGTCAAAAAGTTTGACTTCATCAAAATGGTAGATGAACCTTGTATATACAAAAAGGTAGTAGGGAGTTTGGTGGTGATCCTCGAAGAGTACGTGGATGACATACTCTTGATAAGAAAGGAGTTTCCTATGCTACGCTCGGTCAATCTCCGCTTATCACAAAGATTCTCCGTATAGGATCAAAGTGATACCTCCTAAATCCTGAGTTTTGATCTATGAGATAGAAGTAACTGGATGTTAGGATTCTCACTAGTTGTAGTGAGATGGTATTAATCGATCCTGGGGAGAATCACTGGAAAGGTTCCAGAGTGATAAGGACGACTGAATGTCAGTCACAGGCATTGTCTTTACCCTCAGTGAAGGGACGGTATGTTGGAAGAGCTCCAAGATAGATACCGTGGCATACTAGACGATAAAGGCGGGATACATCGCTACTTAAGATGCTACCAAAGAGGCAGTCTGGATGTATATTTGTTCATGAGATGAACTTAGTTTCTCCCATTATGTGACGATGGAGTTGTGGCTTATGCCAAGGAACGTCCGTCCCATCAGTGATCCAGACATATTCTGAGGCAGTATCACCTGATCATGGAGATGGTTGATCTCCAAGGAGATCGAGGTTAGGAGAGTAGACTCAGAGGACAACACGGCGGATCCACTCACAAAGGCCTTTTCCCAGAGAGAGACTTTTATGGGATGGTTGAGTATGAGATACTACAACCACTGCTATCAGATGGCCCTAGTGCAAGTGGGAGATTGTTAGTTATATGTATGCCCTAGAGGCCATTACTATACATAGGATGTATATTGTAGTGGATGCTTGGACATATATAGGGAGGACTTTCTTGCTCGACATAATAGTATGCTATCTGGTTGTTCTTTACCTTAACGTGTACACTGACTGTCTCTCTGTTACATATTGGTAAAGCCCTTAGGATGTGTACTTGACTACCTGGACTATGATGGGGATCATACTAGTGGGGACATGGTAGTCCATAAGTACATCCTTCAAAGTCCCTAGTCGTGGGTGTATCGAGACGGGGCATCGATATACCAGAGTAGACTAGCGTGTACCTTCTCGACCCATACAGATGGGCGATGGATGATTCCATATCCATTAGTTTTTGACATCAGAGATGATATACGGGTGCTCAGTGGAGACTGGGTACACTGGACGGACTCGCTGAGAACTCCCAGATTGTATTATACCTCACGTCAGATGGCAGTTCTCTGGTGACACTGGTACAGAGTAGTCTGTTGACCCGAGATCGTCATAGAGTCTTGTGTGATTCCCACTGTGCTTTGATTTCCACCTTACCACGTCCAAGAAGGAGTGCAAAACGGTGGTTTTTGAGTACAGTCCCGAATCACATGGAGGCAATGAGCGATAGGAGAGGATTCGTCTCTCCCGGTATAGGGAGTTGATGTTGCGCTGTGTTCGATTGGCTATAACCGGAAATCCCTGGCCAGGGTTGCTGAGATTTACTGGTAAGTGTTACCAGTAGTTTCTCGAACTGTTATAGACCTCATATCGACACGACTTATCGAGCTGCTGGGGTCTGACGTTTACCACCCCTAGGCGAGATATGCGACATATCAGACGAACAGACCGGACTGTACGGTAAGTGTTACTGGTTGGATTCACAAGAGTGTGAGCGGGCTTGCTCGTCGATCTTCTGATCGCTCAATACCCGGGTGGACGTTACGTTTAGCAGACCGCTTGTGGCTTGTGGGTGTTTGATATGATCATCACCTGCTGCCGGCGTATTGACGAGTCTTTAGAGTCCTACACAGAGGTTTCCTGGCTCAAGCGAAACGAAATAGGAGCGCATATGAGATATGTGCGGGACCGAGAATAATGCGTGTATGTGATACCGTATTCTATTCTCGCAATTTGTATCATCGAACGGTTATATATGATATAACCAGGTTACCGAATCAAGTGTTGATTCGATACATTGATACACTTGATACTAGTCGGTTATATGCGATATGACCGGATCATTGAATCAAGTGTTGATTTAATGATTTAATGTATAATTATATATTTGATATATTACTTTACATTAACTAGTATTGGTTCACTCAAGATTGATTTTCTCACTTGAAATGCATAAGTTGTATATGTGATATATTTTTGTGCACTTGTTTGTATCATGTTTGATGATACATGCAAACTTGGGTTTGTGTAAGACTTAAACCATGTTTAGTGAATGGTTAGGGTTTCATTTCACTTATTTATTTATTCATTTGTTTTTGGCAAATAGAAATGGTGACTTTCTTTTGTTGTTTTGCTTGAAGCTTCATGAAGCTTTCCTAGCATCTTTGAAAAGTCTACCATTTTTGTTTTGTCCTTAACCCTAACCATTCAACTAAACCCTAGTTCATTCTCTACACTAAACCATGGTTGCAAATATGATAAGGATCACTTATTTTCTATTTTTCATTATTCTTATCATATTCTTTTTCTTCTTCTTCTTTTTCTTCAACAAGAAGGAAGCTTGCTACCATTAATGGCAACATAAGAAAAAGAGTGAGAAATCCAATTCTAAAGTGAACCCACTTCCTATTTCTTCATCCTCTACCACTTGCCATGTAGTATAGGGTGTTTTCTTCACAAGTTTCATGACTTGGTGAAGTTGGAGCTTGATCTTGAGTTGCCTCGACGTAGATCATCTTCGGCATCGATGTCGACGACCTAGCCCGATCATTTCTTCGACGAAACCATAGCTAGAGTCCGGGATCCGATGATCGCAGCGGAGGGACATCATCACGGAGATAAGGAAGTGGAGGACCGGATCTACAAAGGTTGTATTTCCATTCACTTAGTAGTTAAGTTGTTAACTTGCTTGCATGTTTCGCCTAAACTCTAGTTAACGATCCGTATTAGGGTTTCTTGGCACATAGAAAAATTTTGAAATTGGCATGGTTGATGCCTTGTGAGACCTCATTAGTGTGCCTAGGAACCCTCCAACCCCGGTCGGAAATACGTCATCCATATGACCCCGTTCGGAAATACGTCATCCACATGACCCCGCTCGGAAATACGTCATCAACATGACCCCGCTCGGAAATACGTCATCCATATGACCCCGTTCGGAAATACGTCATCCAGATAACCCCGTTCAGAAATACGTCATCCACATGACCCCGTTCGGAAATACGTCATCCATATGACCCCGTCACGGAAATACGTCATCTACATGTCCATCCCACTAAACACTTACGGGTCTTCTTGACTCTTAAGGAAGAAAAACTCTCTTATAAGATCCTTACGACTTATAAGGGAAAACGCACTTAGGAATCCTCACGATTCCTAAGGAGAAAACACACCTACGAGATCCTCACAACTCGTAGGGAGAAAATTTTTATGAGACCCTCACGGATCATAAAATTGAAAAGTCTTAGGTGACAGATCCTAACCCTGTTCCCTAAAGCCATCACTACCCCTCGAAGAAGCCAAGACAAGATGCTCACTCTATCATTTGCTGGCTATGTTTGCTAAGGTGACATACTGATAACGAAAAAGGGAAGAAAGCGACGGAAAGAACATCTGATTTGCATTTAATTAAGCATTTGAAGCATACCCATCCATGCATGTGCAAAAGATTTAATACATAAAATAAAACACGTTGAAATAAGAAATTTGCCATTCATACTGCAAAAAAGTTTATACAATTATGAAAGCAGTAACCAAAAACATTATCATGATGATTACAATGGCAAAACCTCAGATCCAGGACACGGATTGAGGAATTCAAAAGTGACTTTGTCCAGAATCTTCCAGGCCTTTCGAACCATCCTGGTATGCTTTCTTTCACGATCACAAGCGTCGGGATCCTCACGGATGTCCTCCACCCTCCGATAGGCAGCAAGTATTGCCGACTGTTGAAAAGCTTGATGCAGAAGATCGATAAGGTTGTCTCGCCTTCTCTTTGAGATTAGGCCCATCAGATACACCGAGTGCACCTTATCCTCGGCAGCATCCAATGCCCTAAGTGGCATGCCAGTACAGAATAAAGGAAGCGCTTTCCAGATCGCTCCCACGATAAGTTTCAGGAGAGAGGAACGTCGAGGAAGCAGTCGACCATCGTATGCATCAAAGCGACTCATGATTTCGGCACACTGGGCGTTTGTGAATTCTCGATTTTGAGAACGGCCGAGTGAGCGAATGTCTCCGTAAGAGTTGATCTCATCAAGGTCATACATGTGAGCGTCCATAACTCCTGGAAAAGAAAATTAACAAGAGTTAGCAGACATACTGATTAGGCAAACTCTTATTAAAAACAGGCAACGAATTCTAATTATGACACCTGATAAATTCGAGTCTGTGAGAAATCCTAAAATAGGAATCTCATTTAATAAGCAACCCTTCGGGTCAAGGATTTAAATTCCCCGAGAGCAAGGCTCTGTAGACAGGAATGACACCTGTCAAAGTGAATTATGAAAGGAATTTAAAGAGATTCCCCAGGAATGCTAAGAGCCTGGCTCTGTAATGGTGATGGAAAAATCCATCAAGAATTAATTAAAATTATTTTTTATAAATTAAAAATTCTGAGGTCTTCAAGGTCCATGAAAAAACTCTTAAGAGTTCTTCATCGAAGATTAAGAAATCTAAAAAGCAGAGGTCTGATTCATGGGTTAAGAAACCCCAAGAAAAGATCTCTTTAGATCTATGGGTTCATGAGAGCAAAGCTCTGCTAATGAAACCCTAAATGGATTTTCTGTAGATCAAAGATCTATAAAGAGCAAGGCTCTGTTCAGGGGCTGAGAAACCCCAAAAGATCTCTTTAGATATATGGGTTCATGAGAGCAAAGCTCCGCAAATAAAACCCTAAATGGGTTTTCTGTAGATCAAAGATCTACAAAGAGCAAGGCTCTATTAATAGGTAAAACCACAACTAATTAAAATTTATTAAAATTTTACTTAAATTTGGAAAGAGTTTTTGCTCTTGAGAAATTCTTAAACAAGAGAGCTGTGTTCTGAACAAAATTCTCAAAGAAGATGATAATAATCCAGAGGACCAAAGATCCTATTTATAGGCGTTAAGCCGCCTCTTCAACTTCTGAGTTGATCCAAGGGCTCAAATGTTGACACCGCTGCGCTCACGTGTGGGCCACGTAAGCGCAACGATAGGGGGGCATTTGTTTCCCCCAATCAGAGCAAAACTTTGTTTTAAAATTCAAAATTTGAAAATTGAAGCAACGCTTCAAATTCAACACTGGGGGCGCTGCGCGCCACGTGTCAGACACAGACGCGCTAGCGCCAAGTGCGCTGCGCCCTAGACAGCGCACCCCCAATCAGAGCAAAGCTCTGTATTGAAATTCTAAAGTCAAAAATTGAAGCAACGCTTCAAATCTAGCGCCAGGCGTGCTGCGTGCCACGTGTCAAACACGGGTGCGCTAGCGCAGTTACGCTGCGCTCTGCGCGCCACGTGTCGAACGTAGATGCGCCAACGCTGAAATTAAAAATTCCCCACCGTTAGATCAAAAGATCTAATAATAATAAATTATTAATTAATCGGAATTAAAATTCTGTTATGGAAAGATTTTTCAATCTTATTAAAACAAGAAGATTGTCTTCTGCAAAGCAGAAGCCTTAGAATCAAAGATCCAATGGTAGGAAATATTCCCAAATCAATCAGAGAAATATCTCTTAAAACTGATTTAACAAATCAATTGGCCCTATATAAAGGCCCCAAGACTTCAAGTCTCATATAGAAAAAACCCTCTGCAAACTTTGAGAAAAACTCAAAGAGAAAGAAGAGTAAGCTCTTAGAAAAAAGAAGATCATTTCTTCATCTTTAAGGTAAAGAACTAGTTCTTGAACAACAGAGATGAAACCATCTCGTAAAAAGAAGAACCATCTGCTAAAAAGATCATAGATCTACAAAAGAGCAAGCTCTTTGATTAAAAGAAAAGGATCAAAAGATCTAATCATAAAAAAATAAAAAAAAGTATTTACTTCATTCACAGATCCTTGATCTACAAAGGCAGAGCCCTTTTATAAAACAAGAACTTTTGTTCTTGAATCTTGAGGCAAAGCCTCCTTTAAGAAGAACATAAATTTGTTCTTTGATCTTAAATTTGATCAAATGCGATTTACGCTATTAGAAAGTGCCTTGCACTCATGAATTGCGCTTTTACGCTTCTTGGACCGGTGCTCAGCGTCAAAACATGCCGCGTGTCAACCAAAGACACAATATGCGCTTTGCGCTTCTGAAACAGCGCACTGCGCTCATGGACTGGCGCTAAGCGCGCCACGTGTCACTCACTGGCGCGCCAACAAACTAGCGCAACACGCTCATAAATTAAAAGCGCAATGCGCTAAACTAGCGCTTAGCACTAAGCGCGACACGTGTACCCTTCGTGTGCGCTACCCGACAGAAGCGCAATGCGCTCTTTAACTGGCGCAAAGTGCCTGACGCGCCACGTGGCGTATTGTCAGAACATACTTTGTTCTGATGAAGACAAAAGATGTCAGAACTCAATGCTTAACATTATTAAAAGGACCAAGCCCAAATAAAGTCTTAACAGCCAGAACAACGAAAAATGTTAAACATTTTAATTGGATTTAGCCCAACTCTGGCCATAAGTCCTCAACTTATATTGAACTGAGCACATCTGCTCACAAATATTCAACTGATCTCAGTCCTAAACTGGGCTATAGATCTTTCAACCAACTCACATCGGTTCGAGAGTACATCTCGTTACTCCTCTGATATTTGTCGTTGTAATCCTTCAACGTCTTCAGAGAGGTGACGGGTCCCGATGACCACACATTTCTACAGACTGTGGGGTCCTTAAACTCATGGACTACGATGTCCTTAAACTTTATAGACTACGATGTCTGTAAACCGGACTGTGGGGTCCTTAAGCCCATGGACTACGATGTCCTTAACCTGGACCGAAATGTCCTTAAACTACCGGTGGACCGAGACGTCATTAAATTAACATTGGACCACCACGTCCTTAAACTGGTAATTGACCGCAATGTCCCTAAACTAAATAACATAGGCAGCCCAAATGCTCTCTTGTTGAATCTAAACGATCCCGTTAAGTTGATCTTAGTCTAAAATTAGACTAACGTATCCTTAACTAACGTTTAAGTTGATCTTAGTCTCAAACGAGGCTAACGTATCCTTAAACCCAAACCAAAACCCAAATCTAAGAAAATACGGATTTGGACTAATCCACGCCCTAGGGCGACAACATAAATTAGTCTCTATATACAATCCACAAGCAACCACAACACAAAACAAACACCCATGACATAAAGTGACCATCTATAGAAGGAGAAAGTTGTTACCGCGATGCGGTAGGGTAATTAACTGCAGGGACTTATGCCTGCAGGGAAGAGCGTCCTCACAATCAAAAACCCCTCTAACGAGGGGGAATCTGACGAAGTCCGCTACATCGGCCGCATCCATTTAAACCTTCGATAAATGGTGCCATAAATCAACTTGGCATCTTCAGAGAGGTGGACGGATAGCACCAATTAGCATCTGCTCTGAATTTCAGGCAAGACGTCCTACGCGTCTTCGTCGCGTATTTCGGCGGGGAACAGATTCTGGCACGCGAAACGCGGCCAAAATGCGGAACAAAAATTTATTAAACCGACGCTACCGTTACCCAGTTTATGGATCGACCTTAAACCCAAAACTAGCAAACTAATAAGATGTTAGAATCGTTATACCGAGTTGATCCGTGTCCTTCGGTCTTCATTCCAAACTCCTAGTGATCCTTTGATGATGTTTGGTTTCCGGTCATCCTCCATCTCCGATGATCCACCCGAGGGATGTAACTCCGGCTCTAACTCCACAACATGATGCAAATGGAGCAACTAGGGTCTCTAGGATGCTACCCTAGAGAGCCTAGGATGTAGTGTGTATCATCTCAAAGTGTTATCTATCTCAAAACTTGATGGTGTAACCAATTCATGAAAGCTAGAGGAGGTGAAGCTCATGGTGAGGGAGAAGCTCAAGAAAAAGGGAGGAGCTCAAGAAAAACCAACCATGCTTGAAAAATGAACTCTTGCATGAAAGAGAAAATAGCATGCTTGGTTTTGTAAAAAGCATTTTTCAATTTTAAATTCTCACCATGCTTGAATAGTGAACACAAATGAATTAATAATTCATTTGTGTGCACTATTACAAGCATGGTTCTCACCATACCTCCATCATGCAATTTCCACCTCATTTATCCATTTAATAAAAAATGGTCAAATCAAGAAATGAGGTGGCACCTTCTAGAATGTTATCCGGTAAAAAATACGGATTACATTCTACTGTAAATATATCTGCATTCGTACCGAAATATGAATACCCAAAGAGATAAAAAAACACAAAGAATATAATACTAGAATATACATACCGAAATACATATATGTAAATTATTAAATCAATACCTGATTTAATAATCCGGCTCAAAACCGAGCCGACTAGTATTATCAACTGTCCAATCGAAAACCCGAGTACAATGTACATCAATCGATCGGAATCCTGCACGTATCCAATACAGCTACTACATCATTTCTCCAGAACCAGGGAAACCCTCTGTGTGGGACTCTAAAGACTCGTCAATACGCTAGCAGTGGGTTTAACCACAAGCACGTCAGCAGCACTAGCTGTACGTAACGGCTACCCAGGTATTGAGCGAAAGGGTGGCCGACGAGCAAACTCATGCAGAACCCCTGCTGAGCCTGACAGTGACAATATCCGTACAGTCCGGTCTGTTCGTCTAAAAGTATCGCATATCGAGTCTACGGGGGTGGATAAAGTCAGACCCCTAACAACGCGACATTTAGTATCGGTATGAAACCCCATCACCACCTGAGAAACTATCGATCCTGGATCGATAATTCTCGTCCACCGTGGCCATGGATTTTTGGTGATGGTCATCCGTACACAACGCGATATCAACCCCCAATACCAGGAGAGACGAATCCCCGACGATCCGATCACTGCTTCCATGCGGCTCAGGACAGTACCCAATTAAAACCTGTTTGCACAACTCCTTTGAGTCGTGGTAGGGTAGTAATCAAAGCACAGTGGGAACTCACACGAGACAAATAACGATCTCAGGTCGACAGACTAACCTGTACACATGTCACCTGGGAACTGCTATCTGACAATAGGTATAATACCAACTAGCAGGTTCCCGGCGAGTCCGTCCAGTATACTCATAACCCAATGAGCACATGTATACTATCTTAGGTGAACAAACTAACACCAATGGCTTATGAGACCTGGCCACCGCCCCTCGTCGGGGTCCTCGTCGGGGTCTCGATCAGTATACACTAGTCTATACTGGAGTATTGATACTCGGTCTCGATACTCCTACGACTAGGGATATTTAAGGATGTGCTTATAGACCCTAGCTCCCACATATATGATTGCCATCATAATGCTGGAAGTTAAGCAAGAATCCTATGGGCTCTATCAATATGTACATGATGATAAAGACAAACCAGATAGCATACTATCATCTTGAGTAAGACTATTCTATCGGTATAGGTTCTCACTCAATCATCATAATCATAAGTCCGCGACTATGATAATTGCCTTGAGGGCACTATAGCCAACAATTCGGTATGCCAATTATAGGCTTTAGCGCAAGTGGGAGATTGTTGGATATGTATGCCCTAGAGGCCTGTATTGTATAGATTGCTAAGGATATGTTTTTACAGAACAATCTTGCTCGGTTGTATAGCATGCTATTTGAGTTGTCTTTATCTGAACATGTGTATTTGTTTTCTTGCTGTTTTATATTGCTTATACATATTGATAAAGACTCGTTACTGTAGTATACTATTTTGGTTTGTTTTTATCTTAACATGTGCATATATTATACTCGATATCACATATAGATGATACATGCCGATAAAATCCATAGGAATTTACTTGAGTACCAGCGTTTTAATGGAGATCATACTTGTGGGGGCTGGGTAGTCCATAAGCACATCCTTAAATGTCCCTAGTCGCTGAAGTACCAAGATCGGGTATCGATATTCCAGAGTAGATTTGGGTATATGTTTCTAGACCCTGGCGAGGGGCGGTGGTTACACTGGCGGTACACCAATTACAGGTGCTCACTAGGGTTGAGTATACTGGACAGACTCGCCGAGAACTGGGTAAATGGTATTATATCTATCGTCAAATAGTGGTTCTTAGGTGATATGAGTACAGATTAGTTTTTAGATTTGAGATCGTCATTTGTCTTGTTTGAGTTCCCTCTGTATTTAGATCACTATCCTACCACGGCTCTACTGAGTTGTGCAAACAAATTTTGGTTGGATATAGTCAGTGAGCGATTGTCAGGAATTCGGCTCTCCCGTTATGGGGTGTCGATATCGCACTGTGTCCGGTTGGGCAGAACCATAAGACCTTGGTCAAGGCAGTTAAAATTTACTGATTGTTAGATCAGTAGTTTCTCGGATCGGTCTTGAACCATATCAACACCACTTATCGGATCAGTAGGGATCTCCTAAACCCAGTATACGATACTCTTAGACGAAAAAACCGGAGTGTACGGAAATTGTCACAGATAGGCTCAGTAGGGGTTTGGATGAGCTTATTCATCGGCCTTCTTTTTGATAGGTATCTGGGTAGCCGTTACATATAGCTAGCGCCGTTACGTACAGCTAGTGTCGTTGATGTGTTTGTGGTTAAACCCACTGCCAGTCTTTAGAGTCCCACACAGAGGATTTCTCTGATTCAGGCAAAACGATGTAGTAGCCATATTTTAATATGTGCGGGATTCCGATCAAATGATTGTACTAGATACCCGAACTTTTAATCGGACGGTTGATAATACTAGCCGGTTTAGGATTAAGCCGGATTATTAAATCAGGTATTGATTTAATAATTTACATATATATATTTCGATATGTGTATTCTAGTATTATGTTCTTTGTGATATTCTATCTCTTTGGATATTTGTATTTTGATACGAATACGAGTATGTATATACAGTAGAGTGCATTCCATATTTATACAGAAAACACTCTAGAAAGTGGACACCTCATTTTTGGTTTATCCATTTATTCTTTTAAATGGAAATGAGGTATAAAGATAGTGATGTTAGAATGGTGAGAACCATGCTTAATTAGTGTTAACAAATGAATTGTATATTCATTTGTGCTAACTATTCAAGCCTTTCTACTTTTTATGTAGAGTGAGCACAGCTAACAAACAGGACCAACAACCAGGGGAGGACATGCCATCACCATTTCCACCTATCCCGGTCTCTCCCTCCGAGGCCTCTTGGAAAGCCATTAAAGAAATTCGTCGTTACCGACGCTTCAACCTTTAATTGAGGACAAGGTCGTCTCCGCAGGGGAGGGAGATGTTAGCAACGTGCTCTCCGTGGGCCAAGATATTTGAAGGATTTGGTCTGAATGAGAATAATTGATTTTGATCCTATTAAGTAGCTAGTTTGGTAGAATAAAACTATGAATATTATGTTTCTATTTTAACATAGCTTGTTATAGCAGTTGCTATTTTATGCCTTGTTTGTTGCGATCTTTATTTTGGAGGAAAATAATATAAGGGGAGTCACTAAACCAAATTGTAGGCAGAGAAATATTTGCCATTAGTTCTATTTCGTCTTGTTCCTCCTCCATTAAAATTCTGGAGTTCGTTCGCTTTCTCGAAAAGAGTTCTATCATCTATGAGAATAATGGAGGAAAGAGACGCTAGAAGACATTTTTCGTTAGTGGCGTCGAAATCTATATCCATCACCATTTTATTCGATGATCCGCACCGGCCATTTTTAATGTGATTCTGACACTTTTCACCGTTGATTTAGCAATGTAAAAAGTTCTATTATGGGTAAACCGTTAATTTTGTATCCACTAAATCAACGGTGAAAAGTGTTAAAATCGCATGAAATTTAGTGTATCGACACATTAGACGATGAAAATCAAAATGACCGGTGCCATTCGTCGAATAAAATGGAAGAGGAAGTAGATTTCGACGCCACCTAACCGAAAAAAAAGCTTCTTAGGGCGCTTACCTCCTTGTTCTCAGCATACATGCACATTAATTTTCTTATATGAATTGAGTCAACATATATTGTAAATGGGCTTTAGGTCCATTCAATGAACGTGACTAACATGGAATGGAAATCTAAGCTGTCTACAGTTCACATATAACATTCTCTCACGCAATTATCTATTCGTATGGTAGAAGTTTTGGTCATTCCTTGGGTCGACAATTCAGGCCTGGTATAATGATATTTTAAGAAAGAAAATTATGATTTTTTTTAAAAACCTTGTTAAGCAAATCTGGTCAACTATGGTCAAGCTGAAAAGGTGAGTGAAGGATGATATTTTAATGCAATAGATAGAAAATTTTATAATATACTGGCGTATTTTACTAGATTTATGATATATATCTCGAAATGATGGAAGATCATGGTACTTTAGAGTACAATTGATTTTAATTAATAATCCAAATTTGGGTCAGAAATAGCAGTTTATAAACATGCTTATAATTACCAAGGATTAAGCCCTCAAAAAGAACACGTTTATTGTATTACCTCTAAAATAATAGGGTAAATTTTTTTTGAAAACCTGCCAAAATTTCTGCTATAAAATGCCATGGCCCAAAGAATTTCATCAAGGGGTTTTTGACAGAAGAAAACTTTATCAAGGGGTTTGGTAATATTCCCAAAAAATTATGACTAGAACAGAAACTATGCCTCCTATCACGTTCCATTGTAACATGTACAACCCATTCACATACGTGCTTCAACACTTTTGACCACCATATTTTATTTACCAAACAAATTATTCCTTCCACCTAGTGATGACACATGCATGACAGCAATACTATAACACAGCAATTATGATAATTAATCAGTTGACGACTATATTAGAGACAAAAAAGGCTAACGCAATTTATTCCTCATAACTCCAAATCTCTTTCTATTTTCTCCCCCTTGAATTCCAATCCTTCCCTTTATATACCCATTCATCTGAAACCAAATTCCACATGATGGAATTTCCACAACCCTCTCTCTCTCTCTCTCTATTTATACCCACACAAATACCCTATCTTCTTCTTGTATTATATCACATAGAAAAAAGAAAGTAAATCATGAAGAAGGCAATCATCACACTCTTGGTCATTGCCCTGCTCCTCTCTGCTTCTCTAACCCTAGATGCAAGGCCCCAGCCAATTGACACAAAGGTACACATCAAAATTAACTTGATATTTGCTACAGGGTTTGTCTTTCTGATGCCTGTCAGGGACCTAACCTGGTATATATCTACTGACACAATATAAATAAATAAATAAACTGTAAGAAATTTTTTTGACAAACTAGAATTTAGACTATAAACATTATTCATGCGTTTATTAAAATAAAGATTTGATATGGATAATTTCATTATATAACTGAAAGTCCTTAAGAATTTTTTAAAATTTATTTCTTTATGAAGTTACATATGTCGATATGTATCGCAAGTGCGAAATGTCGATATTGTGGATCATCTTAGCTTTAAGGATTTTCAAATTTCACTTTGTATCCATATTAAAATGGATTAAGATTTAGGAAACAAATGAAAAAGTACTACATATATGAATAAAAGGTTAGATTTTGCTACATAAAAACGGTTGCTCAACCATAAAGAAAATTGTTAGATTTTTTAAATTATATAATTTCATGTAATAACAACATCGGAGTTTTGGTGTTGTTGCGCAAAGGCGGCTTCACCCCCTACGGTCTCACTTATTATTGTTCACCTATATATCATATCGAATAATTGCAAGTATCAAAATATATTTTTCTTTCTTTCCTTTTTTATTTTTAAGTTTTGTAGTAAATGTTTGTTTGTTTGTTTGTTTGTTGATCAGAGAAATGGAGAAGTTTCGGAGAAAGTTGAAGAAGGATGTGAAGGAATTGGGGAAGATGAGTGCTTGATGAGGAGGACTCTCAGCGCCCATATAGACTACATTTATACCCAAAACAACAATCCTTAATGTATTTAGTTAGTTGTTATCTCTTGTAATAACCACTTTGGTTGTTAATAATTAAGAAATTTAATATTACTAATGTATGGGTGTTAGATATGATGTATGCTTTAAAATTTCTAATTTAGAGTTTTTTGTTCCCTACATATGTATTTATTAGTAGCCGTTTATGCACGTGCAACGAGAAAAGCTTTTGCATTGCATATTTCGGCTATCATAACGAAAACATCATAGACGGTTTTAATTGGATTTGTCATTTTATATAGATGTAGAAAACCTCTACTTTATTCAGAATTGTTATAAGAAAAAAGAAGATAAGTTCTCTCCTAGTATTTTCATTTTAGAGTTTAGACTATCCATGTGATCAATTATCATTTAAAATTCGAAATTAACTACCATTAAATTTTCAAATGACACATAATCTATCTCTCTTTTCAAATATTATATTTTTTTGTAATTAAAATCTATGATCGTACTACGTACCTCTCTTTTAAGAAGAGATCTTTTTCCCATAAAGCCCATAAAATTATTGAGAGGTTATCTAATATATAAAAAAAGAACGCACATAATATTGATAAAATTTACGATTTTCTCTGCCAAAATAGTATTATAATGAGCTTCATGATAAATTATGAATTTTATTATATCTAAAATTCGATAAGCAGAGAAATTAGATTTCACATTACACTTAAAATTGATATTATTTACTATTACAACTTTATAATTAATGACAATAATTATGATTTTCTATGCATGCTCAATAAAATAAACCCAATTTTAAATATTCAAGTACAATTCAAACTTCTTTCGTCCACACGTACGTGGAAAAAATCTAGTAAATTTATGGAGCATACATGGAAAAGTCATATACCTTTATTTAGTTTATTATAGCATTGTTGTTGTATCGAAGCTGTAAATAATTGTAAAATTATTATACCTTTATTTTTCAATTTTTACATAATTTCTTATGGACGTTGTGGGAAAGAAATTTTTCTCTTTTCCAAAAAAAGAAAATAGGCTAAGAAATTTTGTGGATGATCAACATTTATCATCCTTTTCTCTATAGTGTAAAATATGAGTATATTAATTTTCATACGATTTTGATAGCATTTGCTTATTGATCTAGCTCTGTCAAATATTCTATTGTCGGAAACCGTTGATTTTGTAACCATCTGATAAGAATGTAAAGATTATCGAAGACATATGAAATTTGGTATACTTGTAATCTAGATCATGAGGATCAAGTTGAATGGTGCTGATCATCGAAAATATGATAGAAAGTTAACTTTTAAGACGACACTTCAAATTTTAGAATAAGTGTTTTTTTTATGGAGATGTGTGGCTAGGATAGTCATAGCAGGGAAAAATAGTAGACACCAATAGTAGAGATTTCCATCCTTTTTATGTGAGGTCATAACTCATAAATAAATGCCAATATAATTAATGAGGGCTTATGCATTTATGTGCTAAAAATACCCATGAAGTACAAAATTAGTGACTCCTTAATTTGCACCCTAAAGAGTCACCTTAGAGACACTTGACATGTTTGTGTGTAATGGAGTACAAAGGTCCAAGGAGAAGATTTTCTCCTATGGTTCAAAAATATCTATCATCTACTATTTTTTTGGACAATTGACATCCATCATCTTCATTATAGAGTGTTTTTCATCACCCATTGAGATGAAGACACTCGCGTGCTAAGCGTGTACAAAATCCCCTCTGCACATGGGAGGCAGGGGATTTTTTGATTGTGGGGAATCTATTCTCCGGCAGCCGCGGACAAAACTGTCATTAATTACCCCCCGCTTTGAGGTAAGGGAACCTCCGACTAACAGGTCATACATATTATGCGAACTCATTCTATGATAGGTGTATTGTGTCTGAAAACAATTTTAGGCCTCTTTGCGTCCTGGCTAGGGTAACCTCAGAACAATCACATTTATCTTTTCCCTTTCATGACCGGTTTGTTCATTGGCCTCGCTGGAGCCTCCATAGTAGGAATGCTGACAGAGACAGGGCTGAATATGATGGACCTGAACTGGAGTGGATGTTCGGTCCATTGCTGCATGAGTTTTGATGGAACGGTCACCTTGACAGTTGCCTTGAGCGTCAGCTGAGCTTGTTTTCGAAGGCACCGTTATTGAATGTCATTGAGAGCTGTTTGTTGTTGATGGTAGGTAATCTGCAGAAGGGAGTATGGTTCAGTACAAACAACAATGTATGCTTTGACTGAGTTCGCTTGATCGCGTGACCTAAAATATGGGAGGAGTGATATGTCCCATATAGAATGCCAGAATTTATATAGTGTTTTTCGTCACCCCGTAGGGATGGATACACTCGCATGGCAGGTGTGTACAGATTCACCTGCACATGGTAGGAAGTAGGTTTATTGATTGTTGAGATTCTAATCTCCGGCAGCCGTGAATAAAACTGTCATTAATTACCTCTCGTTTTGAGGCAAGGGAACCTCCGATTGACAGGTTATATGTATTATATGAACTCATTCTATGATAGTTGCGTTGTGTGTGAAAACAATTTTAGACGTCTTTGAACATATCGGGGGCTATCACACCGGGGTCCCGCTGCCCGATCAACTAACTGGGCATTAAGGAGCTAGCAGCCCCCCTGCGGGGTTCGGGGAAGGGACCTGAAAGGGAATTTTTTTCTTCAAGGGGACGTGTTTTGAGTATGTCAGAGAAATCCGAGTTGGGAAAAAAATAGAGAGAATGAAAGAAGTGAAGAGTAAAAAACAGGGGAACCTTTCAGAGAGGTCTCGAAGAAGATGGATCCCTTTTAGACGGGTCCCGACAGTGAGAACCCCCTTAAGAGGCTCCCAACGACGAGAGTCTCCCCTTTTGGGGGGTATCCCAATAGCGGGAAACCCCTTAGGGGTTCCGAATAAGGACTCTAAGAAAGAGTCCCGATGAGGGAACCCCCTTTGAGGGGGTTTCCAAGGAGGGGACCCCATACGGGGTCCTGAAACAGGAACCCTCTTTTAGAGGGTGATTGATGTGAAAAGTAAATACAAAAACGCAATCAAGACAATGTCGTAATGATGCTAGCCGGTTGAACACGGGTCAATCCCATGAGGAAGATGGTGTTCTAATTGGAGATGATTAAGTCGAGTTAAATGGAAAGGGGTTTGAGATAATGGTTGCCACAAAGTGAGAAGTGTAAAATAAAGGAAGCTTACTCATGCCTTAAGATTGGGTAGAGTTAAATGGAGAAACCAACTTAACGCCTCCTTCGATATTTTGCCTTGCCAATTACAAATCGATGTTGAAGAGTATGGAATGGCTTTCCTAGCGGCTAGGCTAGGTAGTACAAGCCGTCAAATCAACAAGCTCATTTGCACTTCACAATGTTGTAAAGTCTAGCTAGCCACTGACTTGGCATTATGAGTACATAATCAGTCGAATTTATTGCACATTTGTATGGACACTATTATTAGTTACTAAAAGGTGTTATTTGTAAATAAAAAAACATATGTCGGTTTATTTGTAAAAAGATTATTATCATATATTTCTTCATTTATAATTAATATAATTAGGGAATACATGCATATCATATTTAGATAAAATATTCATGAGATTATAATTAAAATAGGCATATCATATCAAATATTCTTAACCATTATTATCAAGATATCATATCATATAATTGGTTAGAATAATATCTCAAATAAAACAAATGCTCCCAACAATTTGATTGAGATATTGTCCAGGTATTAATAGATTAGCTCAGGTCTGAAATACAGTAGGAGATCCACAACAAATCGGATTATAAAATCAAATCTTCCGAATATTATGAACAAATCGAAGAATCTTGCAACGGCAGAAACTAAGAGAAATATTTTTATCAGAAGGATCTCCAAATATCGAGAGAAGAAGCTACGAGAAAATTGGATGCTCAATCCCACCAAAAGGCGGCGGATCCGCGGTCAAAGGGCGGTATAGGTGGCGGAAGCGCGGTCTGTTAGTGGCCGTAGGATCTGAAATTTCAGGATCTTGATCATAATTTCACCTACTTAATTATGACATATAGAGTTTCTAATTTCAGAGATTATATAAAAGACCGAGAGCTGTCTATCAATAAATCCATACATTCATCTATCCCTCGATCGAGAGAGATCTAGTGAGCAAACTAAGATTTTGTAAATTATTTTTTCAGCGAGCAATTTTTGTAATGCACTAGTAAATCAATAAATATAGTTCTTTTTTTTTTTAATTTTTTCGCATTTACTTTCCGCATTACTTTCTGCAATTGCATTTTGTATTTACTTTCTGCATTCTTAATTTTAATTATGGGTTCCGTTTTCTTCTACCTTTCTTCTACTTTATTGATTCTAATGAGCAAGTAAACTCTTTCTTGCTAGGATTTGTAAGATAGGGTAGAATAATGGATGGATAATATTTCTTCAATTCTTTTTAAAATTTTAATTTTTATAAAGTTTAGCAATTTGAATGTTAACCCTCTTATCGGGCGTGCTATCACTTCATGATAGTCACGACCACGATTTGAGATTCGTTAATAATCGTTTTGTTGAGGGCTTGAGATAAATATAGATCAATAGTACGACAAAGGTCAGTAGAGGAAAACCCTAATTCCCTACAAGAAACCTAATCCGCGTTTATCACCATCTCTCTAGTATTAAATAATTAAAAGATAAAAAGAATTAATTTTAAAAACTCCATCTATTAACTACTAAATACTATAAACCTTACAAACCCTTCTATTATAAACTTTTAAAACCTTTCTAGTATAAAACAACAACAATCCCACTTTCCTTCTATTAACTCGTCTAAAATAAGAAAAACAGTTCACTGTTTCCCTACGGACGACCCATACTCATTGCGGCTAGCTATTTACGACACCGTTATTGATTGCGGTATTTACAACACACTTTTTCGCATATCCAATCAAATGGAGCTGTGGCCGGGGAAACGGTCGTCATATTTTTCTTGTTATTCGGATTGATTTCTAATAAAAAAATCAGGAACATAAAAATATAAATAAATAAACCGCATATTGTATTTTTAATAATTTTTGTGCGAGTTTTGCGAGAAATCTGGAGCATTTGGAACGAACGAACATAGATTCAGAGATTGTCTAATAGGAGCAGAGAAGTATTGGAGTGTAGTGCCAGATTTTGAAGGGGAGATCTCATCATACGACGGCGGAACCGCGGACAAAAGAGGTATTTAGCGGCAGAAGCGCGGCCAATTTGGGGAGTTAAGCCCCCAATTTTTTTTGGTATTGTCCTAACATTTTCCTCTCTCCTCTGAAGCTCCAATAAACCGTTTTTACCTACAGCATTCTTTGCAAACAGCGCAACTAAAAATCTTTTTTTTTGTTTTAGATTTTGGTTTGTTTTACATATTTAAAACGGATATTAAAGGGCAAGAAAGCCAAATTCACATTAGGTGGGAATTTCATCACCCTTCCTAGGCCCCACAAATCACAAACAAGCATACACATCACCCTACATTAATACAAAATATCTATACCAAGGCTCTAAAGATAGCCGCGCTCAATTAGAAAAAAAGAGGGTCGTGGGTAATTTATTGCTTATCCGCATTTCTCTTGTGGTGTCTAAGATAAGTGTGACTAAGGAAAGCGGTTATTTAATTAGGCCCACTATTTCGGTGATTTGTATAGCGGATAACTCTCACTTACCTGGCATTTACCTGATTGCAAGATTGATAAGAAGGTGATAGAGGATTGATCCTACGTCTTGTCCTTTGGAAGTCTAGTGATTTGTATAGCGGATAACTCTCACTTACCTGGCACTCACCTATCAACCGTGTAAAAATTCAACACCTTCTTATGTTGATAATGTTTTTAAGGCTAGTGAGGAAACTTCTTAACTTATGTCTATTACTGAGCATATTGTGAAGGCTCGTAACCGAAGTTTCATACCTTTCACTTCTCCAAAACCGTTAGATCAACAATTACAATTATTTCCATATGAAAAAATTGATACTCTTTTTGAAGCGAATATGGCAACTTCTAAACCAATGACCATTGCTGAGAAAATTGCAAAATCTCGTCGCCAACAATTCAACCAAACTCAATCTTCTTCATATCAAAATGTTGATTATAATTCTCTTTATGAAAATTGGATACACCCTTCTATCTCTTATCAACAGTACTACACTTTCACACCCTCTCATATTGATACTTCTCTTGAGGCTAATCTGGCAATTTGTAAACCCATATCTATTGCGAAACATATTGAGCCCGTTCGTAGCCAACAATTAAACACATTCCAACCATACTCAGCTATTTCACCTTATATAGACAGTGCTTCTGAACATCAATTAGGAAGTTCCACAGTTCAAAGAGAATTATTCATTGAAACTTCATCACAAACCATGTCTAGTCTTGAACTAGAGTTGGAATTGATTAGTGAAAAAGAACCAGGGATCCCTCCAAGTGAAACCAGAACCAATTCTTTTGATCTCGACACTTTCCATCCTGAACCCCAACCGAATGTAGTTGATGATCAACCGCTTAATAATCTAATTGATGAGGTGCCCGAGAATAACATGTTTGACTTTTTCAATCGTGAGTGTGAAAGAGAGCCTTATACCTTTTCAAATCAAACCGATCCTTATCCGACTACACTTGACATTTCAAACCTTCTAATTCCATCAAGTGAACGTAGCGATCCATCGATTGAGGATAATATAATTGATGAATTTTTGAAAAACTATTCGTTTGATTTGACTAAAGGTGTAGTGAGATCGGTAATGAGAATATCTTTGAAGATGAACTCACTATGTTGGATGAGTTGGATTCTCCGACCCATCATGTCCCTTCCATTGATTGTGAACATCTTCCCGTACATTTAAGTGATTCTATTCTTACCACCAACCTATTCGATATGTAAAACGATATTAAGCCTTCATCTCTCATATCTGGTTCAATAATACCCGACACCCAGATTCGTTTACCCATTTCATATTCTTTCACTTTCTTTGGTTCTTCTTCTCATCTTCTTTCATTTCCACCGAGTTTTGATGAATTACATTCCGATATTTAGAGTTCTAGAATAAGGTAGATAAGCTTTTTGAGTCTCCTACCTCCGTAATTTCTAACAAATCGAATGTTTTGAATCCTGATGTGCAACACATTGACCTTGAAACTTTCAATCTTCTTAGTGGCTCTGCCTATTCCTCTTATTCTTTTCTTTCCGATAAAATCATCATTCGGAATATTGATGAAAGTTTCGAAAATATTTTCGCCGAAGAACTCGCTTTCCTTGAAGACTTGGATATTGTAATGAATCAATCTCTACCGAAAATTCGTGCGCCTCCCTTTGAGGCTGAAGAAGTTGAACCACCACCCGTTCTTCTTATCACATACAGAATGCGACAATTCTATCCATTCCATATCTTTCACATTCTCGTTTTTATTCACCATCACTTTTTCGTCTCTAACAACCGAGACGTAAAACCTTTCGGACACACCTCTTCTCTTCTCATCTCTTATCGTTACTCTTATTTCTATTTCTTCTACTTGAGACATGGTACAAACTCCATTCTTATACAGTCTCAAGTTTTCTTCACGTCTATCTGTTACACGATCTTCTACCAACTATGGTGTTACCTTGATAAAATATTTGAATGGTTGGCTTTAAGTTTTGGTCATTGTAAAGATTTGTGTAGACCGATAATACTTAAGCTTCTCTTATGATGAATTTCAATGAAAACACTGTTTTACTCAAGTCTGTGAGGGAAGAATAAAAACATTTTTTTAAACATGGCTCTTGAAAACAAAGAAATTTTTGCACGATTGTGAGCCAAGAACAAATTTGGGGGAGCATTTCACTGTCATTCACTCTTTACCCTTTCTTTATGCCATCTTATTAAATTGTTCCTCCTAATCTTCTATTTTTGAGCTTACAAGACAACATCAGTGAGAACACTGCTACAAACAAGTTTGGGAGGGATGGTTTGTATGGATGGTTTGTGCGCATATGTAAATTTTGCATTATCATGTAAATACTGCATTGCATATTTTTTTGAAAATAAAAGTTAGAAAGTGAAAAAAAATATATGGAAGAAAGGAAAAGATCTAAGAAATGCAAGAAAATTAAATATTTTAAAACAAAACTAGTAATACGTAGTCATGGGCTATTGTCCCAAGGGTTAGTAAGATAAAGAAATTACGAATCTACGGATATAAATAAATATTAAAAAAAGTCCCTACTCTGGAATCCAAATTTCTGAATGTTGATACCCTACTATACACATTTGCACATGATTGATCTTTATCTTTGTGTGTCGGTTTAGAAAATAGAATTCACAATCAAAGAATTATTTGACCGCAATCAATAACGGTGTCGGTTTGTAGCGCATTAATGAGTGCGGATCGTCCACAGGGATTGCGCGATTCGTTCGTATTTTGTTTTGTTTGAATCGAAAATTTAATAGAAAAAGAAAAGAAAACGATTCAAGATTTATATTGATGAGTTTCAAGAATCAATTATTCTAATCAAGAATCAAGAAAATGATAAACATCAAGAATCAAGTATCGATAGAATTCCAATCAATTTAGGTTTCAAGATTTGAAGTAAAGCTCGTAGGAATCGAATAAATTGTAGATGTGAAGAAGATTCAAGAATACGATTTCTTATCCATTAACAAGTTGATACTAAATCGATGTAGATTCATCAAGATTTAAGGATCTTGCGAAGAATTAGGGTTCCTCATCCTATCCTTTGTCCTTTCGATAAATCACATTCACTAGATAGCTTCTATGAAATCGAACGATCGATCGTTGATCTCTAGATCGTACGAAAGGAATCAAGAACACGTTCGCGTCGATCTAGATCATCGATCATTCGATTTTCAAGAATTTACAATTGTTATAGGACTTAAGAAATCATTTAAAGATTCGTCAACATCATCATTCTACAATCGTTTCGATTCCTCCACGAGCGGAGTTTTATTCAAGCATCACCACGAAGAATACATTCAAGAATTGAATACGGATCATAATGCTCGAATTGAAAATAAGCAAGTTTAAAGAATCTTCACCTTTATTATATCAACAATTAGTTACAACTCTCAAGAACTACAAGAGGATAGAACTTTGATCGTCGATTCTTGCGTCTCTCGGCTCCTTGAGTCATGGATCGGCTTGGATCTCGTGCTCCGTTGAAGTCCGGCTTCGCTTCAAAGGATTGTTGAAGACTTGCTTTGCTTGCACTCAAAGGATCTTGAATTCTTGATCTTGATTGGGATTAAGGTTAGGGTTTTGAGGTGGTAGGAGTTGGTTGAAGAACTAGAATGGGGGAGATTAGAGATTGATTAGCTTTCAACCCTAATTTTTGAACAACAATGAACAACCATTTCTAGTGAGCCTTGGGGTCTTTTTATAGGTTTCCCAAACCCTAGCTCTAGGAATTTGAATTTTGAATTTCCCTCCAAAAGTTAGTTATAGGAAGAGGCTTCTAGAAGTAGTTAGTTAGGGCTTAGCTTCTACCCTAAACTAGGAGGTTAGGGAGAAGGTTCTAGGTCCTTAATGGAGTTTATGTGAAGCTTGTTATGGAAGCTTGGGATGTTTAGTTAGGAACTCTAGGGCTTGCTGATCTGGCAGAAGCTTTAGGATCTTTTTGGAATTTGCAGTGGTTTTCTGAGATGTAGGAGCTGAGCTGAGAATTATGAAGCTAAATTGGGGTGGTGAAGTGGCATGGCCGCCGCGGAACCGCGGCGCAAGGTGGCTCTGGCCGCGGTTCCGCGGCCACTTGGCTTCCTTGATGCTTCATACTTAATGGTATGTTTGCTTCTGTACTTTGATGCATTTTCTGATATGTTGAATTCCTGAATTCCTTCTAGATAATTGCCAGATTCCAAATCCATGAGTTGGCGTCTTTTTAACAGTCTTCGTTTGTAAATTTGACCGATCTTCTGTAATGTCCTGCACAGACTTCGAAACACAAGTTGCGATATATAGGAATGATGCCATGCTATGAAATACAGTCAATTTCCCTTATAGTGCCGGTTTTAAATTCTAACACATGCAATCTGATATTTTACGACTGATTTGCTAATATGTGCAATATGAATACCGAACACTTCTAGATGAGTGCAAATGATAGGGAAATTGCCGGTTTAAAGATGCAGTATTTTCGACTGATCAAATTCCCCCAAACTTATTTTCGATCGTCTCGAGCGAACTTTTTATTAAAAAGAAAGGAGAAAATAAAGAAAGAGAAAAACTAACTAGCACACTTTCGTAGGCAACATGATTGCACTGAGCACGTGCAACAAGCCTTTAAATCTCTAGGTGTCCCTAGTAAGAGGAGTGTTGTCTCCTGAGGGTTTTTAGCGGATTGCACCCAAAAAATCCAATAATAAAAGAAAGATCATGAATATTACATTTAAAGACAAGAATTGTAAAAGAAAAGCTTTGAAAATTAGGGTTTCCAAGCAAGCTAGTTTTTCGGTTGTCATGAGCCCTATCTTAATAGTCATGAAAAGATGTCAGAAATCACGTCCTCCCTCAATAAAATATCGTCTTTATTCTTTATTCCTATCTTTCTTCCAAATATCGATCATATAACCCTGCGTGTGTGTAAAGACATCCCTACACCCGGAGAATTCAATTCAGTATGTCTGATATAATGTCCAAGTCCCATGTGGAGAAACCACTGTGTGACAACCAAAGTATAACCGATCGTAGTATAGGAATATCACTTCCTACTCTGTGTATGTCATCCAAATACCATGACATCACACCCTACTACTTTCTCAACAGATCCATCCCCTATTCTGACGAAGTCAAACCTATGACTGTCACATCAGAAATTGATGATCTATCTCCGCTATATCTGCTTTAGTCTATAAATAGACATAAGCCTCCTGTCCACCAATGCTTCCGTTGCTCCCACTGACCACGACAACCCTCTGGCAGAGTCATATAAACATACACTTCTAAAGCAAGTTTAGAACGACGCTATACTCATCCTCCTGCTGGGTCTCACAGTCTGGAACAACAGCAATGGCAAGTGTGGGTAAACAAGAACTTCCCTGTCACCGTCTTTGAGGCTACCGGAGTACCTCTCGGGTGCCTGAAGTTACCCACCTTATCTGCGGAGTGGCCAATGGAATGTCTAGCCAGATTGAATCTTTAGATTCCTATGAAATCTTCAGTAATCGTTTGTGGTTCTGGAATCACTTCCAGTTCTACCATACTCCCACTACTGTTTTTCTGAAAAAATCCATTTTAATAAAACTGTGGCGAGTCAAGAACAATATCACTATTGATCTTCCAGATGGTAGAAAGTCAACCCTCGTCATAGCCTGGGTCAACCCACAAACAACCATTACAGAAACATGCCTTGAGTTATCCAGAGTCTGGTTTTAAGCATAAGCCGGACAACTCCCCGTACCTTAACATCGTTAAGATATGAACTGTTCTATATCCAATATAGAACCAGAGGCACTGATTTAATTGAACCAGATTCAAATCATGCAGCTGTCTCCAGTGCATGTCAACTAAATGGAAGAAGGCCGATCAGCGTTACTCAACTTAGGAATGCTTCCAATTATGAGTAACCTGAAAGAGAAGCAAGTTCTCTTAATCATTACTATCAACTGAACACCATACACAAGTATCTATATCTTCGATCACTTTGAAAAATCCCGATACTTGCAATACCTGGTTCTCTACTTTATTCAAATACCTACAACTTCTCAAAATTCGGACCCTGTGTTTCCACGAAACACCTGTCTAAAAACTAGAGAAGTCATAAGTAAACCGAATATAATACGAGAACCAACCCCTCTGTCCTGATGGACCCTGGACAACATACAATACTCTGTATAAGTCCCTTGAGTCTGATAACTCATTCACTGTGTGTCGTAGGTTGAAAACTGTACTTATGGTTAAGAAGAATTACACCGCTGTTTAATACTCCTTACCTAACCATCCACTGATAAAGGTAAATGTCATAGACATAATTTCAAAAAGATATATCTCACTCTATGAAAATAGACGTACAGATATATCAATTTGAAATTGGTGCACAACAGCGGATATTCAAAACCAAATATTTGCCGTCCGGCAAACAACCCGGGTGACTTCCTCAAATATCACCAATTACAACGAATCCCGATATAATGAGGATGATCACCCAATTCCCAATAACTTACTCCCACTCATCATCTGTAAAACCATACAGATGTGAGAATCATACCTGGTAAATACATACTCTGGAGTAAGTATCTAATCGGGAAATCAGTTTTCTTTTAACATTACACAGTGAAACTGAAACATTGAAATGTTTCGATGGGGTATCCTGGTATTTCTTGTAATGCCTCTTCCATAATCCATATTCACAACTGTAACCGTGTAATTCTTTGCCATCTTTCCAAATCCCTTTCTATGTCTTTAGTCATTACCTTCTGCATACCCCTTTAGGCCAAATGGTTTTCTTCCTTCCCTACCGTTCGGCACCAGCCTATGGTTTGGAAGAAGAGTATCCAATAAGCATAATGGGTGTACTGTCCTAATTCCAGGAGCACTCGCAATGCGAGAGAAGGTGAAGATAAAAGACAACCGAATAAACCTTATTCCTATTTCTCCCGAACCAGAATCCATCCCCGAACTGGAATGAGTTCCTTTCGAGTTCGTATATAACCATATGATGGAGTATCCAATAAACTGTGGATCTTCGTAGTGATACGGAGTGTTCTGGAGAAATACAAAGGTGATTTAAGGATTGGCGAAGAAATACTTGGTTTGGTCGTGAATAGCAGTCGCAATTTACTTTGCCCTCTTACTAATCCCTTGCTTTGTCTTAACTTAATATCTTCTGCACACCATCGTTATGCTAATTGGTTTTCTTCATTCCCCACCGTTCGGCACCAGCCTAAGGTTTGGAAGAAGACTATCCAATTTGCGTAATAGGTGTACTACTCCTAAACCAAGGAGTACTTGTAACCTGAGAGAAGGTAAAAGGAAAAAACAACTGAATAGTCCAATTCGTTTTCTCCAGAACCGGAAACCATCCTCGAATAAATTCCTTCGAGTTCGTATATAACCATACGATGGTTTTGTCCAATGGAAGTGGACGTTCGTAGTAATACGGGGTGTCCTGGAGAAAAGGGTAAAAGTAGGAGTGGCAATGAGGTTTGCAACTCTGACAATCCAAAAGCCAGTGTTAAGAAGGTTCGGTCAACTTGGTCACTGAGTCATAGTCTTAGGGTCGGGTCAATGGTCGCTGCCGAAGAGAGAGAGAAAAGAAACACTCAGCGTGCACTCTAACCTAGATCAGAATGGTTACCAATTTATCTAATCAGGAAACCTCCCACTGTACCGTCAAATTCTCCTCCAAACCTGAAAGAAGAATTAGTCGGGATCACCCGAGTAGTAAACCAACTCATCAGTGGGAATCGGGATCCAACTATCATCGCATGATAACGTGACAGAATCCGCTCACGCTATCACACTCCAGAAGGTATGCGCATATCTGGTAAGTTTCAGTTTCTTTAGAAACTCCCGATGTGATTTTTGCTCCATGCTCTTATGACCTTGACTTTGGCCAACATATCATAAGTCACATGTCAAGTTCTACCCGTCATTCTCCAGGTTAAATTGAGCCCACCCGTACATACCCTTGACTTTGGCCAAAATAGTAGTACGACTGCCCTAAACCAACGCATCTATCTATGCTGCATATGAATACCCAATAGCTACCAATCACTGTGCCTTGACTTTGGCCAACATACACAGCTTGAATACTATTGACCACCCATATGAAATGACGGAGGGCTACGAATGGTTTCTGGCGAAAACCTTTAATGTAATGAACTTGATATCGTTGAAGGAACGGATAGCTTTTTAAAAATATCGTGACGAAAACCTTTGCTAAAGAGGTCACTCCCGATGAAGGGATCTCGGCTCTTTCCCCGTAGAATGAGGTGCAGGATATTCCAACTGAATACCACGGTGCAAAGCAAAAGTAATCGGCTATAGTGAAGTTAATGCCCTGACGCAAACTTTTTGTCCAAGGGGTCACTCCCGGTGAAGGGATCTCGGCCCTTGCCTCGTCGACTGAGGAGCAGGATATTCCAACTGAATACCACGATGCAAAACAAAAGAGAACGTCCTTGCAATAACAGCTTTTTCTGAAAAGTGTTCCAACAACATCAGAATAGGTTTGTTTAACTTGCATTGATCCGAATCAACGCAGTCCCATCAATGGATCACACCACAAAGAACGAAATATAATGATGTACGTATATGCCATCCGCATTCGCCACTGGGTCCCGTCATTACCCGTTAGGTTAGCTAACTAACGACAGAACGGGGACTGGACTAGCGCCGATGCAAAACATATACAACATCTACTAGTATATATATCAATATATAATATTTCGCTCAAGGCATGATAAAATGCAACATCACAGAAATGTACAGCATCACAGAACAATACAGATATCTGGGATCCCCGGGTTTCACAGAGCCACTACTGAAACCCGACGTTCCCCTGGTCGTGTGGATAGCCTGTGCAATGAAATCCTAGACCCCTACGGGCGCGGCAAGTTACCCGCCAAAACCTGAAGCGAGGCAGCCCCCTTCAGCAATGTGAATGTACCACCCGGCACTTCACGGAATTCAGTAACTTAGGCAACCCTCCTGGGTCAACCTGTACCCCCTGCGAGTGCGGCGAATAGCCCGCCAATTCTAGAGTGAAGCCCCCTCCGTCTCAATGCCATGAGATGCGGGCTTGTTGCCCTCTAGAACCCGGCTATCCGTGCACCCCACCTTGGGGTGATCCTAGTACAGGAAGTAAAATATACATACAACGGGTACATCGACCGCAACCTGGTCGTGCCCTAAAATAATAATACAAACAGGCAGTGACGACAGTCCACATGTCGGACGCTCGCCCCGCAATATCAAATGTATATAATACAACAAAAACTGTACTAGCATTGCATCCAGGCTATCCCCCACGACCAATCCGCAACATCACAGCATAACACAGAACAACAACATAAATGTCACGTTCGCAAATCCGTCTAACCGGGCTATAGCAGTTAGACAGGATTTACCGATCGAGTGACATTCACGGTCGCAGATATAATGTAAATACTGTGAACCAATGTGTTTAAAATATCCGATCGATCAAATTTACCAAGTGGGCCCCAAAGCACTACTGTAGCACATAAAGAAATTCTGGGCCCAAAAATAACATTCCAGAAACCACATTTTCAACCCAGGAATCACTGCATGAAATTTGGTGCAGTGAGCTCACTTTTCGACGGCGGAACCGCGGCCAAATGGGGGTTACCGCCGCGGTTCCGCGGCTATACAGAGAGTTCAGCCGACCAAATTTCACCAGTATTCCCATAACACCCTGCACATCTCTCTGCAATGTACTGAAAAATTTTGACTCCAAAAAATTTCGACAGAAACTGATGCTATGAAAAATACGGGTTTTGGAATTTTGTTCGATCGAAAGAGTAAGCACATTAGACCAAGCTAGACTAGGTTAATGGCGAGGCTCTGATACCACTGTAAGTGTACGGCGGCGCCCCGGCCGTCAATCTGAGGCCGGAATGCGGAAGCGATGCTAAACTTTAACTTTTCAAACCGGCACCACCGCGCACTATAAACCCGGATCGGGCCATTAATCTAGTCCTAGCTAACTACAAGATGGGTTAGTGAGATATACCGAGCGATCCGTGTCCTTCGGTCTTCTCGTCGTCGTCCCGATCTCCCTGCGGAATCTTCGGTCTCCACCAAGTCGCCGGAAGGGCACCACGTCGCCTGCTTCTTTTACGGGCTCCCACCTCTATACCGAGGCAACTCGGGCACGAAGTTGGCGAGCCGACGTGCCTAAGATTTGCTGTAGGTTATTTGTAGAACTCTTTGTCTCTTGGGGTTTTTATGGAGTTGCCATATGGTGGAGGAATTGATATAAACTTTTGGAGATGGAGTTGTGGGGATTTTTCCAAGCCAAAGATACAAAAATCCCACACCAAATAAAATGGGCAGCCCCCCTAATGAGCTTGGCCGGCCACACCCAAAAATGAGAGGAGAGCAATGAGAGTGTGGTGAGTGTGTGAATCAAAAGAATGAGTGAGACAACCAATAATCCAAGGGAGAGAGAGAAAAGGCTATCATGCAAAGAAATGATCACTAGGAAAGTCCAACACTCAAACAACAATCATCACTTCCAAAAGTCATGCCATCATGAAGATAGAAGTCAAGCAATGATGGATTAATCAAGTCAATGGATGGTGCACCCATCATGAAAACCATCATGATGCAACAAAATGCAAAGAACACCCTCCACAAATGCTTATTTGCACAAATGCAAATAAGCCCTCCTCCACCAATCTTCGGCCATTGAAAGATACAAATGAAAATGGCCGAAACGGAAAGCAAACTGGCAACTCAAGAAAACTGGTCCCGTAATAAATTACTGGAAAAACCCCGATACTGTGTATACACACCCGCATCTGTATTCTGACCGAATACAAATGCAATGAGACAAATCTACACTGTACTATACTAGGATCCGGCTTAAACCAAAGCCGGCTAGTATTATCCGTCCGATCCTGATCCGTGCAATACCGCATGTATCTAATCGAACCCTGCCATATGTCCATACGGCCTCTAGTACTAACCGTCCGATCCTGATCCGTGCAATACCGCACGTATCTGATCGAACCCTGCCATATCTCCATACGGCCTCTACAGCGTTTCGCCCGAAACTTGAGTAACTGAATGTGGGGGACTCTAAAGAGTCGTCAATACTATGGCTGTGGATTTAACCACTAGCACGTCAGAGGTATTAGCCATACATGACGGGCTACCAGCTATTGACAAAAAGGGACGTCGATGAGCGAACTCATCCTGACACCCTACTGAGCCTGTCAGTGACAATATCCGTACAGTCAGGTCCGTTCGTCTATGAGCATCGCATGGCGGGCCTAGGGGGTTGGTAAAAGTCAGACCCTCAAAAGCGGTACAAGTCGTGTCAGAGATCAGCCCAGAACACCCTGAGATACTACTGAAATACCTACCAGTAAATCTCCTGCCTTGGCCAAGGACTTTTCATGTTCTGGCTCTCCTAGACACAGCGCGACCTCACCCCCAATACCGGGAGAGACGAACCCCTGAAGATCCGCTCACTGCCTCCATGTGGCTCGGGACTGTACCCAACTAAAACCTGTTTGCACGTCTCCTTTGAGCGTGGTAGGGTAGTAATCAAAGCACAGTGGGAACTCACACGAGACAAATGACGATCCCCAGGTCGATGAACTAACCTGTACACATGTCACCAGGGAACTGCTATCTGACGTCAGGTATAAGACCAACTAGCATGTTCCCGGCGAGTCCTGTCCGGTGTACTCATAACCCAATGAGCATCTGTATACATCTTAGGTGAACCAACTGACACCAGTGGCTTGTGAGACCGGCCACCGCCCCTCGTCGGGGTCTCGACTATATACACTAGTCTACTCTGGAGTATCGATGCCCTGTCTCGAAACTCCCACGACTAGGGACCTTTTAAGGATGTGCTTATAGACTACCAGCTCCCACGTATATGATCGCCCTCATACTGCTGCCAGTCAAGCATGAATCCTAGGGGCTCTATCAACGTGTAATAGTGACCTGTCAGGTCACCTAAAGCAGTACACGATGATAAAGATAAACCAGATAGCATACTATCATCTTGAGTAAGACTGTCCTACCGGGATAGGTCCTTCCTCAATCATTGCAATCACGTGCCTGTGATCCAATAATTGACTCTGAGGGCACTATCTCCAACAGTATACTGGTATTGTCTCTTTGTTACATGTTGATAAAGCCATTAGGATGTGTACTTGACTACCAGGACTATGATGCATATCATACTAGTGGGGCTAGGGTAGTCCACAAGTACATCCTTTAATTGTTCCTAGTCGAGGGAGTATTGAGACGGGGCATCGATATTCCAGAGTAGACTAGTGTGTACGATTCTTGACCCTGTATGGGGTGATGGTTGATCCCACAACCATTGGTGTTTGACATCAGAGAATGTGCACATGTGCTCATTGGAGAATGGGTACACTGAAAAGGACTCGCCGAGAACTCCTAGATGGTATTATACTTAATGTCAGATAACAGTTCTCTGGTGACACTGGTACATGTTAGTCTGTAGACCCGAGACCGTCATAGTGTCTTGTGTGATTCCTACTGTGCTTTGATTTCTACCGTGCTTTGATTTCTACCTTACCATGTTCAAGAGAGTGTGCAAAACGGTGGTTTTTGGGTACAGTCCCGAGTAACATGGAGGCAATGAGTGACAGGAGGGGATTCGTCTCTCCCGGTATTGGGGGTTGATGTTGCGCTGTGCTCGATTGGCCATAACAGGAAGTCCCTGTCCAGGGCGGAAACTGAGATTTATTGGTAAGTGTTATCAGTAGTTTCTCGACCCGTTATGAGCCTCACGTCGGCATGACTTATCAAGTTATTAGGGTCTGACGTTTACCACCCCCAGACTCGATATGCGACATATTAGACGAAGAGACCGAACTGTATGGTAGTGTTACTTAATTGATTCACGGGAGTATGAACAAGCTTGCTAGTTGATCTTCTGATCGCTCAATACCCGGGTATCGGTTATGTCCAGCTAGTACCGCTGACGGCTTGTGGGTAACTGATATGATCATTACCTACTGCCGGCGTATTGATGAGTCTTAAGAGTCCTACACAGAGATTTCCTGGCTTAAGCGAAACGAAGTAGGGCACATATGTGATATGTGCGGGACAGAGATTAATACGTGTATGTAATACTGTATTCTAATCTCGCGATATATGATATTAGTCGGTTGTACGTGATATAGCCGGATTATTGAATCAAGTGTTGATTTACTAATTTAATATATCATTATATATTTGATATATTAATATATATTAACTAATATTAGCTCACTTAAGAATTGTTTTCTCTAAATATATTTAAATATATATGTGATATATATTAATGTATTTTTTTATGTGTCATGCTAGATGATACATAAGACTTGGGTGTATAAGACTCATACCTAACTTAAGATAATTTGGGTGTTTAAATATTAAGGGAAAAATCAAAATTAGGTGGAAATTAGCAAGGCTTGAGATGCTTGTCAAAGCATGGAGAATTTTTGACTTAAGTCCACTAATTTTGTTTTACTCTAGATATTTATTAACCTAACCATTATGTTTAGCCCTGGTTTAGTCTCTACATGAGTTTATATGAGATATTTTCTCACCCATGGTTCATGACTGTAACATTTCAGAAATATAAAATATTATTTTTGGAAATTTAATATTAAAATAATATATTTCGTGAAAACTACCCGATTTGCGAAATTGGGATTTTCGTAAAGTGGTATAAGTGTATACCAATATTTAAAAATTTATCGGAGAATAAAATGATTTATTTATTTTAATGATATTTATCGGATTTTGGATAAAATCTGTGTTTGTACTTTTTTCATGATTTTGCACCATGTCATGTGCATGTGTGCATGTGTGTGGTTGTGAGTTTTGGGAGATAGAGAATGAGAAAGGAAATGAAAAGGAAAAGAAAAGGAAAGGAAATGAATTGAGTGTGAATAGACTCAATTTGATGCCATAGACAAAAGAGATTTTTATGAAAGAAACAAAATAGATATTTGTGAGGTGGGTGAGAATAAGAGAGAGTGAGTGTAGGAGAGAGAGGGGGCTGCCATTCATTCATCTCCCCTATTATTTCTTCATCTCTTTGCTTCTTATTCTTCAACCTCACTACCTTTATGCCTCATCTTCAAATAATTCTCAAAACCCTATGCCCTCTTCACTAAAAACATGCACACCTCCATTCTAAACACTTAGAACCTTCCAAGTTTGGATTTTGAAGACTTGGGCAACTCAAGAAAGTTTTTTGGCTGCAAATAAGGCAATCCATACACTTTAGTTTAGTTTTTGGTGTTAAATATCGTATTTCTAGTTAGAAATTGAGTTAATGAGGTTATCGATTTTAGAATATTATAAGTTGCTGTCAAGTGGTCATTTGAGGTGTTGGGAGTATTTACAAGACCTTAGAGAGTGTTCTATTGACCTGGAATTGATTTTAGAACCCGAAACACGAAGTTAGAATTGTTCCGTGTCAGTTTTGTGAAACCTTAAGGCCTACAGGGAATCTGGGATGACCTGGGAAGTTTCTGAGAAAAACAAACAACTTTAGAGACCTATTGAAGACACTAGGAGACTACCCTGAGAAGACGAACACCAACGGAGCATAACGGGCCGAGCTCGCTGGATTTTGGGTGTAGGTGGCCGGCCACTTGGTGTTGGTTAGTGCTGGAATTGGTCCAGTAGCTCATAAACTTTATATACAACACCCTATACTTGTTTGTTTTGTTCCTATTGACCTGAACCAAAATCTGAGAGCTATTGTGAGTGGTTTTTGGTTAAGTTTTCCTTATTTTGGAATTCTTGGTTTTAGTATTTGATATTGTATTGGGTCGTTGGATGTTTGTACGTCAATGACGAGGGTTGTTTGGTTGGTTTTGCATGCGTAGGCGATAGGTTCTAACCTATGAGCGCACCGTGTGCCGTATCGGTTTTCGAACATTGATTTTGATGTTATTGCGATATGTGTTGATATTGTAGGTACCTTCGCGTGGATTCCGAGATGACGAAGCACATCGACTACGGCTAAGCGAGGAGTTTAGCAGGTGAGTAGATGTATATCTACGGGGGAAGTCGGGTGGATGGCGTATAGCACCCCCGCAAGCATTGATATGGAATATCGTTTGATTATTATATCCTGATAAATGATATGCGACGGAAATGATTATAGGATTTAATAACGATAATATGATAAAAGTTGACCCTAATGAACACAGTGACATATGAGAATATGAAATGAGAAGTGAATCATGATAGGTACGAATTGAAAGAGAACGAGTATACGATGTGATATGATGACTTACTATGATATGTCATTATATGGATGCGAGTCGATATAAGATGGTTGATACCTTTGTCGGTCCACGATATGAGATTGATACGGATGTGACCTAAGATATAGGTATATATACATATATAATGTAGTGAATCTTGAGTGATATGCCGTACGATGGATTATACCGTATGTGATGTGGTGAGGCTGGATGCCGATTTATAGATTCACCGACTCGGATATATTGTAGACACGTATACCTTATAGCATTTAGCTGACGATGTACTTTATGCTACGTTCATAACATTCTCATTGCATTGTAGATATACCTGTGCTAGTACACCTACACCATTATCGATGATGCGTATGTTACACTTACACATATTGGCCGGCTCACACACCTTCTGTAAGTGCACGACGGCGCCCCGGCCGTCAATCCGATGCCGGAATGCGGAAACAATAACTTTTCTATAAACTAGAACCGGCACCACCACGCACTAAAAAACCGGATCGGGCCATTAATCTAACTCTAGCAAACTAGAAAAAGGGAAGGAAGCTATACCGAGCGATCCGTGTCCTTCGGTCTTCGGCCTCCACTCCGATCTCCTCGCAGAATCTCTGGTCTTCAGCTCCTCGTTGGAACGGGCACCATAACGACGGGTTCTTTTACGGGCTCCCACCTCTGGACCGAGGCAACTCGGGCATGAAGTTGGCGAGCCGACGTGCCTAAGAAATGCTGTAGGCTCGTGTAGAATCACTTTGTCTCAATGGGGTGAAGTTGCCTTTGATGGAGGTGAAGAAAGAAACAACTTTGGAGGAAAATGGTGCTCTCATTTTTCTAGCAAGGAATAAGAAATGAGATGATCAAATTTTCCACACCCTCTCCCTCTCTCTCTCAAGTGGCCGGCCCCTCTAAAATGGTGGAGGAAAAAAGGATCAATTATCCAAGAGAAGAGAATGAATGAATATGAGAAGAAAATGGTCACACCAAAATCTAATCTAAAACCAAATCAACTCACATCTCATAACCAATCACAATAAATGCAAAGGATGAGATTAAAATGGAATCTCATGATGAAAGAACTATCATGAAGCCTCAATATATAAATAACACCCTCCATAAATGCTAATTTTCAAACATGCAAATAATCCCCTCCATCATAAAAGTCCGGCCGCGAAGGAACAAGGGAAAACAGGCCGGAACGGAATGCAAACTGGCAACTTCAGAAAACTGATCCCGTAATAAATTACAGGAAAAACCCCGCGACTGCATATACATACCTGCAATTGTATTCCCACTGAATACAAATGCAAAGAGACAAAATCTACACTGTACAATACTAGAATCCGGCTTAAACCAAAGACCGCTAGTAAAATCCGTCCGATCACGATCCGTGCAATACCGCACGTATCTGATCGAACCCTGCCATATCTCCATATGATCTCTACAGCGTTTCGCCCGAAACTTGAGAAACTGGTCTGTGGGGGACTCTAAAGACTCGTCAATACTTTGGTTGTGGATTTAACCACTAGCACGTCAGAGGTATTAGCCTAAACGTAACGGGTTACCAGGTATTGACCAAAAGGGACGTCGATGAGCGAACTCATCTTGACACCCTACCGATCCTGTCTGTGATAATATCCATACAGTCCGGTCCGTTCGTCTATGAGCATCGTATGGCGGGCCTAGAGGGTTGGTAAAAGTCAGACCCCCAAAAGCGGTACAAGTCGTATCGGAGTGTACCCCAGAACACCCTGAGATACTACTGGAATACCTACCAGTAAATTTCCTGCCTCGGCCGAGGGCTTTGTGTAATGGCTCTCCTAGACACAGCGCGACCTCACCCCTAATACCGGGAGAGACGAACCCCTGCAGATCCGCTCACTGCCTCCATGTGGCTCGAGACTGTACCCAACTAAAACCTGTTTGCACGTCTCCTTTGAGCGTGGTAGGGTAGTAATCAAAGAACAGTGAGAACTCACACGAGACAAATGACGATCTCAGGTCGATGAACTAACCTGTACACATGTCACCAGGGAACTGCTATCTGACGTCTGGTATAAGACCAACTAGCATGTTCCCGGCGAGTCCTGTGCGGTGTACTCATAACCCAATGAGCACCTGTATACATCTTAGATGAACCAACTGACACCAGTAGCTTGTGAGACCGACCACCGCCCCTCGTCGGGGTCTCGACTGTATACACTAGTCTACTCTAGAGTATCGATGCCCTGTCTCGAAACTCCCTCGACTAGGGACCTTTTAAGGATGTGCTTATAGACCCCAGCTCCCACGTATATGATCGCCCTCATACTGCTGGCAGTCAAGCAAGAATCCTAGGGGCTCTATCAACGTGTAATAGCGACTCGTAAGGTTACCTAAAGCAGTACATGCTGATAAAGATAAACCAGATAGCATACTATCATTTTGAGTAAGACTGTCCTACCGGTATAGGTCCTTCCTCAATCATTGCAATCACGTGCCTGTGATCCAATAATTGACTCTGAGGGCACTATCTCCAACAATCTCCCACTTGCACTCAAGGCTAATTATTACGATGTCGCATACTCACAGCCCGGTGATACCGAACACCCAACTCCTCTACTAGTCAGTCTCACAAAGCTCGTTTGCGAAACTATTGCGTTCGAGGAATAGCCTCAGTGAGTGGATCCGCTGTAATGTCTCTTTCTATGTCTCTCTTTATCTCAAGTTCGCGGAGAAACCCATCTCCCGAAATTAGCAATACCTGTCTTAGAATATGATTGGATGTCTGATGGGACCTAGTTCACAAGTGAACTCCAAATCCAAACTTCTTAGACTGTATCGTCGACTGAACTTAATCAGTGTCCTGCGTCATGCCTCCCTCAGTACCCTCTTGGACCACCTGTCCATAATACTGCCCCTCGTCAGAAGGAAAACTATAACTCTGACAGCCACTCTGTCATCCAGGTCACCTTGGAAGCCTGGAAGTATAACTGTCTCCCGAAGGAGGCTGCCATTATCATATCCCTAGAACATCAACTTATGTTCCAAAACTGCTTCCGAATGTTTCTCCAGGATTGGATCAATATCTTCTTATTGCATCTCATGCAAAAACAACATCTGGTGTGGTACTTGACATCTCATGATTGACTCAATTGCCTAAGCAAGTGATCTGCCAATCTTGCACATCCCTCTCCCCTTTAGTCTGTAAGACACCTTTAGAGAGGGTGACTCCATCACCTGCAGGTACACTACCGTGCCAAGAGCCGTCCATTCTAAATACTCTTAGAATGCTGTCTAAGTACCCTGATTGAGACACTTCCCAAATCTAGATCTAAAACCATAGATCTAGTAACTAGAATGTCTGATATTAATTCTATATCCTTTGTGGAGAAACCACTTTGTGATAACCAAAGTATAACCGAACGTAGTATAGGAATTTCACTTCCTACTCTGTGTATGTCATCTAAATACCAGGACAACACACCCTACTACCTTCTTAACAGATCTATCTCCTATTCTGATGAAGTCAAACCTATGACTGTTACATAAGAAATAGATGATCTATCTCCGCTTTATCTGCTTTAGTCTATGAATAGACATAAGCCTCTTGTCCACCAATGCTTCCGCTGCTCCCACTGACTACGACAATCCTCTGGTAGAGTCATATACACATGCACTTCTAAACCTAGTTTAGAACGACGCTATACTCATCCTCCTGCCGGGTCTTACAATCTGGAACAACAGCAATGGCAAGTCTGGGTAAACAAGAACCTCCCTGTCACCGTCCTTGAGGCTACCGGAGTACCTCTTGGGTGCCTGAGGTTACCTACCTTATCTGCGGAGTGGCCAATGGAATGTCAAACCAGATTGAATCTTTAGGTTCTTATCAAATCTTCAGTAATCGTTTGCGGTTCTGGAATCACTTCCAGTTCTACCATACTCCCACTTCTGTTTTCTGAAAAAATCCATTTCTATTAAAACTGTGGCAAGTCAAGAACAATATCACTATTGATCTTCCAGATGGTAGAAAGTCAACCCTCATCATAGCCTGGGTCAACCCACAAACAGCCATTACAGAAACGTGCCTTGAGTTATCCAGAGTCTGGTTTTAAGCATAAGCCGGACAACTCCCTGTACCTTAACATCGTTAAGATATGAACTGTTCTATATCCAATATAGAAACAGAGGCACTAATTTAATTAAACCAAATTCAAATCATGTAACTGTCTCCAGTGCATGTTAACTAAATGGAAAAAGGCCGATCAGCATTACTCAACTTAGGAGTACTTCCAATTATGAGTAACTTGAAAGAGAAGCAAGTTCTCTTAATCATTACTATCCACTGAATACCATCCAGAAGTATCTACATCTTCAATCATCTTGAAGAATCCCGATACTTCCAATACCTGGTTCTCTACTTTATTCACATACCTATAACTTCTCAAACTTAGACCTTGCATTTCTACGAAACACATGTCTAAGAACTAGAGAAGTCACAAGTAAACAGAATATAGTATGAGTACCTACCCCTCTGTCCTCATCGACACTGGACAACATACAATACTCTGTACAAGTCCCTTGAGTTTAATAACTCATTCCCTGTGTGCCGTAGGTTGAAAACTGTACTTATGGTAAAGAAGAATTACACCGTTGTTTTAATGCTCCTTACCTAACCATCCAATGATATAGGTAAATGTCATTGACATAATTTCAAAAAGTTATATCTCACTTTATGAAAATAAACGTACAGATATATCAATTTGAAATTGGTGCATTATAACGGATATTCAAAACCAAATATTTGCCATCCGGCAAACAACCCAGGTGACTTCCTCAAATATCACCAATTACAACGAATCCCGATATAATGAGGATGATCACCTAATTTCCAATAACTTACTTCCACTCATCATCTGTAAAACCATACAGATGTGATAATCAAACCTGGTAAATACATACCCTGGAGCAAGGGTTAATTGGGAAATCAGTTTTCTTTTAACAGTACACAGTGAAACTGAAACATTGAAATGTTTCGGTGGGGTATCCCGGTATTCCTAGAAATGCCTCTTCCATTATCCAGATTCACAACTGTAACCGTATAATTCTTTGCCATCTCTCCAAATCCCTTTATATGTCTTTAGTCATTACCTTCTGTACACCCTCTTAAGCTAAATGGTTTTCTTCCTTCCCTACCTTTCGGCACCAGCCTATGGTTTGGAAGAAGACTATCCAATAAGGATAATGGGTGTACTGTCCTAATCCTAGGAGCACTCGCAATGCGAGAGAAGGTGAAGATAAAAGACAACCGAATAAAACCTTATTCTTATTTCTCCTGAACCAGAATCCATCCCCAAACTGGAACAAGTTCCTTTCGAGTTCGTATATAACCATACGATGGAGTATCCAATAAACTGTGGATCTTCGTAGAGATACGGAGTGTTCTGAAGAAATACAAAGGTGATATAGGATTGGCGAAGAAATACTTGGTTTGGTCATGAATAGCAGTCGCAGTTTACTTTGCCCTCTTACTAATCGCTTGATATGTCTTTACTTAATACCTTCTATACACCGTTTAAGCTAATTGGTTTTCTTCATTCCCTACCGGTCGGTACCTGCCTATGGTTTGGAAGAAGACTATCCAATTTGCGTAATAGGTGTACTGTCCTAATCCAAGGAGCACTCGCAACCTGAGAGAAGGTAAAAGGAAAAGACAACTGAATAGTCCAATTCGTTTTCTCCAGAACCGGAAACCATCCTCGAATAAATTCCTTCGAGTTCATATATAACCATACGATGGTTTTGTCCAATGGAAGTGGACGTTCGTAGTAATACGGGGTGTCCTGGAGAAAAGGGTAAAAGTAGGAGTGGCAATGAGGTATGCAACTCTGACAATCCAAAAGTCAGTGTTATAAGAAGGTTCGGTTAATCTTGGTCACTGAGTCATAGTCAAAGGTCGGGTCATGGTCGCTTCCAAAGAGAGAGAGAAAAGAAACACTCAGCGTGCACTCTAACCTAGATCAGAATGGTTATCACTTTATCTAATCCGGAAACCTCCCACTGTACCGTCAAATTCTCCTCCAAACCTGAAAGAAGAATTAGTCGGGATCACCCGAGGAGTAAACCAACTCATCAGTAGGAATCGGGATCCAACTATCATCGCATGATAACGTGACGGAATCCGCTCACGTTATCATACTCCAGAAGGTATGCGCATATCTGGCTAGTTTCAGATTCTTTAGAAACTCCCGATGTGGATATTTACCCCATGCTCTTATGACCTTGACTTTGGCCAACAAATCATAAGTCACATGTCAAGTTCTACCCGTCATTTTCCAGGTTAATTTGAACCCACCCGTATAAGCCCTTGACTTTGGCCAACAAGGCTATATGACTGTTCCAAACTAACGCATCTATCTATGCTGCATATGAATACCCAATAGCTACCAATCATTGTGCCTTGACTTTGGCCAACAAACACAGCTTGAATACTTATTGACTATCCATATGAAACGACAGAGGGCTACGAATGGTTTCTGGAGAAAACCTTTAACGTAATGAACTTGATATCGTTGAAGGAACCGGATAGCTTTTTAAAAATATAGTGACGAAAACCTTTGCTAAAGAGGTCACTCCCGGTGAAGGGATCTCGGCTCTTTCTCCGTAGAATGAGGTGCAGGATATTCCAACTGAATACCACGATGCAAAGCAAAAGTAATCGGCTATAGTGAAGTTATTGTCCTGACGCAAACTTCTGTCCAAGGGGTCACTCCCGGTGAAGGGATCTCGGCCCTTGCCTCGTCGACTGAGGTACAGGATATTCCAACTGAATACCACTGTGCAAAACAAAAGAGAACGCCCTTGCAATAACAGCTTTTTTGAAAAGTGTTCCAACAACATCAGAATAGGTTTGTTTAACTTGCATTGATCCGAATCAATGCAGTCCCATCAATTGATCACACCACAAAAGAACGAAAATAATGATGTACGCATATGCCATCCGCATTCGCCACTGGGTCCCGTCATCACCCGTTAGGTTACTTAACTAACGACAGAGCGGGGACTGGACTAGCGCGGATGTAAAACATATACAACATCTACTAGTATATATATCAATATATAATATTCGCTCAAGGCGTGATAAAATGCAACATCACATAAATGTAATAAGCATCACAGAACAATACAGATATCTGGGATCCCCGGGTTTCATAGAGCCGCTACTGAAACCCGTTCCCCTGGTCGTGTGGATAGCCTGTGCAATGAAATCCTAGACCCCTACGGGCGCGGCAAGTTACCCGCCAAAACCTGAAGCGAGGCAGCCCCCTTCAGCAACGTGAATGGACCACCCAGCACTTCACGGAATCCGGTAACTTGGGCACCCCTCCTGGGTCAACCGTACCCCCTACGAGTGCGGCGAATAGCCCGCTAATTCTAGAGTGAAGCCCCCTCCGTCTCAATGCCATGAGATGCGGGCTCGTTGCCCTCTAGAACCCGGCTATCCGTACACCCCACCTTGGGGTAATCCTAGTACAGAAAGTAAAATATACATACAACGGGTACATCGACCTCAGCCCGGTCGTGTCCCAAAAGAATAATATACAAACAGGCAGTGACGGCAGTCTACATGTCGGACGCTCGCCCCGCAATATCAAATGTACATATAAAACGAAACTGTACTACCATTGCATCCAGGCTATCCCCCACGACCAATCCGCAATATCACAGTACAACACAGAATATCAACGTGAGTATCACGTTCGCAAATCCGTCTAAAAGGGCTATAGCAGATAGACAGGATTTACCGATCGAGTGACATTCACGGTCGCAGATATAATGTAAATACTATGAACTAACATGTTTAAAATTTTCAATCGATCAAATTTACCGAAGTGGGCCCCAAGCACTACTGTAGCACTCAGAGAAAATCTAGGCCCAAAAAGAATATTCCAAAAACCCCATTTCACAATCTAAGACCCTCTGGAAAAATTTGGTGCAGCAAGGACTCAACATGGCGGCGGAACCGCGGCCAATGCATGGGTTTGGCCGCGGTTCCACGGTGGAACAGTGAAGTGATGCCACCAAATTTTTGCAGAACTCTTAGAATTCCATGCAAGTATTTCTGCAACAACCTAAAAAAATTTTCGAGCCCAAAAAAAATTCGACAGAAAGTCATGCAAATGGAAACGCGGTTTTTTTAAAATTCGTTTGATCGAACTTGTTAACACATTAGAGCAAGCTAGACTAGGTTAATGGCTTGGCTCTGATACCAATGTAAGTGCACGGCGGCGTCCCGGCCGTCAATTCGACGCCGGAATGCGGAAACAATAACTTTTCTATAAACTAGAACCGGCACCACCGCGCACTAAAAAACCGGATCGGGCCATTAATCTAACTCTAGCAAACTAGAAAAAGGGAAGGAAGCTATACCGAGCGATCCGTGTCCTTCGGTCTTCGGCCTCCACTCCGATCTCCTTGCGGAATCTCCGGTCTTCAGCTCCTCGTTGGAACGGGCACCACAACGCCGGGTTCTTTTACGGGCTCCCACCTCTGGACCGAGGCAACTCGGGCACGAAGTTGGCGAGCCGACGTGCCCAAGAAATGCTGTAGGCTCGTGTAGAATCACTTTGTCTCAATGGGGTGAAGTTGCCTTTGATGGAGGTGAAGAAAGAAACAACTTTGTAGGAAAATGGTGCTCTAATTTTTCTAGCAAGGAATAAGAAATGAGATGATCAAATTTCCCACACCCTCTCCCTCTCTCTCTCAAGTGGCCGGCCCCTCTAAAATGGTGGAGGAAAAAAGGATCAATTATCCAAGAGAAGAGAATGAATGAATATGAGAAGAAAATGGTCACACCAAAATCTAATCTAAAACCAAATCAACTCACATCTCATAACCAATCACAATAAATGCAAAGGATGAGATTAAAATGGAATCTCATGATGAAAGAACTATCATGAAGCCTCAATATATAAATAACACCCTCCACAAATGCTAATTTGCAAACATGCAAATAAGCCCCTCCATCATAAAAGTCCGGCCGCGAAAGAACAAGGGAAAACAGGCCGGAACGGAATGCAAACTGGCAACTTCAGAAAACTGATCCCGTAATAAATTACAGGAAAAACCCCGCGACTGCATATACATGCCTGCAATTGTATTCCCACTGAATACAAATGCAAAGAGACAAAATCTACACTGTACAATACTAGGATCCGGCTTAAACCAAAGCCCGCTAGTAAAATCCTTCCGATCACGACCCGTGCAATACCGCACGTATCTGATCGAACCCTGCCATATCTCCATACGGCCTCTACAGCGTTTCGCCCGAAACTTGAAAAACTGGTCTGTGGGGGACTCTAAAGACTCGTCAATACTTTGGTTGTGGATTTAACCACTAGCACGTCAGAGGTATTAGCCTATACGTAACGGGCTACCAGGTATTGACCAAATGGGACGTCGATGAGCGAACTCATCCTGACACCCTACTGAGCCTGTCAGTGACAATATCCGTACAGTCCGGTCCGTTCGTCTATGAGCATCGCATGGCGGGCCTAGGGGGTTGGTAAAAGTCAAACCCCCAAAAGCGGTACAAGTCGTGTCGGAGTGTACCCCAGAACACCCTGAGATTGTAGGGTTCCTAGGCACTCTAGTGAGGTCTCACAAGGCATCGAACATGCCATTTTCAATGATTCTAGGTGCCGAGAGACCCGACTACGGATCGTTTGCTAGAAAACTAGGCGAAAAAGCTAACTAGTTAACACTTAACTACAAGATACGGAAATACAACCTTTGTAGATCCGGTGCTCCACCTCCATAGCTCTGCAACGAGGTCCTTTCCGCTGTCCAAATCAAATCCGGGCTCAAGTGTAGGCTTCGTCGGAGAATGGGCAAGCTAGGTCGTCGATGTCCGTGCCGAAGATGATCTACGTCGAGGCATCGCTAAATCAAGCTCCGACTTCACCAAGTCAAGAAACTTGTGAAGAAAACACACTCTACTACTTGGCAAGAGGTAGAGGATGAAGAAATAGGAGTTGGGTTAACTTTAGAATTGGATTTCTCACTCTAATTCATCAATCACCATTGATGAGGTAAGCTTTCTTCTTGAAGTTTAAGGAAGAAGAAGAAGAATGAAAATATATGATAAGTTAATTAAAAACCATAGAAAAATCAAAACTTATCATAATGTTAACTAGAGTCAAGTGTAGAGAATGAATCATGGTTAGTGGGAATGGTTAGGGTTAAGGATGAGATAAGAATGGTTGACTTGATCAAAGTTTCATGAAGCTTCAACTAAACTCCAAATTAAGCCACCATTCTTTTCTCCTCTTTTCCAAAATGAATAAACAAATAAATAAATGAATAAATAAAGGAAATGAAACCCTAACCATTCTTTTAACCATGGTTTAATTCTTTGCACTTAACCAAGTAAACATGTATCATCAAACATGATACAATCAAATGCACAAAATCATATCGCATATGTAATGCGCACACCCGAGTGAGAAAATCCATTTAAAGTGAACCGATACTAGTTAATGCAAAGTAATATATCAAATATATAATTATGCATTAAATAATTAAATCAATACTTGATTCAATGACCCGGTCATGTCGCACACAACCGACTAGTATATAATGTATCGGCTTATCAAATCAACCTTTGATTCGATAACTAGGGTATATCGCATATAACCTAATCGATACATTCATCGCGAGAATGGAATACGGTATCACATACACGCATTATTCTCGGTCCCGCACATATCTCATATGCGCTCCTATTTCGTTTTGCTTGAGCCAGGAAACCTCTGTGTAGGACTCTAAAAACTCGTCAATACGCCGGCAGCAGGCGATGATCATATCAAACACCCACAAGCCGCAAGCGGTCTGCTAAACGTAATGGCCACCTGGGTATTGAGCGATCTGAAGATCGACGAGCAAGCCCGCTCACACTCCAGTGAATCCAACCAGTAACACTACCGTACAGTCCAGTCTGATCGTCTGATATGTCGCATATCTCGCCTAGGGGTGGTAAAACGTCAGACCCCAATAGCTTGATAAGTCGTGTCGATATGAGGTCTATAACTGTTCGAGAAACTACTGGTAACACTTACCAGTAAATCTCAGCAACCCTGGCCAGGGATTTCCTGTTATAGCCAATCGAACACAGCGCAACATCAACCCCCTATACCGGGAGAGACGAATCCCCTCCTATCGCTCATTGCCTCCATGTGACTCGGGACTGTACCCAAAAACCACCGTTTTGCACGCCCTCTTGGACGTGGTAAGATGGAAATCAAAGCACAGTGGGAACCACACAAGACTCTATGACGATCTCGGGTCAACAGACTACTCTGTACCAGTGTCACCAGAGAACTGCCATCTGACGTAAGGTATAATACCATCTGGGAGTTCTCGGCGAGTCCGTCCAGTGTACCCAGTCTCTACTGAGCACCCGTATACCATCTCTGATGTCAAACACCGATGGATATGGGATCATCCATCTTCCATCTGTATGGGTCGAGAAGGTACACGCTAGTCTACTCTGGTATATCGATGCCCCGTCTCGATACACCCACGACTAGGGACTTTGAAGGATGTACTTATGGACTACCATGTCCCCACTAGTATGATCCGCATCATAGTCCAGGTAGTCAAGCACACATCCTAAGGGCTTTACCAACATGTAACAGAGAGACAATCAGCATACACGTTAAGGTAAAGGGTAACCAGATAGCATACTATCATGTCGACCAAGAAAGTCCTCCCTATATATGTCCCAGCATCCACTACAATATACATCCTATGTACAGTAATGGCCTCTAGGGCATACATATAACTAACAATCTCCCACTTGCACTAGGGCCATCTGTTGCAGTGGTTGTAGTATCTCATACTCAACCATCCCATAAAAGTCTCTCTCTGGGAACAGGCCTTTGTGAGTGGATCCGCTGTGTTGTCCTCTGAGTCTACTCTCCTAACCTCGATCTCCCTGGAGATCAACCATCTCCATGATCAGGTGATACTGCCTTAGAATATGTCTGGATCACTGATGGGACCTGCGTTCCTTGGCATAAGCCACAACTCCATTGTCACACAATGGGAGGAACATAGTTCATCTTATGAACCAATATACACCCAAACAGCCTCTTTGGTAGCATCTTAAGTTGCGATGTATTCAGCCTTTATCGTCTAGTATGTCACGGTATCTAGCTTGGAACTCTTCCAACATACCGTCCCTTTATTGAGGGTAAAGACAATGCCTGTGACTGACACTCAGTCGTCTTTATCACCCTGGAACCCTTCCAGTGATTCTCCCCAGGATCGGTTGATACCGTCTCACCACAACTAGTGAGAGTCCTAACATCCAATTAGATCTATCTCATAGATCCAAAATCCAGGAGTTAGTAGGTATCATTATGATCCTATATGGAGAATCATTGTGATAAACGGAGATTGACCGAGCGTAGCATAGGAAACTCCTTCCCTATCAAGAGTATGTCATCCACGTACTCTACGAGGATCGCCACCATACTCCCTACTACCTTTTTGTATATACAAGGTTCATCTACCATTTTGATGATGTCAAACTGTTCGACTAATCCATCAAAACAGATGTTCCATCTCCGCGATGCCTGCTTTATCCTATAAAGCATCTTGCACACGTTTCCGCTGCTCCCACTATCTACGAAGCCCTCTGGCTGTGTACTTACAGACGCTCTCTTCTAAATCATCATTTAGAAAAGCAGTCAAGACACCCAACCACCAGATATCGCAGTCATGGTATGTAGCCGTGGCAAGTAGGATCTGGATGGACTTAAGCATAGATCCTTAGAAAAAGGTTTCATTATGATCTATATCTGGTCAATTATGCAAACCTTTAACAAGTCTAGCTTTGAAAGTCTCAACTTTTCCATCTACACCAAGTAATCTTCTCAAGATATACTTGCTCCTGATGGGGATTTAACCCTTCAGATATAGCAACCAAAGTCCATACTTTGTTGGTGTATAAGGATTCCATCTCAGATCACTAAGCATCCAGCCATTCTTACAGAGTCTTACTCCTGATGGCCAGCTCGAAGCCAGTTGGGTCATCATCTCATGATGTAATCCTCGCTCCCACTGTCATAGAGAAACTGAAGTATCTCTCAGGTGGGTGAGGAACCCTACTAGATCGGCGGAGAGGCTGAGGTTCGTTGGTATCTACTGAATCCTTTGGTTGTACCAAATCATCTGCTGTAGCTTGTATAGCTGGAACTATTCCAGTTCTACATAACAGACCTTGCCTCGAGCTTGTCCGGATTTTGCTTTTAGACATTGCCCGGACAACCCCAAATCTTAACTAACTTAAGATATGGGCTCTTCCCATTCCATATCACATATGAAGTGGTAAGCAATTGATTTGATTTGAACCCAATTCAATAGGTATGCATCTTCTCAAGCGCATAACTCCCAAAAAGGAAATAGGTAACTCAGTAGTACTCATCATAGAGCACACCATATCAAATAGGGTGTATCTGCTCCGCCCCGATATACCATCGTGCTATGGTGTATACAGAGGAGTAATGCTGAGAGAGAATCTCATTCTCCTTTAGAATAGTCCAGGAATTCCATGCATAAGTATTCTCCTCCCTGATCTCATCATAGGACATAATACTTATACCCGTATTTTGGTTCTCTACTTCTAACTTATATTCTATGAATATCTCAAAAGGTTCGGACTTGTGTTTTAACAGGAACATAGGTCTGAATCTCGAAAGATCATCAGAGAATGTAATGAAGTACAAAGAACCGGTCTTGGCATGTGTAGACAGGGGACCTTACATACATCAACATGTATTATCCCAAGAGTTCACTAACTCTTTCTCTGTTTCCAATAAACAGAGCTGTGGTCATCTTATCTTTGTGACATGACTGGCGAGTTTCACAAGATGTAAATTCAAACTAATTTAAATATGCATCTAAATGTAACTTCAGCCAGTCGGGTCGCATTGATATGACCTAGTCTACAATGCCTCAAGAAGAATCCGTTCATTTCTGAACTCTTCCTCTTGTGTGTGTTCCATATACTAAGAACTGTAGTTTGATTTAGAACATCAATGCTTTTAGATAACGTGCCTGAACCGATCAACTTTTGATATAGGAAATGTTCAAAACATTATCCAACAATACAAAATTTTATCATTTCTTTACTAATAAAAAGACTGATATGATTTTGTATATCAGGTTCGGTATCTAATAACATTCGTTCAGAATCAATGTATTGGTAATACAGGGTGACAGTGACCAACAGACTTGGCTGCAACACTTGCCCCGTTTTCTGCCTCATGAAACTTATCACCCGTTCTCAGCTCTCTACCTTTCTGTAGCCCTATGTAACTGATTACATATATGGGATCCTGATCTGGTATCACATACCCAGGACGTAGATGATACAGAGAAACAGTTCTTTGTAACGAACACACCCGAAGATGATGCATCAGCATGCACTCTCTTCGTTTGGGCGGCACGGGAAATCTGGTATTCCCCAATTTCCTGCTGTGTCTTATAACAATTATAAGTTGGAGCGGGACCAACGTTCCCCAGCTCAGTATAACAAGCGGGTTCGGTCAATTTTCCGTTTTATTATCTTGATTAAGGCGTGATATGGTCGCTACCTGGAGAGAGAGAGAAGAAAACACTCAGCGTGCGCTCTGCAAGAATAGATTGGTTATATTTTTATCTAATCAGGATGGCTCCCACTGCTTTTTATCAAATCTTCCTTCAAACCCTAAAAGGAAAGACTAGCCGGGATTAATTACACACTACAAGTTCGCCAATCTTTCAGCCAGGCCAGTGTCGGTGCTTTGAGGGAGGTCCCCCGTGCTTTCGCACGAACCTAATTAATGTAAACCTCGTTTTCCCAGAGGCGTAACCCCGTTGACACCTTTCTAGACACCTACTTGATCGGCTAATCGTAATGTATAAAACTCTCCCAGGAGTAACACTTACTCGCAGCGGGTATCGGGATCCAACTATCTCATAGAAGGTATGCAATCTCATTGCAAATTTCAACACTTGAAATTCCCGATAATATTTTGCCCCATGCGATCTATGACCTTGACTGAGTCAACAAACCATAGACCGCAAGTAAAGTTCAACCCGTCATTTCTCGATTGAATTAAACCCACCCGCACGACCCTTGACTGAGTCAACAAGGCCGCACGACTACCCTAATCCAATCGCATCATATGCTTTGCAGGTAAGCAATAATCAGCTACCGCACACTACGCCTTGACTGAGTCAACAAACGCAGCACGAATACTAACTATTACCTATCTGAAATGACGGAGGGCTACGACAGGTTTTTAAGAAAACCTTTTGCGTAATGAACTTTATATCGTTGTAGAATCAAACGAATTTTGAAATGGAGTGTTTTTGAGGCTTTTCTAGTTTTGCTAAAGGAGTCACTCCCGGTGAAGGGATCGTCGGTCCTTTCCTCGTCGAATGAGGTGCGGGATATATCATATATATCACTGTGCAAAGCAAAAACTCTTAAAAGCAATCAAAAGACAAACCGAGTGTGTAGCATCTGCCAGTTATTGCTAAAGGAGTCACTCCCGGTGAAGGGATCTCGGTCCTTTCCTCATCGAATAAGGTGCAGGATATATCATATATACCGCTGTGCAAAGCAAGAACTGTAGCTACCTGTTTTATTTTGAAATTCGATTCTACAACATCTTAGGTTTCTTTTATTTCATTAATCACATTAATGAAGTCCCATCATTTATGTACCTAAACATCACAGATAAATACGACGTACACTTATGCCATCCGCATTCGCCTCGATGTCCCCTCATGCACCGTTAGGTTAGGTAGCTAACGGCAGAGCAGGGCAGGGCTAGCGCGGGTGTAAAACATAAGTAACGCCTATATAATATATCATATATACTATATGCTGTATCTATCATAGAACATCACATGATCACATCACAGATATCGCAGCAGAAGAATCATATGAAATATTGGATATACTAGGACGTCCGTGTTTTAAATACGAGCCAGTATAAAACACGGATTCCACGGTCGTGATGAATAGCCAAACCCACACCCCTAGACCCCTACGAGAGCGGCAAGCAACCCTACCAATTCTAGAGTTAGGAGACCCGGACTCGACTCCTCGAGTTGGTCTCCCACTGGACTCCAGAACCCGGTTACTTGTGCTCCCCTCCTTGGGTCTATCCTAGTGCGGAAAAGTAAATAATATACATCAACGGTGACAACTTCCGCAACCTGGAAGCGCCCCAATAAAAGAATATTACATACAAGTTTTTACATGAATGAAAATGAAAAACACTCATCTCACATAAAACCCCCCGGCTATTCAAACACGACGATCCAATATAACATATCCAGCAACACATAACATCACATGTCATCAACGTAAGTAAATATGCGCATCCCAATTGTCGTTGACATATAGCAACGAAACCGGCGATATCACATATTACACTTACGGTCACAGAAAAGAAAGTGTAAAACTACAACAGTTGGAATCTGCAACCACCTCAGACATCGCATGCCTGACCAAATGAATTACTTAGACATCGCATGCCTAACAATTATAAACCCCGCATTTCAGTCTCATTATCGAAAACACTTTTCAATATCGAGTCGGGCAATTCAACAAGATTCCCGACATCCTGATCGAATGCTCGTCGCAAACTTCAGTAGACGGCCGCACCCCTGATACCGTCGACGAAGTGCACCAAGGCGGAACACCGCTGCCGCGAGCACCCGGACGGATGCTTTCGGCGACGGGGTTCTCCTACAGTCACTTGGTCGGGGCTATGGAGTGAGGCTGTCTATTAAGTTTACCCGGCGAATATCCGCGTACGCTACGTGATTGCGACGGACTTTTGATCACATCAAAATTCCGTGGCAACCGATCAAGTGAGACTAAACTGCTACGTTTATAATATTCATTCAGTTATCACATAACTATTGTGAATTCCAATTATTGTATCCCATTCCGGATAAATAGAAAATGTTAAACTTTCCGATCGAACAATCGAACACCCAAGTTTTCCCGATACAGATCAACACATGAAATAAGTCTAACAACATTCAGTTCGTACCTCAGTACCAACGTTCCAGCCGTAGAAGGGTCAAGCCAACGCCTCACATGTGGCACGCCGTACTGCCCCAAACCCGAAGGTTTAAAGGGCAGTTCAAGACGGTCACATAATCGAGTTAAGGTTTGTTGTCTTCTAGAGGGACCATCGCGTTACTTGCACTACTTAGAACGTCGTTAAACTATGGAAAAATCCAACACTTGGAAATTTCCCGACAGGGACAAAATTGGGTATTTATATCCGGTCGAACTTTTTAACATATTCTAAAATTTATCCGGAAGGCCAAATAGACAAAATTTGATAATCCGATCGAAACACCGAATCCCCAAAACAACAGCAGAAAAATTCAACTCTTGAATAAATATTAAAAATTCCCAGAAAACTCAGCTCTTTGAACTAGGAATTACTGTGCAAAGGAACAGGGCTGAAGTCATCAAGGGGCCGCTGATCCGCCGCAGAATCCATGATTCTGCCGCTGATCCGCCGCGAAATTTACTGTTCACCAGAAACTTTTTACACCGTAATTCTTATTTTTCCCTGCTGAATTTTTTAGCAATTTTTAATCTGGAAAAATCCACTGTTTTCAAAAAAAGTACAGAGAGCAAGATTGATTTGGTGTTTCGGGTTCGATCGGGTTTCAAATTCCGTCTAGACTTCGCCTAAGGCTCTAGCTAGGCTCTGATACCACTGTAGGGTTCCTAGGCACTCTACTGAGGTCTCACAAGGCATCGAACATGCCATTTTCAATGATTCTAGGTGCCGAGAGACCCGACTACGGATCGTTTGCTAGAAAACTAGGCGAAAAAGCTAACTAGTTAACACTTAACTACAAGATACGGAAATACAACCTTTGTAGATCCGGTGCTCCACCTCCATAGCTCCGCAACGAGGTCCTTTCCGCTGTCCAAATCAAATCCGGGCTCAAGTGTAGGCTTCGTCGGAGAATGGGCAAGCTAGGTCGTCGATGTCCGTGCCGAAGATGATCTACGTCGAGGCATCGCTAAATCAAGCTCCGACTTCACCAAGTCAAGAAACTTGTGAAGAAAACACACTCTACTACTTGGCAAGAGGTAGAGGATGAAGAAATAGGAGTTGGGTTAACTTTAGAATTGGATTTCTCACTCTAATTCATCAATCACCATTGATGAGGTAAGCTTTCTTCTTGAAGTTTAAGAAAGAAGAAGAAGAATGAAAATATATGATACGTTAATTAAAAACCATAGAAAAATCAAAACTTATCATAATGTTAACTAGAGTCAAGTGTAGAGAATGAATCATGGTTAGTGGGAATGGTTAGGGTTAAGGATGAGATAAGAATGGTTGACTTGATCAAAGTTTCATGAAGCTTCAACTAAACTCCAAATTAAGCCACCATTCTTTTCTCCTCTTTTCCAAAATGAATAAACAAATAAATAAATGAATAAATAAAGGAAATGAAACCCTAACCATTCTTTTAACCATGGTTTAATTCTTTGCACTTAACCAAGTAAACATGTATCATCAAACATGATACAATCAAATGCACAAAATCATATCGCATATGTAATGCGCACACCCGAGTGAGAAAATCCATTTAAAGTGAACCGATACTAGTTAATGCAAAGTAATATATCAAATATATAATTATGCATTAAATAATTAAATCAATACTTGATTCAATGACCCGGTCATGTCGCACACAACCGACTAGTATATAATGTATCGGCTTATCAAATCAACCTTTGATTCGATAACTAGGGTATATCGCATATAACCTAATCGATACATTCATCGCGAGAATGGAATATGGTATCAAATACACTTATTATTCTCGGTCCCGCACATATCTCATATGCGCTCCTATTTCGTTTTGCTTGAGCCAGGAAACCTCTGTGTAGGACTCTAAAGACTCGTCAATACGCCGGCAGCAGGCGATGATCATATCAAACACCCACAAGCCGCAAGCGGTCTGCTAAACGTAACGACCACCCGGGTATTGAGCGATCTGAAGATCGACGAGCAAGCCCGCTCACACTCCAGTGAATCCAACCAGTAACATTACCGTACAGTCCAGTCTGATCGTCTGATATGTCGCATATCTCGCCTAGGGGTGGTAAAACGTCAGACCCCAATAGCTTGATAAGTCGTGTCGATATGAGGTCTATAACTGTTCGAGAAACTACTGGTAACACTTACCAGTAAATCTCAGCAACCCTGGCCAGGGATTTCCTGTTATAGCCAATCGAACACAGCGCAACATCAACCCCCTATACCGGGAGAGACGAATCCCCTCCTATCGCTCATTGCCTCCATGTGACTCGGGACTGTACCCAAAAACCACCGTTTTGCACGCCCTCTTGGACGTGGTAAGATGGAAATCAAAGCACAGTGGGAACTACACAAGACTCTATGACGATCTCGGGTCAACAGACTACTCTGTACCAGTGTTACCAGAGAACTGCCATCTGACGTAAGGTATAATACCATCTGGGAGTTCTCGGCGAGTCCGTCCAGTGTACCCAGTCTCTACTGAGCACCCGTATACCATCTCTGATGTCAAACACCAATGGATATGGGATCATCCATCTTCCATCTGTATGGGTCGAGAAGGTACACGCTAGTCTACTCTGGTATATCGATGCCCCGTCTCGATACACCCACGACTAGGGACTTTGAAGGATGTACTTATGGACTACCATGTCCCCACTAGTATGATCCGCATCATAGTCCAGGTAGTCAAGCACACATCCTAAGGGCTTTACCAACATGTAACAGAGAGACAATCAGCATACACGTTAAGGTAAAGGGTAACCAGATAGCATACTATCATGTCGACCAAGAAAGTCCTCCCTATATATGTCCCAGCATCCACTACAATATACATCCTATGTACAGTAATGGCCTCTAGGGCATACATATAACTAACAGAGATACTACTGGAATACCTACCAGTAAATCTCCTGCCTCGGTCGAGGGCTTTGTGTAATGGCTCTCCTAGACACAGCGCGACCTCACCCCCAATACCGGGAGAGACGAACCCCTGCAGATCCGCTCACTGCCTCCATGTGGCTCTGGACTGTACCCAACTAAAACCTGTTTGCACGTCTCATTTGAGCATGGTAAGGTAGTAATCAAAGCACAGTGGGAACTCACACGAGACAAATGACGATCTCAGGTCAGTGAACTAACCTATACACATGTCACCAGGGAACTGCTATCTAACGTCTGGTATAAGACCAACTAGCATGTTCCCGACGAGTCCTGTCCGGTGTACTCATAACCCAATGAGCACCTGTATACATCTTAGGTGAACCAACTGACACCAGTGGCTTGTGAGACCGGCCACCGCCCCTCGTCGGGGTCTCGACTGTATACACTAGTCTACTCTGGAGTATCGATGCCCTGTCTCGAAACTCCCTCGACTAGGGACCTTTTAAGGATGTGCTTATAGACCCCAGCTCCTACGTATATGATCGTCCTCATACTGCTGGCAGTCAAGCAAGAATCCTAGGGGCTCTATCAATGTGTAATAGCGACTCGTAAGGTCACCTAAAGCAGTACACGATGATAAAGATAAACCAGATAGCATACTATCATTTTGAGTAAGACTGTCCTACCGGTATAGGTCCTCCCTCAATCATTGCAATCACGTGCCTGTGATCCAATAATTGACTCTGAGGGCACTATCTCCAACACCTTTATCGTCGATAATTGCTATGTCACTACACAGTAGAATTGCTACATCATATCATGATATACTTGCTATACTCACATCACTATGCTATGTTGCATGATATACTTGCTATGCTCACATCACTAACTTATGTTGCATGATATACTTGCTATGTTTATATCACTGTTTCACGTTGCATGAGATATACGGATATGCTTACATTCTGTTATATGTCGCATACCTACATGCTTCCACATATACCTTGTTATAGCTACATGTTCAGCTTTATATGATATTGCGTTGGATTTGGATAATTGGGAACCGCGTGATATATTTAATAACTTGATGCATTAAATAGCGGATTTTCCCTGGATATGCTCATATTGTTGTTCTATGTTTCATACATCATATTACATGGATTTACACATTGAGATATGGATTTCATGTGATTTCCTGGGTTTGAGAACCGCGGGGGTATTTCAAGAAATGTGTATTGTTTTGGAAACGCGATATGATACGTGGATTGCGAGTGTCGATGTTAGGCACTTATGTTCCGTGAGATATATGGATATGGGGATTTCGAGTGTCGAGATTGGACATTCAGGTTCCGAGGATTTCGAGTGTCGAAGTTGGGCACTTATGTTTCGTAAGATATATAGATATGGGGATTTCGAGTGTCGAGGTTGGACATTCAGGTTCCGAGGATTTCTAGTGTCAATGTTGGGCACTTATGTTCCGTGAGATATATGGATATGGGGATTTCGAGTGTCGAGGTTGGACATTCAGGTTCCGAGGATTTCGAGTGCCGATGTTAGGCACTTATGTTCCGTGAGATATATGGATATGGGGATTTCGAGTGTCGATGTTGGACATTCAGGTTCCGAGGATTTCGAGTATCGGGTTAGACACTTAGGTTCCGTGAGATGTACAGATATGATATGTGGATTTATGTGTCGATGTTGGACACGAGTATTTCATGATTTTTTTGAGTGCCGATGTTGGGCACTCGGGTTCCATGAGACTTACAGATTTGAGGGCCGATCTGAGGATGCGGTGCCAGAGCTATGAGGATTTATGTGTCGATATTGGACACGGGTTTCATAATGTTTCGAGTGTCGATATTGTTAGTTGTATGTATGCCCTAGAGGCCAGTATTATACAGATGATGTATATTATATTGGATGCTTGGACATATATAGAGAGGGCTTTCCTGCTCGATATGATAGTATGCTATCTGGTTGCTCTTTATCTTAACATGTATACTTGTCTCTTGATACTGTCTTATAGTTACATGTTGGTAAAACCCTTAGGATGTGTACTTGACTACCTGGACTATGATACAGATCATACTAGTGGGGCCATGGTAGTCCATAAGTACATCCTTTAATGTTCCTAGCAGTAGGTGTATCGAGACAGGGCATCGATATACCAGAGTAGACGAGCGTATACGCTTCTCGACCCATGAGATGGGCGATGGATGATCCCATATCCATTGGTGTTTGACATCAGAGATGGTATACGGGTGCTCAGTGGAGACTGGGTACACTGGACGGACTCGCCGAGAACTCCCAGATGGTATTATACCTCACGTCAGATGGCAGTTCTCTGGTGACACTTGTGCAGGTTAGTCTGTAGACCCGAGATCGTCATAAAGTCTTGTGTGATTCCCACTGTGCTTTGATTTCCACCTTACCATGTCCAAGAGGGCATGCAAAATGGTGGTTTTTGGGTACAGTCCCGAGTCACATGGAGGCAATGAGCGATAGGAGGGGTTTCGTCTCTCCCGGTATTGGGGGTTGATGTTGCGCTGTGCTCGATTGGCCGTACCAGGGAAGTCCCTGGCCAGGGATGATTTAGAGATTTACTGGTAAGTGTTACCAGTAGTTTCTCGACCCGTTATGAGCCTCACATCGGCACGACTTATCGGTTATTGGGGTCTGACGTTTACCACCCCTAGACTTGATATGCGACATATCAGACGAGGAGACCGGACTGTACGGGAAGTGTTACCGTTTGGCTTTTACAGGAGTTGGAGCGGGCTTGCTTGCTGATCTTCTGATCACTCAATACCCGGGTAGCCGTTACGTCCAGCTAGTACCGCTGAAGGCTTATGGGTGCTTGATGTGATCATCACCTACTGCCGGCGTATTGACGAGTCTTTAGAGTCCTACATAGAGGTTTTACTGGCTCAGGCAAAACGAAATAGGAGCGCATATGTGATATGTACGGGACCAAGAATAATGCGTGTATGTGATACCGTATTCTATTCTCGCGACTTTCTGTATCGGTCGGTTGTATGTGATATAGCCGGGTTATCGGATCAAGTGTTGATTCGATAAGTCGATACATTGGATGTTAGTCGGTTATATGAGTTATGACCGGATTATTAAGTCAAGTGTTGATTTAAAAATTTATTGTATAATTGTATATTGGATATACTAATTTACATTAACTAACATTTGTTCACTTAAGGGTTTTTCTCACATGTGCACAACTTTAATGTATATATGATATATATTAAAATGTGTTTTCTTTTTGTATCATGGTTGTTGATACATCATTCATGGGTGCATGAGACTTACACCATGCTATTTATTATGTTGGGTTTTAATATTTAAAGTAATTACAAACATAGTAGAGGATTAGAAAAATGCATGAAGCTTGTGGAAGCTTGTGGATTCATTGACTAATTCTAGTAACTTTGTTTTTACTATGGATATTTGTTAACCCAACCATAAGGATTAGCCATGGTTATGTCTCTACATGAGTTAGTATATGATACTCACTCATCATGGTTAGCTTTCTCCCTTGATCATTATCTTTCTCTCTTTATTTTCTTCATCTTCTTCCTTGAGCAAAAGAGCTCTCTAGGGTTTGATCCAAAGTGAGAAACATTGTGTGAAACCAAATTCTAAAGTGAACCCACTTCCTATTTCTCCATCCTCTACTAGACTAGCACTTTAGTTTAGGGTGTTTGCTTCACTAATTCTCTAGTTAGTGAAGTAGTAGCTTGAGTTGATATTCCCTCGACGTAGATCATCTTCGGCCTCGAAGATTTCATGCAAGGACGCTTCTTTCGCCTCGTGAAGCCATGCAAGAGCCCGGGAGAACCATGATCGCAGCGAAGGGACTACAACAAGGAGCTTTGGAAGTGAAGGACCGATTTACAAAGGTTGTATTTCGTATTCACTTAGTGGTTAATCTAATTTACTTGCATGTGATAGCCTAATAGTCTAGCAAAGATCTTGCTTAGGGATGTTAAGCACGGCTAAAATTTTAATCGGGTATGGTTGATGCTTTGTAGTACTTTGTTAGAGTGTCTAGTAACCCTACAGTGGTATCAGAGCCTAGCTAGAGCATTAGGTGATGTGTATACGAAGTTAAAACTCCGAACGAACTCCGAATCGATGAAATAACCCCCTTTCTGGTCAATTTTTAAAAACTGTGTTTTTTCTGAATTAAAAATGCCTAAAAAATCAGCAGGGAAAAATAAGAATTGTAGTGAAAAACGACAGCATAATACCTACAAACCGCTGCGGAACCGCGGCCGTACCGCGCTTGGGCCGTGGATCCGCGGCAGTAAAGAGGATTTATGCCATCATTTTTGCACTGTAATCTCTATTTGTTGCTTATATATTTTCTGGGTATTTTTTTATTCTGACTCCAGTGTTGAGTGTTCTGGGGATTATTTCATATTCGTTGATTCGATCGGAAAATTTAATTTCGTTGTGTTTTCCGGATATTTAGAAAGTATTAAAAAGTTCGAACGGATATCAATAACTCACTTTTTCCCGACCCGGAAAATTTCCAAGTGTTGGATTTTTCCGTTGTTTAAGAACGTCTAAATCGTGCAAGTTACGCAATGGACCCTCTAGAAGACAACAAACCTTAACTCGATTATGTGACCGTCTTGAACTGCCTTTTGAACCTTAGGGTTTGGGGCAGTACGGCGTTGCCACATGTGAGGCGTTGGCTTGACCCTTCTACGGCTGGACCATTGGTACTGTGGCATGTGATGGATGTTTTTAAACTCCCCTCAAGTGTTGAGAACTATTTGGGAAAACTTGGGTGTTTGATCATTCGATCGGAAAGTTTAACATTGTCTATTTATCTGGAATGTGATAAAATATTTGGAATCCACAAGTAGTTATGAGATAACTAATTTGGATGTTATAAACATAGCAGTTTAGTCTCAAATGATCGGTTGCCACGGAATTTTGATGCGATCAAAAGTCCGTCCCAATCACGTAGCGTACGCGGATACTCGCCGGGTAAACTTAATAGACAGCCATGCCCCATAGCCCCGACCAAGTAACTGTAGGAGAACCCCGTCATCAAAAGCATTCGTTCGGGTGCTCGCGGCAGCGGTGTTCCGCCTTAGTGCACTTCGTCGACGGCATCCAGGGGTGCGGCCGTCTACTAAAGTTTGTGACGAGCATTCGATCTGGATATCGGGAATCTTGTTGAATTGCCCGACTAGATATTGAAAAGTGTTTTCGATATAGAGACTAAAATGCGGGGTTTGTAATTGTTAGGCATGCGATGTCTAAGGAGGTTGCGGATTCCAACTGTTGTAGTTTTACACTTTCTTTTTTGCGACCGTAAGTGTAATATATGATATCGTCGGTTTCGTTGCTATATGTCAACGACAATTGGGATGCACATATTTACTTACGTTGATAACATGTGATGTTATGAGTGGCTGGATATGTTATATTGGATCGTCGCGTTTTGAATAGCCGGGGGTTTTATGTGAGATGAGGGTTTTTATTTTCATTCATAAAAATTCATTGTATGTAATATTCTTTTATTGGGGCACTTCCGGGATGAGGTTGATGTCACCATTTGTATATTATTTACTTTTCCGCACTAGGATAGACCCAAGGAGGAGAGCACAAGTAACCGGGTTCTAGGGTCCAGTGGGAGACCAACTCGAGGAGTCGAGTCCGGGTCTCCTAACACTAGAATTGGAAGGGTTGCTTGCCGCTCTCGTAGGGGTCTAGGGGTGTGGGTTTGGCTATTCATCGCGACCGTGGAATCCGTGTTTTATAGAGGCTCAAAATAAAACACGGAAGTCCTAGTATATCCAATGTTTCATATGTTTCTTCTGCTGCGATATCTGTGATGTGATCATTTGATATGTTGTGATAAATACTGTATATAGTATATATGATATATTATATAGATGTTACTTATGTTTTACACCCGCGCTAGCCCTGCCCCGCTCTGCCGTTAGTTACCTAACCTAACGGTGCACGAGGGGACATCGAGGCGAATGCGGATGGCATAAGTGTACGTCGTATTTATCTGTGATGTTTAGGTGACTTAAATGATGGGACTTCATTAATATGATTAATGAAAGAAAAGAAACCTAAAAGATATTGTAGAATCAAATTTTCAAAAAGGGTAGCTACAGTTTTTGCTTTGCATAGCAATATATATGATATATCCTGCACCTTATTCGATGAGGAAAGAGCCGAGATCCCTTCACCGGGAGTGACCTCTTTAGCAAAACTGGCAGATGCTACAACACTCAGTTTGTCTTTTGATTGCTTTTGGAGTTTTTTGCTTTGCATAGCGATATATATGATATATCCTGCACTTTATTCCATAAGGAAAAAGCCGAGATCCCTTCACCGGGAGTGACCTTTTTAGCAAAACTAATAAAAGCCTTTTCAAAATTCACATGATTCTACAATGATATCAAGTTCATTACGCAATAGATTTTCAGAAAAACCTGTCGTAGCCCTCCGTCATTTCAGATAAGTTGTATATAGTATTCGTGCTGCATTTGTTAGCTTTCGTCAAGGTGTAGTGTGCGGTAGCTATATGCTGCTTATCTGCTGCATATGATGCGACTGGATTAGGGTAGTCGTACGGCTTTGTTGGCTTTCATCAAGGGTCGTGCGGGTGGGTTTAATTCAGTCAAAAAATATACGGGTTGAACTTGACTAGCGGGCTATGGTTTGTTGGCTTTCGTCAAGGTCATAGCACGTTAGGGGAAAAATATTATCGGGAATTTCAAGTGTTGAAATTTGCAATGAGATTGCATACCTTCTATGAGATAGTTGGATCTCGATACCCACTGCGAGTAATTGTTACTCCTGGGAGAGTTTTACACAGGACAATTAGCCGATTAAGTAGGTGTCTAGAAAGGTGTCAACGGGGTTAAGCCTCTGGGAAAACGAGGTTTACTTTAATTAGATCCGTGCGAAAGCACGGGGAACCTCCCTCAAAGTACCGACACTGGCCTGGCTGAAAGATTGGCGAAATTGTAGGGTGTAATTAATCCCGGCTAGTCTTTTCCTTTTAAGGTTTGAAGGAAGATTTGATAAAAACAGTGGGAGCCATCCTGATTAGATAAAATAATAACCAATCTGATCTTGCAAGAGCATACGCTAAAGTGTTTTCTTCTCTCTCTCTCCAGGTAGCGACCATATCATGCCTTAATAAAGATAATAATATGGATGTATTGACCGAACCCGCATGTTATACTGTGCTGGGGAACGTTGGTTCCGTTCTTTCTGTCTTTAACTGTTTTTCCCGAACTTCATATGCGTCTTGATTTTGACGAAATTTGCATGGATAAGCTGAATTTTGAGGAGACTATTAAGGATAGTACTGAGGATGAACCAGTTTTAATTGATGAGTCGGATTTTCCAATTCATCCTGTTCCTTTCATTGACTGTGTGCACCCTCCCGAACCCTTAACCGATATCCTTCCTCAATCACTTCCCCACATCCTTTCCGTCGTTTCGACCTTGCAAGAAACCGTATCACTTTCATTTCCAATGTCTGGTTTACCGTGTGCGGCGTACCTATGGTTTCTCATGAATCTTGAGGGATTTGACCCCATTTCTCGCCATATTGATAGATTAGTACAATCCATCTTTTCATATCGATCATTATAGATTGTACTAATTTATTCAATCCATTTCCACCCTCAAGTTCGTATTCCACTTCTTTCTCCCTTCCGCCATTCTTCTTCTCATATACCGAGACCGTATCCCGCTTCTATCTCCATACGGTCTCGCGTATTCTCCATCTCTTTTCTCTACGCCTTCTTCCACCAACCTGTACATTATAGCGATAAAATCTTTGAATGGTTGGTGCTCATTTTTGGCCTGTGTAAGGCCTTGCATAGCTTGATACTGTTCTTTCCCGCCCTGATCCTGAACTTCAACGCTTAACAATAGAAACACTGTTTTACTTAAGTTTGGGGGGACCTTTTTTGTATATATTTTTTGTTTTCCTTTTTGTTTTATATATAATTTGTTTTTAGGGAGGCACCGACAATTTTGACCCTCTTGGTATAGCCTGACAGTGAGGGCACTGTCAAGTTTAAGTTTGGTTGTGTGCTCGGTAAGCTTTCTTCCTTCGCATTCATTTGTATATTTTGCATTTGCATACCTTATTAAAAACCCATAAAAATCGAAAAAAATTTCAAAAAATATAAAAACTTTGTCGTCAAGTTAGCTAATAGGGTAACTTAGATTTTTATTCTGAAAGTTTAGTTGATATGTTAGAAATAACAAAATTCTAGGCTTAGGAATTGAAAATCCTAAAAATAAACCCTCATTCTGTTTAAACTTGGTGACTATACGTCCTTACAGTTTTTTTTTATAGAAGTAGGTAATCTTGAGTTCGGTTCTTGAGTTAAGTTAAGATGAGGGGAAAGTATTGAAGCTTTACCGAAGGATAAGTCTGAAAAATAGTTTCTTTTCTTAAGTTCGAATTTAGAAAGTATATACCCTATAACTGCACTTACACGCACCTTGAAACTTGGGATAGTAGAGAATACCTAGAAATACTCTTGCCTGAAAACCTAGTATGAAAGAAAAAACGGTATTTAAAGCTAAACACCAAAAAGAGCAATATTGAAAAATATATCCGGTCTTGAAAAAGAAAAAGAAAAAAAAGAAAAAGAAAAATAGAATAAAGTCAAGACCTGGAAACTGCTATTTACGCTTTAAGCTCACACATTCAGTAATCGGCTGTTAGTGCCTCAAGAAGCATTAATAGTCGCATGAAAGGTGTGTGAGCAAATCCGTCCATCCTTAATGAAAAGAAGTAGTATTAGGTGTTAGGGCAAGGGTATTATAGCTTGAATTGAATTATTGAGTGTAGGGGTGCAAATATACACACACGTAGGGGTATACAATCGATGTTTGGATAAAAGATAGAAATAAAAGATAAGACTTATGTTTTCTGTAAAGTTGATAAAAATCCCTGATTTAAGACCACACTGTTAGAAGGAAAACTCAGGAGAACCAACATCTTTCTAAACTTTTTTGGAACGTATAGGATCTAAAGTTAAATAGATAGGAGGCGTGAAAAATAAGGGTTGGATATTTCTAACTTAGGATGATAGAGTTTCTAACGTAGATACTAAACTGTAGGAGTAGAATCGATGTTAACTTATGTCACTAGCTTTACGGGATTTTGTGGGTGTAATCCGCTGAAAACCCTCAGGAGACAACACTCCTCCTACTAGGGACACCTAGAGGTTTAACGGCTTGTTGCACACGCTCAGTGCAATCGCGTTCCCTGCGAAAGTGCGGTTAGGATTCTTTTTTGTGAATAATTGGTTTTGCTCGGGACGAGCAAAAGTTAAGTTTGGGGGTATTTGTTCATACCGGAATATTGCATTTAATACCGCCCATTCTTACGCTCGTTTGTTTATAGGTAGGTGCTTGTAATCCGTGTTTGCTATATATTTACAGGCTACAGGTTCCTAGTCCAAAATAACGCAATTGATACAAAATCTTCACTGTTACGCCAAAATACAGAACATCTATTGACAGCAGATAAAAGCCGGGTTCCGGTCATCCGTATCCGTCCAGTGCCACGTACCAGTTCCAGAGACAAGACATATGATAGTGTTCATTCGTGTCTCGGACAAGCACAGAGCACGAGGGGGGCAGCACAAGAATCAATGGGTGCACGGAGCTGGAAGGAAATAAGGTCAAAAGTATTATTTTTGATGCCATTTTGGACTGTTGCAGATCTGAAGCAATTGTGGAAGCAATTTGCAATTTGGTACATGTAGAACAACATAAGACAGCAAACCAGGGAAACCGACAAAATATCGTGACCTAACCCATCAAGACGGCTGCGGATCCGCGGCCAACATGGGGGTTAGGCCGCGGATCCGCGGCCTAATAGACTCAGCTTCTGATGATTTTTCTGGGGCAGTTTGGGAACTACATCTTGGGTCAGAATTTGGCCCTAGGGTTTCAGCACGCAGCCTATAAATAGCCCAGTTTTGTGCAAGCTAAAGGTCTTCTTCATGTCTTGATTTCCATTCTCTCCTTAGCTTAGTTTCTTCTTCTTCATTCTTTGCTCCATTAAATTGTTGTGAGAGCTTTTGAGTGGATGTTAAATGAAGATGAGGGTTATTTTGTATCATTCTTTTGCTTAGCTTCCCCTTAAGATCCTTGCTTTCTCTTGATCTTTCAACCTTTTCATTGAGCTTGAAGGTTTTAGGGTTGGTATTTGATCTCAAGGGTTGTATCATTTTGGAAGGAATAAAGTCTCTTTTGTGCTTCATTTTGCCTTAGGTTTTTAGCTCTCTCTTGATCTTGCAACCTCTTAATTGAGCTTGCAAGTTTAAGTTTGGGTTATTAAACCCATGGTGTGTAACTTGTTCCATGGTTTCTAGTTCTCTTTCTTGCTTATTTCTTTCTTACTTTTTATTACTTGCTTTACATTCATGCTTTACTTTCATGCACTTATTCCATGCACTTTTAATTACTTGTTTGTAATCTTTTCTTTTCTTTGTTTATCTTTTCTTTTGCTCTTTTTGGTTCGTTTTGTGAATGGTTGTAATATGTTGTTGTTAAGAATAAATACAATATTGTATGTTAAGGTTTCATTCCTCATTTCCTTTTCCCGTTATTTTTTTTGAACTCCGCCCAAACGTTACGCAAGCGCTCCGTTAGGCACCCTACCCTACCAAGGTAACGGTGATTCCTAACCGCGACCGGTTACGTTCGGTTTGGCCGGAGGCGAAAGCAAGAGACAAGAACGGAAGGACAAGGGTAAATAAGCCGGATTCCACAAATACCGTGCTTAAATCACCTAATCCACGTTGTTGCTGATTGCTCTAGCTTCAATTGGTCAAGACTCGGTTCAAAGGTTTTGAGTGCGGATTTCTTTAGCTTACACTTTCGTATCTTTTTCTTAACAACTTTATACTTGCATATAAAACACATAGGTTAGAATTGAACAAACATATACACATTCTTTATTGACTCGTCTAAAACTCGAACGGACATACAACCATCTCCCTGTGGATTGACCCGTGCTCAACCGGCTAGCTGCATAGCGACACCGTCCTGATCGCGGTTATAACTTTAGAACTTTGAACATCCGACACGCCGAAAGCGTGCGATTAGATTTCATTGCACAGGCTATCCACACGACCAGGGGAACGTCGGGTTTCAGTAGCGGCTCTGTGAAACCCAGGGATCCCAGATATCTGTATTGTTCTGTGATGCTTATTACATTTCTGTGATGTTGCATTTTATCACGCCTTGAGCGAATATTATATATTGATATATATACTAGTAGATGTTGTATATGTTTTGCATCCGTGCTAGTCCAGTCCCCGCTCTGTCGTTAGTTAAGTAACCTAACGGGTGATGACGGGACCCAATGGCGAATGCGGGTGGCATATACGTACATCGTATTTTCGTTCTTTATTGGTGTGATCAATTGATGGGACTGCGTTGATTCGGATCAATGCAAGCTAAACAAACCTATTCTGATGTTGTTGGAACATTTTTCAAAAAGCTGTTATTGCAAGGACATTCTCTTTTGTTTTGCACAGTGGTATTCGGTTATGAATATCCAGCACCTCAGTCGACGAGGCAAGAGCCGAGATCCCTTCACCGGGAGTGAACCCTTGGACAGAAGTTTGCGTCAGGGTAATAACTTCACTATAGCCGATTACTTTTTGCTTTGCATCATGTTATTCAGTTGGAATATCCTGCACCTCATTCTACGGGGAAAGAGCCGAGATCCCTTCACCGGGAGTGATCTCTTTAGCAAAGGTTTTCGCCACTATATTTTTATAAAAAGCTATGCAGTTCCTTCAACGATATCAAGTTCATTACGTTAAAATTTTTTCGCCAAAAACTAGACGTAGCCCTCCGTCATTTCTTACAAATATTACTTAGTATTCGTGCTGCGTTTGTTGACTGTGTCAAGGCGTAGTGTACGGTAGCTAAGTAGTGTTCGTTTGTGTCATATTAATGGGATTGGTTAGGACAGTCGTGCGGCCTTGTTGACTATGTCAAGGGCTTGTACGGGTGGGTTTAATGCAATCCAGGATAATGACGGGTTGAACTTGACTAGGACTCTTTGATTTGTTGACTGTGTCAAGGTCACCTGGGTCCTAGGGGTAAAAATCACATCGGGAGTTTCTAAAGAAATTGAAACTTGCCAGGCATGCGCATACCTTCTGGAGTGTGATAACGTGTGTGGATTCCGTCATGTTATCATGCGATGATAGTTGGATCCCTATTCCCACTGATGAGTTGGTTTACTCCTCGGGTGATCCCAACTAATTCTTCTTTCAGGTTTGGAGGAGAATTTGAGGTAACAGAGGGAGGTTTCCTGATTAGATAAATTGATAACCATTCTGATCTAGGTTAGAGTGCATGCTGAGTGTTTCTTTTCTCTCTTACTTGGAAGCGACCATGGCCCGACCCTTGACTATGACTCAGTGACCAAGATTAACCGAACCTTCTTAAAACACTGGCTTTTGGATTTTCTGAGTTGCATACCTCATTGCCACCCCTACTTTAACCCTTTTCTCCAGGACTCCCCGTATTATTACGAACATCCACTTCCATTGGATAAAACCATCGTATGGTTATATACGAACTCGAAGGAACTTGTTCCAGATTCGAGGATGGTTTCTGGTTCTGGAGAAAACGAATAGGACTATTCAGTTGTCTTTTCCTTTTACCTTCTCTCAGGTTGCGAGTGCTCCTTGTATTAGGGGATAGTACACCCATTACGACTATCGGATAGTCTTCTTCCAAACCTTTGGCTGGTGCCGAACGGTATGGAATGAAGAAAGCCGATTAGCCTAAGTGTGGTGTGCAGAAGGTATTACGTTAAGACAAATAAAGGGATTAGTAAGAGGGCAAGGTAAACCGCGACTGCTATTCACGACCAAACCAAGTATTTCATCGCCACTCCTACTTCACCTTTGTATTTCTCCAGGACACTCCGTATCACTACGAAGATCCACAGTTTATTGGATACTCCATCGTATGGTTATATACGAACTCGAAAGGAACTTGTTCCAGTTCGGGGATGGATTCTGGTTCAGGAGAAATATGAATAAGGTTTATTCAGGTGTCTTTTATCTTTACCTTCTCTCGGGTTGCGAGTGCTCCTAGGATTAGGACAGTACACCCATTACGCTTATTGGATAGTCTTCTTCCAAACCATAGGCTGGTGCCGAAAGGTAGGGAAGGAAGAAAACCATATAGCCTAAGAGGGTGTGCAGAAGGTAATGACTAAAGACATATGAAGGGATTTGGAGAGATGGCAAAGAAATAAACGGTTACAGTTGTGAACCTGGATAATGGAAGAGGCATTACTAGGAATACCCGGATACCCCTACGAAACATTTCAATATTTCAGTTTCACTGTGTACTGTTAAAAGAAAACTGATTTCCCAATTAGCCCTTGCTCCAGGGTATGTATTTACCAGGTATGATTCTCACATCTGTATGGTTTTACAGATAATGAGTGGGAGTAAGTTATTAGGAATTAGGTGATCATCCTCATTATATCGGAATTCGTTGTAATTGGTGATATTTGAGGAAGTCACCTGGGTTGTTTGCCGGATGGCAAATATTTGGTTTTGAATATCTGTTGTTATGCACCAATTTCAAATTGATATATCTGTACGTCTATTTTTATAGAGTGAGATATATCTTTTTGAAATTATGTCTATGACATTTACCTATATCAGTGGATGGTTAGGTAAGGAGTATTAAACAGCGGTGTAATTCTTCTTAGCCATAAGTACAGTTTTCAACCTGCGACATACAGGGAATGAGTTATTAGACTCAAGGGACTTATACAGAGTATTGTATGTTGTCCATTGTCTATTAGGACAAAAGGGTTGGTCCTCGTACTATATTCGGTTTACTTATGACTTCTCTAGTTTTAAACAAGTGTTTCGTAGAAACGCAAGGTCCGAATTTTGAGAAGTTATAGGTATAAAAATAAAGTAGAGAGCCAGGTATTGCAAGTGTTAGGATTCTTCTTCAAGGTGATCGGAGATGTAGATACTTGTGTATGGTATTCAGTTGATAGTAATGATTAAGAGAACTTACTTCTCTTTCAGGTTACTCATAATTGGAAGCACTCCTAAGTTGAGTAATGCTGATCGGCCTCTCTCCATTTAGTTGATATGCACTGGAGACAGCTGCATGATTTGAATCTGGTTCCAATTGAATCAGTGCCTCTGTTTCTGTATTGGATATAGAACAGTTCATATCTTAACATTGTTAAGGTACGGGGAGTTGTCCGGCTTATGCTTAAAACCAGACTCTGGATAACTCAAGGCACGTTTCTGTAATAGCTGTTTGTGGGTTGACCCGGGCTATGACGAGGGTTGACTTTCTACCATCTGGAAGATCAATAGTGATATTGTTCTAAACTCGCCACAGTTTTAATAAAAATGGATTTTTTCAGAAAACAGTAGTGGGAGTATGGTAGAACTGGAAGTGATTCCAGAACCGCAAACGATTATTAAAAATTTGATAAGAACCTAAAGATTCAATCTGGTTTGACATTCCATTGGCCACTCCGCAGATAAGGTGGGTAACCTCAAGCACTTGAGAGGTACTTCGGTATGCTCAAAGACGATGGCAGGGAGGTTCTTGTTTACCCAGACTTGCCATTGCTGTTGTTCCAGACTGTGAGACCCGGCAGGAGGATGAGTATAGCGTCGTTCTAAACTAGCTTTAGAAATGCATGTGTATATTATTCTGCCAGAGGGTTGTCGTAGTCAGTGGGAGCAGCGGAAGTATAGTGGACATGTAGCTTATGTCTATTTATAGACTAAAGCAGATATAGCGGAGATAGATCATCTATTTCTGTTGTGACAGTCATAGGTTTGACTTCATCAGAATAGGGGATGGATCTGTTATGAAGGTAGTAGGGTGTGATGTCCTGGTATTTGGATGACATACACAGAGTAGGAAGTGAAATTCCTATACTACGGTCGGTTATACTTTGGTTGTCATACAGTGGTTTCTCCACAAAGGCTATGGATATTATATCAGAAATTCTGGTTACTAGATCTATGGTTTTAGATCTAGATTTGGATAGTTTCCCAATCCGGGTACTTAAACAACATTCTAAAGTAGTTTTAGAATGGACAACTCCTGGCACGGTAGTGTACCTGCAGGTGATGGAGTCACCCTCTCTGAAGGTGTCTTATAGACTAAAGGGGAGAGGGATGTGCATGATTGGCAGATCACTTGCTTAGCCAATTGAGTCAATCATGAGATGTCAAGTACCACACCAGATGTTGTTTTTGCACAAGATGCAGTAAGTTAACATTAATCCAATCGTGGAGAAACATTCGGAAGCAGTTTTAGAACATAAGTGGATGTTCTAGGGATATGATAACGACAGCCTCATTCAGGAGACAATTATCATTCCAGGCTTCCAAGGTGACCTGGATGACAGAGTGACTGTCAGAGTTGCAGTGTTTTGGACAGGTGATCCAAGTGGACACTGAGGGAGGTATAGCGCAGGATACCGATTAAGTTCTGTTGACGATACAGTCTAAGAAGTTTGGATTTGGAGTTCATTTATGAACTAGGTCCCATCAGATATCCAGACATATTCTAAGACAGGTATTACTCATTTCGGGAGATGGCTTTCTCCGCGAACTTGAGATAAAGAGAGACATAGAAAGAAACATCAGAGCGGATCCACTCACTGAGGCTATTCCTCGTACGCAATAGTTTCGCAAACAGGCTTTGTGAGACTGATTAGTAGAGGAGTTGGGTGTTCGGTATCACACGGGCTGTGAGTATGCGACATCGCAATAATAAGCCTTGAGTGCAAGTGGGAGATTGTTGGAGATAGTGCCCTTAGAGTCAATTATTGGATCACAGGCACGTGATTGCAATGATTGAGGGAGGACCTATGCCGGTAGGACAATCTTACTCAAGATAACAGTATGCTATCTGGTTTATCTTTATCATCGTGTACTGCTTTAGGTGACATTACAGATCACTATTGCATGTTGGTAGAGCCCTTAGGATTCTTGCTTGACGGCCAGCAGTATGATGGCGAACATATACATGGGAGCTGGGGTCTATAAACACATCCTTAAAATGTCCCTAGTCGTGGGAGTTTTCGAGACAGGGCATCGATGCTCCAGAGTAAACTAGTGCATACAGTCGAGACCCCGACGAGTGGCGGTGGCCGGTCTCACAAGCCACTGGTGTCAGTTGGTTCATCTAAGATGTATACAGGTGCTCATTGGGTTATGATTACACCGGACAGGACTCGCCGGGAACATGCTAGTTGGTTTTATACCTGACGACAGATAGCAGTTATTGTGGGAAGCTTCTAGATGCATGGTGACTTGGGGGTTAAGGTGGCATAAGCATTTATTGCTTAATGACTCATTTGTGTGATTCATCCATGGAGTTAATGCTTCATTTATTGAGCTAATGACTCATGAGATGAATCACACAAGGTGAATGCATCAACCATGATGATTATGTTAGTGTATATTGTTGGAGATAGTGCCCTCAGAGTCAATTATCGGATCACCGGCATGTGATTGCAATGATTGAGAGAGGACCTATCCCGGTAGGACAGTCTTACTCGAGATGATAGTATGCTATCTGGTTTACCTTTATCATCGTGTACTGTTTTAGGTGACCTGACATGTCGCTATTACACGTTGATAGAGCCCCTAGGATTCTTGCTTGACTACCAGCAGTATGATGGCGATCATATACGTGGGAGCTGGTAGTCTATAAGCACATCCTTAAAAGGTCCCTAGTCGTAGGAGTTTCGAGACAGGGCATCGATACTCCATTAGTAGACTAGTGTATACAGTCGAGACCCCGACGAGGGGCGGTGGCCGGTCTCACAAGCCACTGGTGTCAGTTGGTTCACCTAAGATGTATACAGGTGCTCATTGGGTTATGAGTACACCGGACAGGACTCGCCGGGAACCTGCTAGTTGGGCTTATACCTGACGTCAGATAGCAGTTCCCTGTTGACATGTGTACAGGTTAGTTCATCGACCTGAGGATCGTCATTTGTCTCGTGTGAGTTCCCACTGTGCTTTGATTACTACCCAACCACGACTCAAAGGAGTCGTGCAAACAGGTTTTAGTTGGGTACAGTCCCGAGCCACATGGAGGCAGTGAGCGGATCTTCAGGGGTTCGTCTCTCCCGGTATTGGGGGTGAGGTCGTGCTGTGTCTAGGAGAGCCATTACGCAAAGCCCTCGGCCGAGGCAGGAGGTTTACTGGTAGGTACTCCAGTAGTATCTCAGGGCGTTCTGGGCTACACTCCGACACGACTTGTACCGCTTTTGGGGGTCTGACTTTTACCAACCTCCTAGGCCCGACATGCGATGCTCATAGACGAACGGACCGGACTGTACGGATATTGTCACTGACAGGCTCAGTTGGGTGTCGGGGTGAGCTTCCTCATCGACGTCCCTTTTTGTCAATAGCTGGTGGCCCGTCACGTATTGGCTTATACCTCTGACGTGCCAGTGGTTAAATCCACAGCCATAGTTTTGACGAGTCTTTAGAGTCCACCACACTTTCAGTTACTCAAGCTTTCGGGCGAAACGCTGTAGAGGCCGTATGGAGATATGGCAGGGTCTGATCAGATACGTGCGGTATTGCACGGATCAGGATCGGACAGTTTGTACTTGTGGCCGTATAGTTATATGGCAGGGTTCGATCTGATACGTGCGGTATTGCACGGATCAGGATCGAACGGATATTACTAGCCGGCTTTGGTTTAAGCCGGATCCTAGTTTAGTACAGTGTAGATTTTGTCTCATTGCATTTGTATCCGGTCGGAATACAGATGCGGGTGTGTATGCACAGTATAGGGGTTTTCCTGTAATTTATTACGGGACCAGTTTTCTGGAGTTGCCAGTTTGCATTCCGTTCCGGCCGGTTTTCCTTTGTTCTTTCCCGGCCGGACTTTTCTGATGGAGGGGGTTATTTGCAGTTTTGCAAATAACACTTTGTGGAGGGTTTTCTTGCAAATGTATTTATTATGATAGAATCTTTAGATACCATTCTCATCACTTGCTTTTGGTTGATTAGAAGTGATGAGAAAGGATTTGATCTTTGATTAGAGTTGATGTGAGGTTGTGATGATGGTTTAGGATGTGGTCACCCTTCTTGCTCTCCTACACTCACCTCCCTCTTGTTTCATATACATACATTTCCTCCACCTTATTCTTCACTGGATGAAAAATGGTTAAGAGAAAGAAAAAGATGAGGGTTCTTCCTTCTTGAGAGTTTCATTCTTCTTGATCTCATTTTCATGCTAGAAAATTGCAAGCACCATTTTTCTAGTCTTGATTCCTCCATCATCTTCAAAGGCAACAAACCCCAAATGAGACTAGCTTGATCTACTACATATTCTACAGCGCATCTTGAGCATGTCGAGTTGCCGGCTTCATGCTCGAGTTGCCTCAGTATTGAGGCGGGAGCCCGTAAAAGACGCAGGCGATATGGTGCCCTTTCCGGCGAGGAGGCGACGATATGGAGACTACACTTTCCGCGGGAGATCGGGACGATGAAGAGAAGATCGGAGGACTCGGATCACTCGGTATACTTCTCACCCTATCTCTTGTTTACTAGTATTAGGTTAATGGTTACGATCCGGGTTTTCATTGTCCGCGGTAGCGCCGGTTTCCGAGTAAGGAAAATTTTTGATTCCGCAATTTGGCCTCGAGTAAGACGGCCGGGGCGCTGCCGTGGCTCAACATGGTATCAGAGACACGCCATTAACCTTACCTAGCTTCGTTTGATGTGTTTGCGTTTCCGATCGACCAAAATTTCCAAAAACCGTATTTTTCTAGCACAATCAGTTTCTGTCGAAATTTTTTGGAGTCTAAAAATTTTTCAGGTGGTCTCAGAATGATGTGCAGGGAGTTCTAAGAACACTGCAAAAATTTGGTGACACGACTCCTCCGTACGACCGCGGAAGGGCGGCCAAAACCCCCTTTTGGCCGCGCTTACGCCGCAGGAGTGTGGGTTCGTGTGCTTAGTTTTTTGTAGTGGGCTTATGGGCTTATATTAGGGGTTTTGGAATATTAAAATTGGGCCCAGGTTTTCTGTGAGTGCTACAGTTTTGATTGGGGGCCCACTTGTTAATTTTTGGTCAATCGGAAAATTTTAAACACATTTTTCACAGTGTTTACATTATATCTACGACCGTGAATGTCACTCGATCGGTAAATCCGGTCTAACTGCTATAGCCCGGTTAGACGGATTTGCGAACGTGACTTTCACGTTGATGTTCTATGTTTATGCTGTGATGTTGCGGATCGGTCGTGGGGGATAGCCTGGATGCAATGCTAGTACAGTGCTGTTGTATTATGTACATTTGATTTTGCGGGGCGAGCGTCCGACATGTGGACTGCCGTCACTGCCTGTTTGTATTATTCTTTTGGGGCACGACCTGGTTGCGGTCGATGTACCCGGTGTATGTATATTTTACTTTCTGTACTAGGATTACCCCGCGGAGGGGTGCACGGATGGCCGGGTTCTAGAGGGCAACGGGCCCGCATCTCATGGCATTGAGATGGAGGGGGCTTCACTCTAGGATTGGCGGGCTATTCGCCGTACTCGTAGGGGGTACAGGTTGACCCAGGAGGGGTGCCCAAGTTACCGGATTCCGTGAAGTGCTGGGTGGTCCACTCACGGTGCTGAAGGGGGGCTGCCTCGCTTCAGGTTTTGGCGGGTGACTTGCCGCGCCCGTAGGGGTCTAGGATTTTATTGCACAGGCTATCCACACGACCAGGGGAACGTCGGGTTTCAGCAGCGGCTCTGTGAAACCCGGGGCTTCCAGATATCTGTATTGTTCTGTGATGCTGTACATTTCTGTGATGTTGCATTTTATCACGCCTTGAGCGAAATATAATATATTGGTATATATATTAGTAGATGTTGTATATGTTTTTCATCCACGCTAGTCCAGTCCCCGCTCTGTCGTTAGTAAGCTAACCTAACGAGTGATGACGGGACCCAGTGGCGAATGCGGATGGTATATACGTACGTCAGTATATTTTCGTTCTTTGTGGTGTGATCATTTGATGGGACTGCGTTGATTCGGATCAATGCAAGTTAAACAAACCTATTCTGATGTTGTTGGAACATTTTTCAAAAAGCTGTCATTGCAAGGACGTTCACTTTTGTTTTGCATCGTGGTATTCATTTGGAATATCCTGCTCCTCAGTCGACGAGGCAAGGGCCGAGATCCCTTCACCGGGAGTGACCCCTTGGACAGAAGTTTGCGTCAGGGCATTAACTTCACTGTAGCCGATTACTTTTGCTTTGCATCGTGGTATTCAGTTGGAATATCCTGCACCTCATTCTACGGGGAAAGAGCCGAGATCCCTTCACCGGGAGTGACCTCTTTAGTAAAGGTTTTCGTCACTATATTTTATAAAAAGTTGTGCAGTTCCTTCAACGATATCAAGTTCATTACGTTAAAGGTTTTTCGCCAAAAACCAGTCGTAGCCCTCCGTCATTTCAGATTAGTATTACTTAGTATTCGTGCTGCGTATGTCGTGCTCAGCCGAGGCGTAGTGTTCGGTAGCTATGTAGTGCTTTTCTGTTGCATGGATATGTGATTGGTTAGGACAGTCGTACGGTCATTTTGGCTCAGTCAAGGACTCGTGCGGGTGGGTCTAATGCAATCAAGATAATGACGGGTTGAACTTGACTAGGATCCTTTGATATGTTGGCTCAGTCAAGGTCACTTGGGTCCTAGGGGTAAAAATCACTTCGGGAGTTTCAAAAGAACTGAAACTTGCCAGGCATGCGCATACCTTCTGGAGTGTGGTGACTTGAGTGGATTCCGTCAAGTTATCATGCGATGATAGTTGGATCCCGATTTCCACTGATGAGTTGGTTTACTCCTCGGGTGATCCCGACTAATTCTTCTTTCAGGTTTGGAGGAGAATTTGAGGTACAGTGGGAGGTTTCCAGATTAGACAAAGTGATAACCATTCTGATCTAGGTTAGAGTGCACGCTGAGTGTTTCTTTTCTCTCTCTTTGGCAGCGACCATTGACCCGACCCTAAGACTATGACTCAGTGACCAAGTTGACCGAACCTTCTTAACACTGGCTTTTGGATTGTCAGAGTTGCAGACCTCATTGCCACTCCTACTTTTACCCTTTTCTCCAGGACACCCCGTATTACTACGAACGTCCACTTCCATTGGACAAAACCATCGTATGGTTATATACGAACTCGAAGGACTTCGAGGATGGTTTCTGGTTCTGGAGAAAACGAATAGGATTATTCAGTTGTCTTTTCCCTTTTACCTTCTCTCAAGTTGCGAGTACTCCTTGGTTTAGGAGTAGTACACCTATTACGCAAATTGGATAGTCTTCTTCCAAACCATAGGCTGGTGCCGACCGGTAGGGAATGAAGAAAACCAGTTAGCCTAAACGGTGTACAGAAGGTATTAAGTTAAGACAAAGCAAGGGATTAGTAAGAGGGCAAAGTAAGTTGCGACTGCTATTCACGACCAAACCAAGTATTTCTTCGCCAATCCTAAGTCACCTTTGTATTTCTCCAGGACACTCCGTATCACTACGAAGATCCCATTTTATTGGATAATCCATCGTATGGTTATATACGAACTCGAAAGGAACTTGTTCCAGTTCGGGGATGGATCCTGGTTCAGGAGAAATAGGAATTAAGCACATTCAGGTGTCTTTCATCTTCACCTTCTCTCGCATTGCGAGTGTTCCTAGGATTAGGACAGTACACCCTTTATGCTTTTTGGATAGTCTTCTTCCAAACCATAGGCTGGTGCCGAACGGTAGGGAAGGAAGAAAACCATTTGGCCTAAAGGGGTGTACAGAAGGTAATGACTAAAGACATATGAAGGGATTTGGAGAGGTGGCAAAAAATTATACGGTTACAGTTGTGAATCTGGATAATGGAAGAGGCATTACTAGGAATACCAGGATACCCCAACGAAACATTTCAATGTTTCAGTTTCACTGTGTACTGTTAATGGAAAACTGATTTCCCGATTAGACACTTACTCCAGGGTATATGTATTTACCAGGTTTGATTCTCACATCTGTATGGTTTTACAGATGATGAGTGGGAGTAAGTTATTGGGAATTGGGTGATCATCCTCATTATATCGGGATTCGTTGTAATCAGTGATATTTGAGGAGATCACCTGGGCTGTTTGCCGGTCGGCAAATATTTGGTTTTGAATATCCGCTGTTATGCACCAACTTCAAATTGATATATCTGTACGTCTATTTTCATAGAGTGAGATATACCTTTTGATATTATGTCGATGACATTTACCTAAATCAGTGGATGGTTAGGTAAGGAGCATTGAACAGCGGTGTAATTCTTCTTAACCATAAGTACAGTTTTCAACCTACGACGCACAGTGAAAGAGTTGTTAGACTCAGCGGACTTATACAGAGTATTGTATGTTGTCCAGTGTCCATTAGGACAGAGGGGTTGGTTCTCATACTATATTCTGTTTACTTTTAACTTCTCTAGTTCTTAGACATGTGTTTCGTGGAAACACAGGGTCTAAGTTTTGAGGAGTTATAGGTATTTGAATAGAGTAGAGAACCAAGTATAGCAAGTATCGGGATTATTCAAAGTGATCGAAGATGTAGATACTTGTGTACGGTATTCAGTTGATAGTAATGATAAAGAGAAATTGCTTCTCTTTCAGGTTACTCATAATTGGAAGCATTCCTAAGTTGAGTAACGCTGATCGGCCTCCTTCCATTTAGTTTACATGCACCGGAGACAACTGCATGATTTGAATCTGGTTAAATTAAATCAGTGCCTCTGGTTCTATATTGGATATAGAACAGTTCATATCTTGACATTGTTAAGGTACGGGGAGTTGTCCGGCTTATGCTTAAAACCAGACACTGGACAACTCAGGGCACGTTTCTGTAATGGCTGTTTGCGGGTTGACCCAGGCTATGACGAGGGTTGATTTTCTACCGTAAGAAAGATCAATAGTGGTATTGTTCTTGACTCGCCACAGTTTTATTAAAAATGGATTTCTTCAGAAAAAGTAGTGGGAGTATGGTAGAACTGGAAGAGATTCCAGAACCGCAAACGATTACTGAAGATTTGATAAGGAACCTAAAGATTCAATCTGATTTGACATTCCATTGACCACTCCGCAGATAAGGTGGGTAACTTCAGGCACCCGAGAGGTACTACGGTAGCCTCAAGGACGGTGACAGGGAAGTTCTTGTTTACCCACAATTACCATTGCTGTTGTTCCAGGCTGCGAGACCCGGTGGGAGGATGAGTATAGCGTCGTTCTAAACTAGTTTTAGAAGTGTACGTCTATATGACTCTGCCAGAGGGTTGTCATAGTCAGTGGGAGCAGCGGAAGCATTGGTGGACAGGTAGCTTATGTCTATTTATAGACTAAAGCAGATATATCGGAGATAGATCATCTATTTCTGATGTGTCAGTCATAGGTTTGACTTCATCAGAATAGGGGATGGATCTGTTGAGAAGGTAGTAGCATATGATGTCCTGGTATTTGGATGACATACACAGAATAGGAAAAGATACTCCTATACTACGATCGGTTATACTTTGGTTGTCACACAGTGGTTTCCCCACATAGGACTTGGATATTATATCAGACATACTGGTTACTAGATCTATGGTTTTAGATCTAGATTTGGGTGGTTTCCCAATCTGGGTACCTTGACAGCATTCTATGAGTATTTAGAATGGACGACTCCTGACACGGTAGTGTACCTGCAGTTGATGGAGTCACCCTCTCTAAAGGTGTCTTATAGACTAAAGGGGAGAGGGATACTCATGATTGGCAGATCACTTGCTTAGGCAATTGAGTCAATCATGAGATGTCAAGTACCACACCAGATGTTGTTCTTGCACTAGATGCAATAAGTTGATATTGATCCAATCCTGGAGAAACAGTCGGAAGCAGTCTTAGAACATAAGTGGATGTTCTAGGGATATGATAACGACAGCCTCAAGTGGGAGACAGTTATCATTCCAGGCTTCCAAGGTGACATGGACGACAAGGAGGTTGTCAGAGTTATAGTTTTCCTTCTCACGAGGGGCAGTATTTTGGACAGGTGGTCCAAGGCAATACTGAGGGTGGCATGGCGCAGGATACTGATTAAGTTCAGTTGACGATACAGTCTAAGAAGTTTGGATTTGAAGTTCATTTATGAGCTAGGTCCCATCAGACATCCAGACGTTCTAAGACAGGTATTGCTCATTTCGGGAGATGGCTTTCTCCGCGAACTTGAGATATAGAGAGACATAGAAAGAAACATCACAGCGGATCCACTCACTGAGGCTATTCCTCGAACGCTATAGTTTCGCAAACGAGCTTTGTGAGATTGACTAGTAGAGGAGTTGGGTGTTCGGTATCACACGGGCTGTGAGTATGCGGCATCGCAATAATTAGCCTTGAGTGCAAGTGGGAGATTGTTGGAGATAGTGCCCTCAGAGTCAATTATCGGATCACCGGCATGTGATTGCAATGATTGAGAGAGGACCTATCCCGGTAGGACAGTCTTACTCGAGATGATAGTATGCTATCTGGTTTACCTTTATCATCGTGTACTGTTTTAGGTGACCTGACATGTCGCTATTACACGTTGATAGAGCCCCTAGGATTCTTGCTTGACTACCAGCAGTATGATGGCGATCATATACGTGGGAGCTGGTAGTCTATAAGCACATCCTTAAAAGGTCCCTAGTCGTAGGAGTTTCGAGACAGGGCATCGATACTCCATTAGTAGACTAGTGTATACAGTCGAGACCCCGACGAGGGGCGGTGGCCGGTCTCACAAGCCACTGGTGTCAGTTGGTTCACCTAAGATGTATACAGGTGCTCATTGGGTTATGAGTACACCGGACAGGACTCGCCGGGAACCTGCTAGTTGGGCTTATACCTGACGTCAGATAGCAGTTCCCTGGTGACATGTGTACAGGTTAGTTCATCGACCTGAGGATCGTCATTTGTCTCGTGTGAGTTCCCACTGTGCTTTGATTACTACCCAACCACGACTCAAAGGAGTCGTACAAACAGGTTTTAGTTGGGTACAGTCCCGAGCCACATGGAGGCAGTGAGCGGATCTTCAGGGGTTCGTCTCTCCCGGTATTGGGGGTGAGGTCGTGCTGTGTCTAGGAGAGCCATTACGTAAAGCCCTCGGCCGAGGCAGGAGGTTTACTGGTAGGTACTCCAGTAGTATCTCAGGGCGTTCTGGGCTACACTCCGACACGACTTGTACCGCTTTTGGGGGTCTGACTTTTACCAACCCCCTAGGCCCGACATGCGATGCTCATAGACGAACGGACCGGACTGTACGGATATTGTCACTGACAGGCTCAGTTGGGTGTCGGGGTGAGCTTCCTCATCGACGTCCCTTTTTGTCAATAGCTGGTGGCCCATCACGTATTGGCTTATACCTCTGACGTGCCAGTGGTTAAATCCACAGCCATAGTATTGACGAGTCTTTAGAGTCCACCACACTTTCAGTTACTCAAGCTTTCGGGCGAAACGCTGTAGAGGCCGTATGGAGATATGGCAGGGTCTGATCAGATACGTGCGGTATTGCACGGATCAGGATCGGACAGTTTGTACTTGTGGCCGTATAGTTATATGGCAGGGTTCGATCTGATACGTGCGGTATTGCACGGATCAGGATCGAACGGATATTACTAGCCGGCTTTGGTTTAAGCCGGATCCTAGTTTAGTACAGTGTAGATTTTGTCTCATTGCATTTGTATCCGATCGGAATACAGATGCGGGTGTGTATGCACAGTATAGGGGTTTTCCTGTAATTTATTACGGGACCAGTTTTCTGGAGTTGCCAGTTTGCATTCCGTTCCGGCCGGTTTTCCTTTGTTCTTTCCCGGCCGGACTTTTCTGATGGAGGGGGTTATTTGCAGTTTTGCAAATAACACTTTGTGGAGGGTTTTCTTGCAAATGTATTTATTATGATAGAATCTTTAGATACCATTCTCATCACTTGCTTTTGGTTGATTAGAAGTGATGAGAAAGGATTTGATCTTTGATTAGAGTTGATATGAGGTTGTGATGATGGTTTAGGATGTGGTCACCCTTCTTGCTCTCCTACACTCACCTCCCTCTTGTTTCATATACATACATTTCCTCCACCTTATTCTTCACTGGATGAAAAATGGTTAAGAGAAAGAAAAAGATGAGGGTTCTTCCTTCTTGAGAGTTTCATTCTTCTTGATCTCATTTTCATGCTAGAAAATTGCAAGCACCATTTTTCTAGTCTTGATTCCTCCATCATCTTCAAAGGCAACAAACCCCAAATGAGACTAGCTTGATCTACTACATATTCTACAGCGCATCTTAAGCATGTCGAGTTGCCGGCTTCATGCTCGAGTTGCCTCGGTATTGAGGCGGGAGCCCGTAAAAGACGCAGGCGATATGGTGCCCTTTCCGGCGAGGAGGCGACGATATGGAGACTACACTTTCCGCGGGAGATCGGGACGATGACGAGAAGATCGGAGGACTCGGTTCACTCGGTATACTTCTCACCCTATCTCTTGTTTGCTAGCATTAGGTTAATGGTTACGATCCGGGTTTTCATTGTCCGCGGTAGCGCCGGTTTCCGAGTAAGGAAAATTTTTGATTCCGCAATTTGGCCTCGAGTAAGACGGCCGGGGCGCTGCCGTGGCTCAACATATATGCCCTAGAGGCCATTACTGTATCATACTAGTTTGTATATTACTTAATGGAAGCTTGGGATATTCACAGTTGTATATACAATCTTGCTCAAAATAGTAGTATGCTACTTGGTTTGTTTCTACTTCAATATGTACATGTGTTTAATTTAGTATATCACCTATGCACATTAGTGGAGCCCTTAGGATCTTTGCTTGATTACCAGCGTTGTGATGGCAGTCACACTAGTGGGGGCTGGGTGATCTATAAGCACATCCTTATGCAGGTCCCTAGTCGCGGGACTATCGAGACAGGGCATCGATACTCCGGAGTAGACTAGAGCATGCGCTTCTCATCCAAGAGTGGGAGATGGTCTGTCCTACAGCCATCAGTACGTCGTACTGGAGATAGTATGCGGGTGCTCGTTGGGTTACGAGTACACTGGACATGACTCGTCGGGAACTGACCGGTTGGTATTATACCTATTGTCAGTTATCAGTTCCCAGGTGACATGAGTACAGCTTAGTCCGCTGACTTGACACTGTCTCTTCGCCTCGAGTGTGTTCCCACTGTACTTTGATTACTACCTTACCACGGCTCAAAGGAGTCGTGCAAACAGGTAGTAGTTGGGTGCAGTCCCGAAGCACTTGGAGGCAGTGACGGTTAGACAGGATTCGTCTCTCCCGGTATTGGGGGTTGACATCGCGCTGTGTCTAGGAGAGCCATTACACGAGTAGTCCCTGGCCAGGGCAAGCGAGATATACTGGCAGGCTTCCTATGTTATCTCAGGGTGTTTTGGGCTTCACTCCGACACGACTTGTACCGCTATTAGGGGACTGACGTTTACCGCCCCCCTAGGCCTTCCATGCGATGTATCAGACGAACAGACCGGACTGTACGGAGACCGTCACATTCAGGCTCAGTAGGAGTTCAGATGGGTTTCACCTCGTCAGTCTTCTTGTCGGCATCTACCTGGGGACCGTTACGCACAGCTAGTGCCGCTTGCAGTCTGTGGTTAAACCCACTGCCAGCATAGTGTCGAGTCTTTAGAGTCCCACACAGAAAGCTATTCGCCTTTAGGCAAAAGAGTAGAGGTCGCATGGTTTTGCGACAGGGTTCGGTCACATCCATGCACTTATGCACGTACAGTGTCCGGACAGTTAACACTAGCGGACTTTGGTTTAAGCCAGATCCTAGTGTACGTTTTGGGATTGGTTTTGTCCAGTATGTATTCGTGTTCCTCGGAACGCGGATGCGGGTGTGTATGCACAGTTGACGGAGAGACAGAGGCAGAGGATTCTCATTAGGGTTGTTGACCGTTGACTGTTGACTATTGACTTTTTGCTCAACCTTAATGAGAATATGATATGTAATTAACAAGAATATTAATTAAGTATTATAGTGACATGGTTGTTGAGGGGTTGACTTTGTTAACCGGTTGACTAGGTTAGACTAGTTGACCATCATGATGACAATGGCTATTATTTCATAGCAAAGACTTTTGCTTACTTGTTCTCTTGTGCAAAATGAGTGCATGAAATGATATGGCTATTGTAGCTTAAATCATCACTAATACTTGATTGCTATTATTGGTTATGATGGTTTTGGATTATGAGAGCCAAGAGAGAAAAGTCTTGCTCACTTTTTCATTTCCTTTCTCTCTCTTGTGTTCTTGAGCTTTCATCTTCTTCCTCTTGCTCTCCCTCTCTTTAGTCTATGGTTCACTTGTCTCATGTGTTGAGAACCAAGAACCATAGAGGAAAATCCCAACACACTCTCCTCTACTCACTCTAGTTCACAAAGTTTAGCAAACCGAGTGAACTAGTTTCTTCAAAGCTCGAAGAAGAAGCCAAAGGTAGAAGCTTTCAGGTGGATCGATCTTCGGCGCAAGGAGACGACGGGGTGAAGCCGATCCGGACAACCATCGAGGTTTGAAGACGAAGGAGTTCAAGAAAGAAAGGTATAACCCCCTAACCGAGTAGTTAACAACTCCTAGTTAGTTTGTTAGTTAGATGTTTAACAAAGATCCGGTTTTGAGTCCATGTTACCGCCTCTAGAAAATTGTTTTTCACCAAATTCCGCATGCCCGAAAGTACCGGGAGAGGTAGCATGGACTTACAGTAGTATCAGAGCCTAGTTAAACGCTATCTAACATGTTAGCATAGTAGCTAGAAATTCGATCGGAGAAATAGTCCCGAAATGAACCCGAAATTCATGCTTGCTGTCGATTTTCAAAGTACTGTAAAAGTAATAAATCTTGCTTTAAAAATCGACTCAGGGTTTTTATAGTCTACTTTAGAAAAACGGTCCAGAGATCTTACCAAACCACCGCGGCGGCAATAGCTTGCTATTGCCGTGGTTCCGCGGCCGATTGAGCTCCTCTCTGGATCGTCTTCACTGCAGTTTGTTCCATGGGGTATTTTGGGAATTTTTGTATATGTTTTTTCAGCCCATATTTTCCAGAAAGAAAATTTTGTTTTTGGGGCTTTAAAAACCGTATTTTGATCAAGTTTCTTATGGATTAAGCTAACGGGTTTATTTCTGTGATGTGATATTTGTATTGAACGTCTGCTAATCGCTATATGTCGATTAGTGGGAGTTATACAAATCTGTGATCTGTAATGTCATTGGAATGTGTATATGAATTCATTGGATTGTCGCGGGTGAATAGCCGGGGGTTGTGAGACGAGAGTTTTCTTTTCTTTCAATTCATGTAAATTTGTAAATTGATGTAATAATTATTTGTATGGCCGCACAACCGGGTCGGGGTTGTAGCCGTCATTGTATAATTTCTTTTTACTATTTTTTCTCCTAGGATAGACCCATGGAGGGGATGCACAAACTACCGGGTATCCCGAAGTGCCGAGTGGCCTACTCACGGAGTTGAGGGAGGTTGCTTCACTTCGGGTACTTGGCGGGTAGTTTGCCGCACCCGTAGGGGTCTTGGGTGGGGTATTGGCTATTCACCGCGACCGTGTAATCTGCTTTTCGTTACAGGCTCGTACGAATTGCGGATTCCTAGTATATCCAATGTGTTCATCTGTGATCTGAAATGGCCATCATTGCAATATATCTATATATGATATTATTTAGGCGTTGCTTATGTTTTACAGCCGCGCTAGCCCAGCCCCCGCTCTGTCGTTAGTTAAGTAACCTAACGGGTAATGACGGGCCCCCGTGGCGAATGCGAATGGCATAAGCGTACGTCATATTTTGGTTGTTTTCTGCAATGGTAAGATTATATGATAGGACACATTAAAAGAACTAATGCAAGAATATCATGCATTAAAAGAACTAATGCAAGAAAATAAACCAAGTAAAAGTCATTGGAACACTTTCGAAAAACCACTCGGTTCTTTTCAAAACTAACTTTTAAATGCGGAGCTTGAGCCACTCCTTTTAAAAGCTATCTCGTTCCATCGATCATATCAAGTTCACTACGTTCACGGTTTTGCCAAAACCATCCGTAGCTCTCCATCATTTCAGTTAAATATTCGGTAGTATTCAAGCTATGTATTTTGACCTCACGCCAAGGCATAGTGATTGGTAGCTGCCGGATATTTATCTGTTGCATAGATAGAATGCGTTGGTTTGAGACAGTCGTACTGCCATTTTGGCCTACGTCAAGGGTAGGTACGGATGGGTTCAAATTAACCTGGATAATGATGGGAAGAACTTGACATGTGACTTATGACATTTTGACCTCACGCCAAGGTCATAAGAGCATGGGGCAAAAATCCACATCGGGAGTTTCAAAAGAACTGAAACTTGCTAGTGTTGCATACCATTTGGAGTGTGATGATTCTGGTAGGATTCCTTCAGTTTCGTCATGCGATGATATTTGGATCCCGATCCTACTGTGAGTATATGCTACTCCTCGGGAAATTTCTCACTTAACGATCAATGCTATAAACCTAGTAGGTGTCTAGAAAGGTGTTAGCGGGGCTACGCCCCCAGGGAAAAGAGGTTCTTAAATTAAGGAACTTCGCGAAAGCGTTGGAAAACCTCCCTCGAAGTACCGACACTAGCCTGGCTGAACGGTTAAGCAAGTATTGTACGGTGAGATTGATCCTGACTAATTCTTCCTTTTTGGTTTGAGGAGGGGTTCGAGAAACAGTAGGAGCCATCCTGTTTAGACAAACTAAAAACCATTCTAAACTTGCAAGAGCATCATGCTAAGTGTTTCTTCTCTCTCTCCTAATTGCAGCGACCAATCGATATGACTGGACTTAAGTTACTTCTAGATAAAAACATACTGACAGGGCCAAACTACAAAGATTGGCTCAGGAATGTCAAAATGGCAATCACTTACGACAAGCTGGGGTATCTTCTTACCACCAAAGCTCCCCCTGTCCCAGGTCCCACCTCCAGCATCGCGGATAAGGAAATCCGTAAGACTTGGGAGATCGATTGCGCGAAGGACAAATGCCTCGTGCTTGCCTCTATGGACAACGAACATCAGAGGAGGCACGAGAATATGGACCTCGAATCCATATTTCACCATACAAAAGAACTGTATGGAGAGCAGTCTCGTATCGCAAGATACGAAGTGTCGAAGAAGTTATTTTCGGCAAGGTTTGCCGTCGGATCATTGGTAGCGGAACACGTGCTTAAGATGACTGGCTACATAGAAGAGCTCGCGGACCTTGGGACCACGTTGGAGAATGAGCTCTATACGGACTTGATTCTCCAGTCCCTTCTTTCCACTTACGCCCAGTTTATACTGAAATTCAACTTACAAGAAAAGGAAGTTGAACTTTCAGAACTCCTCAACATGCTGAGGAGCGCAGAGGGCACCCTACAGAAAGGTAGGGAAACATCCACTTTGTTTGTAGGAGGATCTTCCTCTTCTAGGTCCAAGGCGAAAGCCAAGGGAAAGAAGAAGAAAGCCCCCGCCAAACCAAGGGGCGGTGTTAGTAAAGTGGATACGAAGGGAAAAGCAAAAGCAAAAGCAACAAAGAAAGCGGGGCAGCTTGTGGATAAAGAAGAATGCTTCTATTGTCATAAGAAGGGACACTGGAAGAATGATTGCAGGGCTTGGAAGGCCAGAACACAGGAACTGAAGCAGGTTGCGGCTTCAGCTTCAGGTGTGTATGTTATTGAAAACTGTCTTTTAATAAACTCTACTTCCTGGGTATTGGATACCGGATCAGGATCTCATATCTGTAATTCTTTGCAGGCACTGAGAAAGCGTAGGGTTTTGAAGGCAGGTAATATGACCCTCATAGTTGCAAACGGAGCTGGCACGGATGCTGAGTCCGTGGGGGACTATCACCTGGGCTTGTCAGATGGACATGTTTTGGTTTTGCGTAATTGCTATTTTGTACCCAATGCAACTTGTAATATCATTTCTGTATCTTTATTATCTAAAGAAGGTTATGAATTTGCATTTGTAAGTAATGTTGTGAACATTCACCTTAATCAAGTTCTGATTGGGTCAGGTACATTAAGCAATGGTATATACGTATTAAACCAACCACAGATTTTCAATGTCCAGAATACACATAAAAGAAAGTCTCCGAAAATAAATCAGACTTTCTTATGGCATTGTAGACTGGGTCACATCAATGAGAGAAGGTTGACGAAGTTACATACAGAAGGATATTTGAATCCGTTCGAATATCAATCGTATGCCACTTGTCAATCCTGTCTCAAAGGAAAGATGACAAAGACTCCGTTCACTGGACATGGAGTAAGAGCGAGCGAGCTCTTGGGACTCGTACACAGCGACGTGTGCGGTCCAATGTCTACGCATGCACGAAGCGGTTATTCTTACTTCATTACTTTTACGGATGACTTTTCAAGGTACGGTTATGTCTTCTTAATGAAACATAAGTCCGAAGCCTTTGGAAAATTCCAGGAATATAAGAATGAAGTAGAAAAACAAACCGGCAAAAGTATCAAGATTCTAAGATCGGATCGAGGTGGTGAATACTTGAGTGCCGAGTTCCTGGACTATTTAAAAGAGAACGGAATTCTCTCTCAGCTTACTCCTCCATACACTCCGCAACATAACGGTGTATCGGAGAGACGGAATCGAACCCTATTGGATATGGTACGGTCCATGATGAGTAACACTGAGTTACCGCGATCATTCTGGGGATATGCGCTAGAATCAGCTGCATACCTTTTGAACCGAGTTCCGACTAAGACTGTGCCTACCACACCATATGAGATATGGAGTGGGAAGAAACCCTATCTTCAATATCTGAAGATCTGGGGATGTCCGGCTTTTGTCAAAAAGCAGCATGCGGACAAACTCGAGGCACGCTCAGTACTGTGCAAGTTTGTGGGATACCTAAAGAACTCCAGGGGGTATCTCTTCTATTACGCAGAGGAACAAAAGATTATTGTTTCTCGTAATGCCCATTTTCTAGAACACCAGTTCTTAGAAAAGGAAACAAGTGGGAGCGAAATAGAACTGGAAGAAATTCCAGAAACACAGACTATTACTGAAAGCTTAGTAGAACCAGAGGGTTCAAAAGAACAGGACATTCCTATGCCGCTCCGCAGGAGTAGTAGGCAGTCTCATCCGTCCGAGAGATACTACGGTTTTCTCATAGACGGGGATAGAGAGGATTGCATCATAGATTATGATGAGCCTACTAGCTTCCAGCAGGCCGTTCAGAGCGTTGACTCGGTAAAATGGCTGGATGCAATGCGGACCGAAATGGAGTCCATGTACACCAACAAAGTATGGACGTTGGACGTTGCTCCAGACGGGGTAAAACCCGTAGGATGCAAGTGGATCTTTAAAAGGAAGATTGGTGTAGATGGACAGGTTGAGACCTATAAAGCTAGACTGGTTGCAAAGGGTTTTCGTCAAAGACCTGGTTTGGACTATGACGAGACCTTTTCTCCAGTAGCTATGCTGAAATCCATTCGGATCCTTCTTGCCATTGCTGCCTTCCACGATTATGAGATTTGGCAGATGGACGTAAAGACCGCTTTTCTAAATGGAAATTTAGAGGAGTGTGTCTATATGGACTAGCCAGAGGGTTTCATTCAGAGTGGGAGCAGCAGAAAGGTGTGCAAGTTGCTTAAGTCCATCTATGGACTAAAGCAGGCATCGCGGAGTTGGAACATCTGTTTTGATGAGACGGTCAAGGAATTTGGCTTTATCAAAAATCCAGATGAACCATGCATCTATAGTAGATTTGTAGCGAGAACTGTAGTATTCCTCGTTTTATACGTGGATGGCATTCTCTTAATAGGAAATGGCATTCCTATGCTACAATCTGTCAAGGGGTTCTTGTCACACAGGTTCTCCATGAAAGACCTGGGTGATGCCTCATACATCCTGGGGATCCGGATCCATCGTGATAGATCCAAGAGGATATTAGGACTTTCACAGTCCAGGTACATCGACACCATACTGAAAAGATTCAGTATGGAAGATTCCAAGCACGGTAACCTACCGGCTTGTCACGGGATCACCATCTCTAAAGAGATGTCTCCCAAGACTGATTTGGAGAGGGATCGCATGTCTATTATACCCTACGCTTCTGCGGTAGGCTCTACAATGTATGCAATGTTGTGTACCAGACCGGATGTAGCTTATGCATTGAGTGTGGTAAGCCGGTATCAGTCAAACCCTGGGGAGAAACACTGGATAGCGGTAAAGAACATTCTCAAGTACCTGAGAAGGACTAAGGAGATGTTCTTGGTGTATGGCGGAAAAGACCTCCAGATCGAGGCCTTTGCTGACTCCAGCTTCCAGAGTGACAAGGATGATTCCAAGTCCATGTCGGGTTTTGTCTTTACCCTCAATGGAGGGGCGGTGTGTTGGAAGAGTTCCAAACAGGAAACCATTGCAGACTCGACGATGGAAGCGGAATACATCGCTGCATCTGATACCGCAAAAGAAGCTGTCTAGATGAGGAAGTTCTTGAAAGAACTTTAGGTGGTTCCGTCCATTGTTGATCCAATACCTCTGTATTGCGACAACAACGGGGCTATAGCTTTAGCGAAGGAACCCAGGTCCCATCAGAGATCCAGACACATCTTGAGGCGGTATCACCTGATCAGGAAGATCGTGGATCGCCAGGAGATCAAGGTTCGGAGGGTTGCTTCAGAAGATAACACTGCAGATCCATTCACCAAGGCCTTGCCCCAGACTCAGTTCAAGCGGCTGATCGAGATGATAGGTCTTCGATACGCCAGTACATGGCCTTAGTGCAAGTGGGAGATTGTTAGTGTATATGCCCTAGAGGCCATTACTGTATCATACTAGTTTGTATATTACTTAATGGAAGCTTGGGATCTTCACAGTTGTATATACAATCTTGCTCAAAATAGTAGTATGCTACTTGGTTTGTTTCTACTTCAATGTGTACATGTGTTTATTTTAGTATATCACCTATGCACATTAGTGGAGCCCTTAGGATCTTTGCTTGATTACCAGCGTTGTGATGGCAGTCACACTAGTGGGGGCTGGGTAATCTATAAGCACATCCTTATGCAGGTCCCTAGTCGTAGGACTATCGAGACAGGGTATCGATACTCCGGAGTAGACTAGCGCATGCGCTTCTCATCCCAGAGTGGGAGATGGTCTGTCCCACAGCCATCAGTACGTCGTACTGGAGATAGTATGCGGGTGCTCGTTGGGTTACGAGTACACTGGACAGGACTCGTCGGGAACTAACCGGTTGGTATTATACCTATTGTCAGTTATCAGTTCCCAGGTGACATGAGTACAGCTTAGTCCGCTGACTTGACACTGTCACTTCGCCTCGAGTGTGTTCCCACTGTACTTTGATTACTACCCTACCACGGCTCAAAGGAGTCATACAAACAGGTAGTAGTTGGGTGCAGTCCCGAAGCACTTGGAGGCAGTGACGGTTAGACAGGATTCGTCTCTCCCGGTATTGGGGGTTGACATCGCGCTGTGTCTAGGAGAGCCATTACACGAGTAGTCCCTGGCCAGGGCAAGCAAGATATACTGGCAGGCTTCCAGTGTTATCTCAGGGTGTTTTGGGCTTCACTCCGACACGACTTGTACCGCTATTAGGGGACTGACGTTTACCGCCCCCTAGGCCCGCCATGCGATGTATCAGAAGAACAGACCGGACTGTATGGAGACTGTCACATTCAGGCTCAGTAGGAGTTCAAATGGGTTTCACCTCGTCAGTCTTCTTGTCGGCATCTACCTGGGGACCGTTACGCACAGCTAGTGCCGCTTGCGGTCTGTGGTTAAACCCACTGCCAGCGTAGTGTCGAGTCTTTAGAGTCCCACACAGAAAGCTATTCGCCTTTAGGCAAAAGAGTAGAGGTCGCATGGTTTTGCGACAGGGTTCGGTCACATCCGTGCACTTATGCACGTACAGTGTCCGGACAGTTAACACTAGCGGGCTTTGGTTTAAGCCAGATCCTATTATACATTTTGGGATTGGTTTTGTCCAGTATGTATTCGTGTTCCTCGGAACGCGGATGCGGGTGTGTATGCACAGTTGACGGAGAGACAGAGGCAGAGGATTCTCATTAGGGTTGTTGACCGTTGACTGTTGACTATTGACTTTTTGCTCAACCCTAATGAGAATATGATATGTAATTAACAATAATATTAATTAAGTATTATAGTGACATGGTTGTTGAGGGGTTGACTTTGTTGACTTGTTGACTTTGTTGACCGGTTGACTAGGTTGGACTAGTTGACCATTATGATGACAATGGCTATTATTTCATGGCAAAGACTTTTGCTTGCTTGTTCTCTTGTGCAAAATGAGTGCATGAAATGATATGGCTATTGTAGCTTAAACCATCACTAATACTTGATTGCTATTATTGGTTATGATGGTTTTGGATTATGAGAGCCAAGAGAGAAAAGTCTTGCTCACTTTTTCATTTCCTTTCTTTCTCTTGTGTTCTTGAGCTCTCATCTTCTTCCTCTTGCTCTCCCTCTCTTTAGTCTATGGTTCACTTGTCTCATGTGTTGAGAACCAAGAACCATAGAGGAAAATCCCAACACACTCTCCTCTACTCACTCTAGTTCACAAAGTTTAGCAAACCGAGTGAACTAGTTTCTTCAAAGCTCGAAGAAGAAGCCAAAGGTAGAAGCTTTCAGGTGGATCGATCTTCGGCGCAAGGAGACGACGGGGTGAAGCCGATCCGGACAACCATCGAGGTTTGAAGACGAAGGAGTTCAAGAAAGAAAGGTATAACCCCCTAACCGAGTAGTTAACAACTCCTAGTTAGGTTGTTAGTTAGATGTTTAACAAAGATCCGGTTTTGAGTCCATGTTACCGCCTCTAGAAAATTGTTTTTCACCAAATTCCGCATGCCCGAAAGTACCGGGAGAGGTAGCATGGAATTACAGATTAATCATGTATATTATTTATTTGATAAATTGTTATGGTTGATATATTCAAATGAGTTCATTTTTCAATATCATTCTTATCATCACCTTCTCTCTCCTCAAGCTCTCTCATTCTTGAAACCCTAACCCTAACCTCTCATGTGTTGAGATCAAGGGTTAGCTAGACTAATACATCCATAACCTCACTCTATATCCCCTAGGTAGCTTAGATTAGCACTTTGAGCAACCTAGTTATCTCAAGTTAGAGATCAAGCTTGGCATAGGAGCTCTCGGGTGGATCATCTTTAAATCGAGGAGGACGTTGAGGTGCCGATGTTCCAAGGAGCCTACGAGGAGTGGAGGACAGCGATGAAGACCCGAAGGACAAGTAACATGAGGTATTACTTCGAATTCGAGTAGTTAAACCTCTCGTTGTTTGCTAGTAACGGTTTAGACACGATTCATGCGCTCAAGTCCATGTTACGAAGCTTTGATGATCGTTTTTCATATATTCCGCCTCCCCGCAAGTTAGTGGGGTGCGAGACATGGACTTACAGAGTTGATGTTGTACTGTGTTCGATTGGCTATAAGTGGAAATCCCTGGCCAGGGTTGCTGAGATTTACTGGTAAGTGTTATCAGTAGTTCCTCGAACTATTATAGACCTCATATCGACACGACTTATCAAGTTACTGGGGTTTGATGTTTACCGCCCCTAGGCGAGATATGCGACATATCAGATGACGAGACTGGACTGTACGGGAGTGTTACTGACTGGATTCACAGGAGAATGCACAGGCTTGCTTGTTGATCTTCTGAGCGCTCAATACCTGGGTGGCTGTTACGGTTAGCTGACCGCTTGCAGCTTGTGGGTGTTTGATATGATCATCACCTACTGCCGGCGTATTGACGATTCTTTAGAGTCCTACACAGAGGTTTCTTGGCTCAGGCAAAACGGAGTAGGAGCACATATATGATATGTGCGGGACCGAGAACAATACGTGTATGTGATACCGTATTAGATTCTCACGATATGAGATATCGGCCGGGTATATGAGATATAGCCGGGTCATCGGATCAAGTGTTGATTCGATGAACCGATACAGATTATATTAGTCGGTTATTTATGAAATAGCCGGATTATCGGATCAAGTGTTGAATTGATAATTTAATGTATAATTATATATTTGATATATTAAATTATATTAACTAATATTAGCTCACTTATTGATTCATTTTCTCACTCGGGTAATACATTGATATATATACGATATATGTTAATTGTATTATTTTCTTTTGTTACAAATATATATTATATATGTGATATATAATATTGTAACATGATATGATTACTAATGTAACATGTTTAGTGGAGATTAAACAAGGTTAGGGTTTGAATTGGGTTAGTTCTTTCATGAACCTTCTAGAAGGTTTTCTTTTGTCATGAGTTAAGATATTATGGTTGATATTGTAAGTGACTCATTCTTAACCAAACCCAAACCCTTAGCCCTAGTTAAATCTCTACATGAGTTAGCCTTATCATAGTTGACCATGGTTGCATCTGTAATGATATTATCATTTGCATTATTCATCACAAAAGGATTATTGATTGTTCGTCTTCTTCTTCCTTCTTGCAAATCTTTCTAGCTTTGATTCTTGTGATGAAAATGTGTGAGTTAATGAAAACAAATGAGAGCTAAAATCCTACTTCATCATCCTAATCTATCCTATCCATTTAGATTAGGGTGTTCACTTCATTTAGTGAGTGAGAGCTTGTGTTAATGAAACTTCAAGGTAGATCATTTTTGTTATCGAAGATCGGAAGCAAGCTTGCATCTTTCTCTTCGTGGAGCCTCTCGAGAGTCCGGAACTTGATGATCGCAGCGAAGGGACCACAACACGGAGCTTATGAAGTGAAGGACCGGACTAAATGTTAGTTATATATATGCCCTAGAGGCCATTACTGTACATTGGATGTATATTGTAGTGGATGCTAGGACATATATAGGTAGGACTTTCTTGCTCGACATGATAGTACGCTATCTGGTTGCTCTTTATCTTAACGTGTATACTTTCTGTCTCTCTGTTACATGTTGATAAAGCCCTTAGGATATGTACTCGACTTCCAGGACTATGATGTAGATCATACTAGTGGGGCCTGGGTAGTCCATGAGTACATCCTTCAATGTTCCTAGTCGTGGGAATATCGAGACGGGGCATCGATATTCCAGAGTGGACTAGCGTATATCTTCTCGATCCATGTGATGGGCGATGGATGATCCCATATCCATTGGTGTTTGACATCATAGATGGTATGCGGGTGCTCAGTGGAGACTGGGTACACTGAACGGACTCGCCGAGAACTCCCAGATGGTATTATACCTCACGTCAGATGGCAGTTCTCTGGTGATACTGGTACAGCTTAGTCTGTTGACCCGATATCGTCATAGAGTCTTGTGTGTCTCCCACTGTGCTTCGATTTCCACCCTACCACGGCTCTACTGAGTCGTGCAAACATATGGTTTTTGGGTACAGTCCCGATTCACATGGAGGCAATGAGCGATAGGAGGGGATTCGTCTCTCCCGGTATTGGGGGTTGATGTTGCGCTATGCTCGACTGGCCATAACTGGAAATCCCTGGCCAGGGTTGCAGTGATATACTGGTAAGAGTTATCAGTAGTTTCACGAATGTTATGGACCTTACATCGGCATGACTTATCGAGCTACTGGGGTCTGACGTTTACCACCCCTAGGCGAGATATGCGACATATCAGACGATCAGACCGGACTGTACGGTAAGTGTTACAGGTTGGACTCACAGGAGTGTGAGCGGGCTTGCTCGTTGATCTTCTGATCGCTCAATACGCGGGTGGCCGTTGCGTTTAGCAGACCGTTTGCGGCTTGTGGGTGCTTGATATGATCATCACCTGCTGCCGGCGTATTGACGAGTCTTTAGAGTCCTACACAGAGGTTTCCTGGCTCAAGCGAAACGAAATAGGAGCGCATATGAGACATGTGCGGGATCGAGAATAATGCGTGTATGTGATACTGTATTCTATTCTCGCGATGAATGTATCGATTGGTTGTATGCGATATAACCTAGTTATCGAATCGAGGATTGATTCGATAAGTCGATACATTGGATATTAGTCGGTCATATGCGATATGACCGGATCGTTAAATCAAATGTTGATTTAATGATTTAATGTATAATTATATATTTGATATATTACTTTGCATTAACTAGTATTGGTTCACTTAAGATGGATTTTCTCACTTGATGTGCACATTGTATATATGATATAGTTTTGTGCACTAGTTTGTATCATGTTTGATGATACATGCAAACTTGGGTCTATGTTTACTTTAAACCATGTTTAAGTGAATGGTTAGGGTTTTGTTATCTTTGTTTTATTTATTTATACATTTTAGCAAGAAAAGAAATGGTTGCTTCTTTTGTTTTATACTTGAAGTTTCAAGAAGCTTTGACCATTTTTGTTTCTTTTGCTTAACCTAACCATTCACCTAACCCTAGTTTATTCTCTACACTTAACCATGGTTGCATTATGATAAGAATGACTTGGATTTTCTTTTTAAGATAATCCTTTTTATTCTATCTTCATCTTCATTAAGCTTCATGAAAGCTTTCTAGCTCCAATGGTGCCTTGAGATTTAAAGTGAGAAATCCAAATCTAAAGTCAACCCACTTCCTATTTCTTCATCCTCTACCACTTGCCATGTAGTAGAGTGTGTTATCTTCATAAGTTTCATAACTTAGTGAAGGTGGAGCTTGATCTTGAGTTGCCTCGACGTAGATCATCTTCGGCATCGAAGTCGACGACCTAGCCCGATCATTTCTCCGATGAAACCAACGCTAGAGTCCGGGATCCGATGATCGCAGCGGAAGGACATCGACACGGAGCTTTGGAGGTGGAGGACCGGATCTACAAAGGTTGTATTTTCCGTTCACCCTTAGTTAAAGTTGTTAACTTATATCGATTTCGCCTATCCTCTAGTTACGATCTTGCTTAGGGTCACTTGGCACATAGAAATTTTTTGAATTGGCCATGTTTGATCTCTTGTGAAACCTCATGGGTGTGCCTAGGAGCCCTACAGTGGTATCAGAGCCTAGCTAGAGCCTTAGGCGAAGTGTAGACGGAGTTAGAAACCCGATCGAATCCGAAACCCTAATACATATCCACTCTCTGTACATTTTTGTAAACTGTGGATATTTGTGAATTAAAAATATTCAGAAAATTCAGCAGGCATTTTTAAGAATTACTGTGAAGCACGTGAGTGTAACTCGGCCACGCGGCCGCGGAACCGCGGCACGAGCATGGCATACGCGGCGGTTCCGCGGCCATATTGGAGCATCATGTCATTTTCTCTGCACAGTAATTCCTATCTGTTGGTGCTGTATTTTATGGGAATTTTTAAATTCTACTCAAGAGTTGAGTTTTCTGGGTTGTATTGGGAGTTCGCAGATTCGATCGGATTATATAATTTTGTCTATGTGTTTTTCCGGGTAATTTTAGAATATGTTAAAAAGTTCGACCGGATATAAATACCCGCTTTTTCCCCTGTCGGGAAATTTCCAAATGTTGGATTTTTCCGTGGTTTAAAGACGTTCTAAGTAGTGCAAGTAACGCGATGGACCCTCTAGAAGACAACAAACCTTAACTCGATTATGTGACCGTCTTGAACTGCCCTTTGAACCTTAGGGTTTGGGGCAGTACGGCGTGCCACATGTGAGGCGTTGGCTTGACCCTTCTACGGCTGGACCGTTGGTACTGAGGCATGAAGTGAATGTTTTTAAACTTATATCATGTGTTGAGCTGTTTCGGGAAAACTTGGGTGTTCGATTGTTCGATCGGAAAGTTTAACATTTTCTATTTATCCGGAATGTGATACAATATTTGGAATTCATAAATAGTTATGAGATAACTAATATGAATGTTATAAACATAGGACTTTAGTCTCACTTGATTGGTTGCCACGGAATTTTGATGTGATCAAAAGTCCGTCGCAATCACGTTGATTACACGGATACTCGTCGGTAAACTTATTAGACAGCTACACCCCATAGCCCCGGCCAAGTGACTGTAGGAGAACCCCGTCGCCAAAAAGCATCCGTTCGGGTACTCGCGGCAGCGGTGTTCCGCCTTAGTGCACTTCGTCGACGGTATCGGGGGTGCGGCCGTCCACTAAAGTTTGCGACGAGTATTTGTTCTGGATGTCGGGAATCTTGTTGAATTGCCCGACTTTATATTGAAAAGTGTTTTCGATATTGAGACTAAAATGCGGGGTTTATAATTGTTAGGCATGCGATGTCTAAGGAATTCATTTGGTCAGGCATGCGATGTCTAAAGAGGTTGCAGATTCCAACTGTTGTAGTTTTACACTTTCTTTTCTGTGACCATAAGTGTAATATGTGATATCGCCGGTTTCATTGCTATACGTCAACGACAATTGGGATAGGTATATTTACTTACGTTGATGACATGTGATGTTATGTGTTGCTGGATATGTTATATTGGATCGTCGTGTTTGAATAGCCGGGGTTTTTTATGTGAGATGAGTGTTTTTTCATTTTCATTCATATAAAAACTTGTATGTAATATTCTTTTATTGGGGCACTTCCAGGTTGCGGAAGATGTCACCGTTGATGTATATTATTTACTTTTCCGCATTAGGATAGACCCAAGGAGGGGAGCACAAGTAACCGGGTTTTAGGGTCCAGTGAGAGACCATCTCGAGGAGTCGAGTCCTGGTCTCCTAACCCTAGAATTGGTAGGGTTGCTTACCGCTCTCGTAGGGGTCTAGGGGTGTGGGATTGGCTATTCATCAAGACCGTGGAATCCGTGTTTTATACTGGCTCGTATTAAAAACACGGACGTCCTAGTATATCCAATATTTCATATGATATTTTCTGCTGCGTTATCTGTGATGTGATCATGTGATATGTTCAGATAGATATAGTATATGTAGGGTTCCTAGGCACTCTAGTGAGGTCTCACAAGGCATCGAACATGCCATTTTCAAAAATTCTAGGTGCCGAGAGACCCGACTACGGATCGTTTGCTGGAAATCTAGGCGAAAAACAATCTAGTTAACAACTTAACTAATGGGATATCGGAAATACAACCTTTGTAGATCCGGTGCTCCACCTCCATAGCTCCGCAACGAAGTCCTCTCCGCTGTCCAAAAAGAATCCGGGCTCTAGCGTCGACTTCATCGGAGAATAAGCGAGCTAGGTCGTCGATGTCCATGCCGAAGATGATCTACGTCGAGGCATCGCTAGATCAAGCTCCACCTTCACCAAGCCTTGAAAACTTATGAAGGAAACACACTCTACTACTTGGCAAGAGGTAGAGGATGAAGAAATAGAAAGTGGGTAAACTTTAGAATTGGATTTCTCACTCTAATTCTCACTTTGCCATTAAAGCTTGTGAAGCTTTTTCTTGAAGTGAAGAAGAAGAAGAAGATGATAAGTTATGATAAGTTATCTATGAAAAAAAAATAATAATATCATTCTTATCATAACTTTAACCTAAGTTAAGTGTGTAAGTGCACGGCGGCGCCCCGGCCGTCAATCCGACGCCGGAATGCGGAAGCGGTGAATAACTTAAATTTTGCGGACTTTGCAAACCGGCACCACCGCGCACTTTAACCGGATCGGACCATTAACTAGTCTAAGCTATCTACAAGAATGGGAATAGAGATATATACCGACGATCCAAGTCCTCCGGTCTTCATCTCCACTCCGATCTCCTCGCGGGATCTCCGTCCATCTCCTCCTCGTCGGAAAGGGCACCACATCGCCTGTAGCTTTTACGGGCTCCCGCCTCAATACCGAGGCAACTCGAGCATGAAGCCGGCAACTCGACATGCTCAAGATTTGCTGTAGGAATGTGTAGTAGATCATGCTAGTCTCATTTGGGGTTTGTAGTTGCAAAATAAAGATGAACTCTCTCATTCTTTTTCTTCTCTCTAGTGTTCTTTCTTTTCTCAAGTGAGTATCATAATGTGGTGGAGGAAAGATTATGAAGTAAGAAGGGAGGTGAGTGTAGGAGATGAAAGAGGGTGACCACACCAAGGGACAAAGAAACATACACCATGCTTGTTACTATTGAACCCATACCCTCACTTTATCACCATCAAATCTCATAAAGCAAAAGCATGGTGGAAAAGAAAATGATAGCTATCATAATCAACCTTTATTCAATAAAACCCCTCCACAAATGTAATTTGCAAAACTGCAAATTACCCCCTCCATCGGAAAAGTCCGGCCGGGAAAGAACAAAAGAAAACCGGCCGGAACGGAATGCAAACTGGCAACTCCAGTAAACTGGTCCCGTAATAAATTACAGGAAAACCCCGACACTGTGCATACACACCCGCATCTGTATTCCGACCGGATACAAATGCAATGAGACAAAATCTACACTGTACTAAACTAGGACCGGCTTAAACCAAAGCCGGCTAGTAATATCCGTTCGATCCTGATCCGTGCAATACCGCACGTATCTGATCGAACCCTGCCATATACCTATACGGCTACTAGTACAAACCGTCCGATCCTGATCCGTGCAATACCGCACGTATCTGATCGGACCCTGCCATATCTCCATACGGCCTCTACAGCGTTTCGCCCGAAACTTGAGTAACTGAAAGTGTGGTGGACTCTAAAGACTCGTCAATACTATGGTTGTGGATTTAACCACTAGCACGTCAGAGGTATAAGCCAATACGTGACGGGCCACCAGCTATTGACCAAAAGGGACGTCGATGAGCGAACTCATCCTGACACCCTACTGAGCCTGTCAGTGACAATATCCGTGCAGTCCGGTCCGTTCGTCTATGAGTATCGCATGGCGGGCCTAGGGGGTTGGTAAAAGTCAGACCCCCAAAAGCGGTACAAGTCGTGTCGGAGTGTAGCCCAGAACACCCTGAGATACTACTGGAATACCTACCAGTAAATCTCCTTGCCTTGGCCAAGGACTTTGTGTAATGGCTCTCCTAGACACAGCACGACCTCACCCCCAATACCGGGAGAGACGAACCCCTGAAGATACGCTCACTGCCTCCATGTGGCTCGGGACTGTACCCAACTAAAACCTGTTTGCACGACTCCTTTGAGCCGTGGTAGGGTAGTAATCAAAGTACAGTGGGAACTCACACGAGACAAATGACGATCCCCAGGTCGATGAACTAACCTGCACACATGTCACCAGGGAACTGCCATCTGACGTCTGGTATATGACCAACTAGCATGTTCCCGGCGAGTCCTGTCCGGTGTACTCATAACCCAATGAGCACCTGTATACATCTTAGGTGATCCAACTGACACCAGTGGCTTGTGAGACCGGCCACCGCCCCTCGTCGGGGTCTCGACTGTATACACTAGTCTACTAATGGAGTATCGATGCCCGGTCTCGAAACTCCCACGACTAGGGACCTTTTAAGGATATGCTTGTAGACCCCCAGCTCCCACTTATATGATCGCCCTCATACTGCTGGTGGTCAAGCAAGAATCCTAGGGGCTCTATCAACGTGTAATAGCGACGTGTCATGTCACCTAAAACAGTACACGATGATAAAGGTAAACCAGATAGCATACTATCATCTCGAGTAAGACTGTCCTACCGGGATAGGTCCTCCCTCAATCATTACAATCACGTACCTGTGACCTAATAATTGACTCTGAGGGCACTATCTCCAACAATCTCCCACTTGCACTCAAGGCTAATTATTGCGATGTCGCATACTCACAGCCCGTGTGATACCGAACACCCAACTCCTCTACTAGTCAGTCTCACAAAGCTCGTTTGCGAAACTATTGCGTTCGAGGAATAGCCTCAGTGAGCGGATCTGCTTAGTTGTTTCTTTCTATGTCTCTCTATATCTCAAGTTCGCGGAGAAAGCCATCTCCCGAAATGAGCAAAATCAGTCTTAGAATATGTCTGGATGTCTGATGGGACGTAGCTCATAAATGAACTCCAAATCCAAACTTCTTAGACTGTATTGACAACTGAACTTAATCAGTGTCCTGCGCGCCATGCCTCCCTCAGTATTGCCTTGGATCACCTGTCCAAAATACTGCCCTACATCAGAGGGAAAACTATAACTCTGACAACCTCCTTGTCGTCCATGTCACCTTGGAAGCCTGGAATGATAACCGTCTCCTGAATGAGGCTGTCGTTATCATATCCCTAGAACATCCACTTATGTTCTAAAACTGCTTCCGACTGTTTCTCCAGGATTGGATTAATGTCAACTTATTGCATCTAGTGCAAGAACAACATCTGGTGTGGTACTTGACATCTCATGATTGACTCACTTGCCTAAGCAAGTGATCTGCCAATCATGCACGTCCCTCTCCCCTTTAGTCTGTAAGACACCTTTAGAGAGGGTGACTCCATTACCTGCAGGTACACTACCGTGCCAGGAGTCGTCCATCCTAAATACTCTTAGAATGCTGTCAAGTACCCTGATTGGGAAACCACCCAAATCTAGATCTAAAACCACAGATCTAGTAACCAGTATGTCTGATATAAAATCCATGTCCTTTGTGGAGAAACCACTGTGTGACGACCAAAGTATAACCGATTGTAGTATAGGAGTTTCTTTTCCTATTCTGTGTATGTCATCCAGATACCAGGACATCACACCCTACTACCTTCTCAACAGATCCATCCCCTATTCTGATGAAGTCAAACTCATGACTGTCACGTCAGAAATAGATGATCTATCTCCGCTACATCTGCTTTAGTCTATAAATAGACATAAGCTACCTGTCCACCAATGCTTCCGCTGCTCCCACTGACTACGACAACCCTCTGGCAGAGTCATATAGACGTACACTTCTAAAACTAGTTTAGAACGACGCTATACTCATCCTCCCGCCGGGTCTCGCAGCCTGGAACAACAGCAATGGTAATTGTGGGTAAACAAGAACTTCCCTGTCACCGTCCTTGAGGCTACCGTAGTACCTCTCGGGTGCCTGAAGTTACCCACCGTATCTGCGGAGTGGCCAATGGAATGTCAATCCAGATTGAATCTTTAGGTTCCTTATCAAATCTTCAGTAATCGTTTGTGGTTCTGGAATTACTTCCAGTTCTACCATACTCCCACTATTGTTTTCTTGAAAAAATCCATTTTTTTATAAAACTGTGGCGAGTCTAGAACAATATCGCTATTGTTCATCCAGATGGCAGAAAATCAACCCTCGTCATAGCCTGGGTCAACCCACAAACAGCCATTACAGAAACGTGCCTTGAGTTGTCCAATGTCTGGTTTTAATCATAAACCGGACAACTCCCCGTACCTTAACATCGTTAAGATATGAACTGTTCTATATCCAATATAGAAACAGAGGCACTGATTTAATTGAACCAGATTCACATCATGCAGCTGTCTCCAGTGCATGTCAACTAAATGGAAAGAGGCCGATCAGCGTTACTCAACTTAGGAATACTTCCAATTATGAGTAACCTGAAAGAGAAGCAAGATCTCTTTATCATTACTATCAACTGAATACCATACACAAGTATCTACATCTTCGATCTCTTTGAAGAATCCCGATACTTGCTATACCTGGTTCTCTACTCTATTCAAATACATTTAACTTCTCCAAATTCGGACCCTGTGTTTCCACGAAACACCTGTCTAAAAATATAGAGGAGTCATAAGTAAACCGAATATAGTACGAGGACCATCCCCTCTGTCCTGATGGACCCTGGACAACATACAATACTCTGTAAAAGTCCCTTGAGTCTGATAACTCATTCATTGTGTGTCGTAGGTTGAAAACTGTACCTTTGGTTATGAAGAATTACACCGTTGTTTAATGCTCCTTACCTAACCATCCACTGATATAGGTAAATGTCGTAGACATAATTTCATAAAGGTATATCTCACTCTATGAAAATAGACGTACAGATATATCAATTTGAAATTGGTGCATAACAGCGGATATTCAAAACCAAATATTTGCCAACCGGCAAACAGCCCAGGTGATTTCCTCAAATATCACCGATTACAACGAATCCCGATATAATGAGGATGATCACCCAATTCCCAATAACTTACTCCCACTCATCGTCTGTAAAACCATACAGATGTGAGAATCATTCCTGGTAAATACATACCCTGGAGTAAGTGTCTAATCGGGAAATCAGTTTTCCTTTAACATTACACAGTGAAACTGAAACATTGAAATGTTTCGTGGGGTATCCCGGTATTCATAGTAATGCCTCTTCCATTATCCAGATTCACAACTACAACCGTATAATTCATTGCCATCTCTCCACATCCCTTCATATGTCTTTAGTCATTACCTTCTGCACACCCCTTTATACCAAATGGTTTTCTTCCTTCCCTACCGTTCGGCACCAGCCTATGGTTTGGAAGAAGACTATCCAATAAGCATAATGGGTGTACTGTCCCAATCCTAGGAACACTCGCAATGAGAGAGGGTGAAGATAAAAGACAACCGAATAAACCTTATTCCTATTTCTCCTGAACCAGAATCCATCCCCGAACTGGAACAAGTTCCATTCGAGTTCGTATATAACCATACGATGGAGTATCCAAATAAACTGTGGATCTTCGTAGTGATACGGAGTGTCCTGGAGAAATACAAAGGTGATGTGGGAGTGGTAACGAAATATTTGGTTTGGTCGTGAATATCTGTTGCAATTAACTTTGCCCTCTTACTAATCCCTTGCTTTGTCTGAACTTAATACCTTCTGCACACCATCGTTATGCTAATTGGTTTTCTTCATTCCCTACCGGTCGGCACCAGCCTAAGGTTTGGAAGAAGACAATCCAATTTGCGTAATAGGTGTACTACCCCTAAACCAAGGAGTACTCGTAACCTGAGAGAGGGTAAAAGGAAAAGACAACTGAATAATCCTATCCGTTTTCTCCAGAACCGGAAACCATCCTCGAATTCCTTCGAGTTCGTATCTAACCATACGATGGTTTTGTCCAATGGAAGTGGACGTTCGTAGTAAAACGGGGTGTCCTGGAGAAAAGGGTAAAAGTAGGAGTGGCAATGAGGTTTGCAACTCTGACAATCCAAAGGTCGGTGTTTAAGAAGGTTCGGTCAACTTGGTCACTGAGTCAAAGTCTTAGGGTCGGGTCAATGGTCGCTGCCAGAGAGAGAGAGAAAAGAAACACTCAGCGTGCACTCTAACCTAGATCAGAATGGTTACCAATTTATCTAATCTGGAATCCTCCCACTGTACCTCAAATTCTCCTCCAAACCTGAAAGAAGAATTAGTCGGGGTTACCCGAGGAGTAAACTAACTCATCAGTGGGAATCGGGATCCAACTCTCATCGCATGATAACGTGACGGAATCCGCTCACGGTATCACACTCCAGAAGGTATGCGCATATCTGGCAAGTTTCAGTACTTTTGAAACTCCCGATGTGATTTCTGCCCCATGCTCTTATGACCTTGACTTTGGCCAACATATCATAAGTCACATGTCAAGTTCTACCCGTCATTCTCCAGGTTAATTTGAATCCACCTGTACATACCCTTGACTTTGGCCAAAATGGCAGTACGACTGTCCCAAACCAACGCATCTATCTATGCTGCATATGAATACCCCAATAGCTACCAATCACTGTGCCTTGACTTTGGCCAACATACACAGCTTGAATACTATTGACCACCCATATGAAACGACGGAGGGCTACGAATGGTTTCTGGCGAAAACCTTTAACGTAATGAACTTGATATCGTTGAAGGAACGGATAGCTTTTTAGAAAATATAGTGACGAAAACCTTTACTAAAGAGGTCACTCCCGGTGAAGGGATCTCGGCTCTTTCCCCGTAGAATGAGGTGCAGGATATTCCAACTGAATACCACGGTGCAAAGCAAAAGTAATCGGCTATAGTGAAGTCAATGCCCTGACGCAAATTTCTGTCCAAGGGGTCACTCCCGGTGAAGGGATCTCGGCCCTTGCCTCGTCGACTGAGGAGCAGGATATTCCAATGAATACCACAATGCAAAACAAAAGTAAACGTCCTTGCAATAACAGCCTTTTGAAAAATGTTCCAACAACATCAGATTAGGTTTGTTTTTAACTTGCATTGATCCGAATCAACGCAGTCCCATCAATTGATCACACCAAAAAGAACGAAAATATACTGATGTACGTATATGCCATCCGCATTCGCCACTGGGTCCCGTCATTACCCGTTAGGTTAGCTTACTAACGACAGAGCGGGGACTGGACTAGCGCGGATGCAAAACATATACAACATCTACTAATATATATACCAATATATTATATTCGCTCAAGGCGTGAATAAAATGCAACATCACAGAGAATGAACAGCATCACAGAAACAATACAGATATCTGGGATCCCCGGGTTTCACAGAGCCACTGCTGAAACCCGACGTTCCCCTGGTCGTGTGGATAGCCTGTGCAATGAAATCCTAGACCCCTACGGGCGCGGCAAGTCACCCGCCAAAACCTGAAGCGAGGCAGCCCCCTTCAGCTCCGTGAATGGACCACCCAGCACTCCACGGAATCCGGTAACTTGGGCACCCCTCCTGGGTCAACCTGTACCCCCTACGAGTGCGGCGAATAGCCCGCCAATCCTAGAGTGAAGCCCCCTCCGTCTCAATGCCATGAGATGCGGGCTTGTTGCCCTCCAGAACCCGGCTATCCGTGCACCCCTCCGCGGGGCAATCCTAGTACAGAAAGTAAAATATACATACACCGGGTACATCGACCGCAACCAGGTCGTGCCCCAAAATAATAATACAATCAGGCAGTGACGGCAGTCCACATGTCGGACGCTCGCCCCGCAATATCAAATGTACATAATACAACAAACACTGAACTAGCATTGCATCCAGGCTATCCCCCACGACCTCCGCAACATCACAGCATAAACATAGAACATCAACGTGAAAGTCACGTTCGCAAATCCGTCTAACCGGGCTATAGCAGTTAGACAGGATTTACCGATCGAGTGACATTCACGGTCACAGATATAATGTAAATACTGTGAAAAATGTGTTTAAAATATTCCGATTGATCAAACATTAACAAGTGGGCCCCCAAACAAAACTGTAGCAACCACAGAAAACCTGGGCCCAATTTTAATATTCCAAAAACCACATTTATCATTCAGGAACACACTGCAAAAATTTGGGGGGGTAAACAGTTAAATCCGCGGCGGAAGCGCGGCCAAACCAGGGGTTTGGCCGCTCTTCCGCGGCGGTATGAGGAGTTCGTTGAACAAAATTTTTACAGTGACCTTAGAATTCCCTGCACATCACTCTGAGACAACCTGAAAAATTTTTGGACTCAAAAAAAATTCGACAGAAACTGATGTGGGAAAAATACGGGTTTTTGGACTTTTTGATCGATCGGAAATGCAAACACATTACACAAAGCTAGACTAAGTTAATGGGGAGGCTCTGATACCACTGTAAGTGCACGGCGGCGCCCCGGCCGTCAATCCGACGCCGGAATGCGGAAGCGGTGAATAACTTAAATTTTGCGGACTTTGCAAACCGGCACCACCGCGCACTTTAACCGGATCGGACCATTAACTAGTCTAAGCTATCTACAAGAATGGGAATAGAGATATATACCGACGATCCAAGTCCTCCGGTCTTCATCTCCACTCCGATCTCCTCGCGGGATCTCCGTCCATCTCCTCCTCGTCGGAAAGGGCACCACATCGCCTGTAGCTTTTACGGGCTCCCGCCTCAATACCGAGGCAACTCGAGCATGAAGCCGGCAACTCGACATGCTCAAGATTTGCTGTAGGAATGTGTAGTAGATCATGCTAGTCTCATTTGGGGTTTGTAGTTGCAAAATAAAGATGAACTCTCTCATTCTTTTTCTTCTCTCTAGTGTTCTTTCTTTTCTCAAGTGAGTATCATAATGTGGTGGAGGAAAGATTATGAAGTAAGAAGGGAGGTGAGTGTAGGAGATGAAAGAGGGTGACCACACCAAGGGACAAAGAAACATACACCATGCTTGTTACTATTGAACCCATACCCTCACTTTATCACCATCAAATCTCATAAAGCAAAAGCATGGTGGAAAAGAAAATGATAGCTATCATAATCAACCTTTATTCAATAAAACCCCTCCACAAATGTAATTTGCAAAACTGCAAATTACCCCCTCCATCGGAAAAGTCCGGCCGGGAAAGAACAAAAGAAAACCGGCCGGAACGGAATGCAAACTGGCAACTCCAGTAAACTGGTCCCGTAATAAATTACAGGAAAACCCCGACACTGTGCATACACACCCGCATCTGTATTCCGACCGGATACAAATGCAATGAGACAAAATCTACACTGTACTAAACTAGGACCGGCTTAAACCAAAGCCGGCTAGTAATATCCGTTCGATCCTGATCCGTGCAATACCGCACGTATCTGATCGAACCCTGCCATATACCTATACGGCTACTAGTACAAACCGTCCGATCCTGATCCGTGCAATACCGCACGTATCTGATCGGACCCTGCCATATCTCCATACGGCCTCTACAGCGTTTCGCCCGAAACTTGAGTAACTGAAAGTGTGGTGGACTCTAAAGACTCGTCAATACTATGGTTGTGGATTTAACCACTAGCACGTCAGAGGTATAAGCCAATACGTGACGGGCCACCAGCTATTGACCAAAAGGGACGTCGATGAGCGAACTCATCCTGACACTCTACTGAGCCTGTCAGTGACAATATCCGTGCAGTCCGGTCCGTTCGTCTATGAGTATCGCATGGCGGGCCTAGGGGGTTGGTAAAAGTCAGACCCCCAAAAGCGGTACAAGTCGTGTCGGAGTGTAGCCCAGAACACCCTGAGATACTACTGGAATACCTACCAGTAAATCTCCTTGCCTTGGCCAAGGACTTTGTGTAATGGCTCTCCTAGACACAGCACGACCTCACCCCCAATACCGGGAGAGACGAACCCCTGAAGATACGCTCACTGCCTCCATGTGGCTCGGGACTGGACCCAACTAAAACCTGTTTGCACGACTCCTTTGAGCCGTGGTAGGGTAGTAATCAAAGTACAGTGGGAACTCACACGAGACAAATGACGATCCCCAGGTCGATGAACTAACCTGCACACATGTCACCAGGGAACTGCCATCTGACGTCTGGTATATGACCAACTAGCATGTTCCCGGCGAGTCCTGTCCGGTGTACTCATAACCCAATGAGCACCTGTATACATCTTAGGTGATCCAACTGACACCAGTGGCTTGTGAGACCGGCCACCGCCCCTCGTCGGGGTCTCGACTGTATACACTAGTCTACTAATGGAGTATCGATGCCCGGTCTCGAAACTCCCACGACTAGGGACCTTTTAAGGATATGCTTGTAGACCCCCAGCTCCCACTTATATGATCGCCCTCATACTGCTGGTGGTCAAGCAAGAATCCTAGGGGCTCTATCAACGTGTAATAGCGACGTGTCATGTCACCTAAAACAGTACACGATGATAAAGGTAAACCAGATAGCATACTATCATCTCGAGTAAGACTGTCCTACCGGGATAGGTCCTCCCTCAATCATTACAATCACGTACCTGTGACCTAATAATTGACTCTGAGGGCACTATCTCCAACAAAGTGTAGAGCGTTGACCAAGGTTAAAGGAATGGTTAGGGTTTAGGAGATGAGACAAAAATGGTTGCATCATAAAAGCTTCATGAAGCTTCAAGTGCAAACAAAATAAGCCACCATTTTTCTCTCATTTCTTTTCCTTATTTTCCAAAAATAAAAAGACTAATTAATGAATAAGTAAAACCCTTAACCATTTAAATAACTTTGGTTAAATTCTTTACACATAACCTAGCAATTATGCATCATCAAACATGATACAAAAAAGTGCACAAAATCATATCGCATATGCAATGCGCACTCCCGAGTGAGAAAATCCATTTAAAGTGAACCGATACTAGTTAATGCAAAGTAATATATCAAATATATAATTATGCATTAAATCATTAAATCAACGCTTGATTTAACGATCCGGTCATGACGCACATAACCGACTGGTATCTTTAGTAACATCTTATCGAATCAACACTTGATCCGATAACCCGGCTATATCGCATATAACCGATCAATGTCACATCGCGAGAATCGAATACAGTATCACATACTCGTATTATTCTCGGTCCCGCACATATCTCATATGCTCTCCTATTTCGTTTCGCTTGAGCCAGGAAACCTCTGTGTAGGACTCTAAAGACTCGTCAATACGCCGACAGCAGATGATGATCATATCAAGCATCCACAAGCCGCAAGCGGTCTGCTAAACGTAACGGCCACCCAGGTATTGAGCGATATGAAGATCGACGAGCAAGCCCGCTCACACTCCAGTGAATCAGACCAGTAACACTACCGTACAGTCCGGTCTGATCGTCTGATATGTCGCATATCTCGCCTAGGGGTGGTAAACGTCAGACCCCAATAGCTCGATAAGTCGTGTCGATATGAGGTCTATAACAATTCGAGAAACTACTGGTAACACTTACTAGTAAATCTCAGCAACCCTGGCCAGGGATTTCCTGTTATAGCCAATCGAACACAGCGCAACATCAACCCCCTATACCGGGAGAGACGAATCCCCTCCTATCGCTCATTGCCTCCATGTGATTCGGGACTGTACCCAAAAACCACCGTTTTGCACGCCCTCTTGGACGTGGTAAGATGGAAATCAAAGCACAGTGGGAACCACACAAGACTCTATGACGATCTCGGGTCAACAGACTACTCTGTACCAGTGTCACCAGAGAACTGCCATCTGACGTGAGGTATAATACCATCTGGGAGTTCTCGGCGAGTCCGTCCAGTGTACCCAGTCTCTACTGAGCACCCGTATATCATCTCTGATGTCAAACACCAATGGATATGGGATCATCCATCGCCCATCTGTATGGGTCGAGAAGGTACATGCTAGTCTACTCTGGTATATCGATGCCCCGTCTCGATACACCCACGACTAGGGACTTTGAAGGATGTACTTATGGACTACCATGTCCCCACTAGTATGATCCGCATCATAGTCCAGGTAGTCAAGTACAGATCCTAAGGGATTTACCAACATGTAACAGAGAGACAATCAGCATACACGTTAAGGTAAAGGGTAACCAGATAGCATACTATCATGTCGAGCAAGAATGTCCTCCCAATATATGTCCCAGCATCCACTACAATATACATCCTATGTACAGTAATGGCCTCTAGGGCATACATATAACTAACAATCTCCCACTTGCACTAGGGCCATCTGTAGCAGTGATCGAAGTATCTCATACTTAACCATCCCTTAAAAGTCTCTCTCTGGGAACAGGCCTTTGTGAGTGGATCCGCTGTGTTGTCCTCTGAGTCTACTCTCCAAACCTCGATCACCCTGGAGATCAACCATCTCCATGATCAGGTGATACTGCCTTAGAATAAGTCTGGATCACTGATGGGACCGGCGTTCCTTGGCATAAGCCACAACTCCATTGTCTCACATTGGTAGGAACATAGTTCATCTCATGAACCAATATACACCCAAACAGCCTCTCGGTTAGCATCTTTAATAGCGATGTATCCTGCCTTTATCGTCTAGTATGTCACGGTATATAGCTTGGAACTCTTCCAACATACCGTCCCTTTACTGAGGGTAAAGACAATGCCTGTGACTGACACTCAGTCATGATTATCACTCTGGAACCCTTCCAGTGATTCTCCCCAGGATCGATTGATACCATCTCACTACAACTAGTGAGAATCCTAACATCCAATTAGATCTATCTCATAGATCCAAAACTCAGGATTTAGTGGGTATCACTTTGATCCTATGTGGAGAGTCATTGTGATAAGCGGAGATTGATCGAGCGTAGCATAGGAAACTCTTTCCCTATCAAGAGTATGTCATCCACGTACTCTACGAGGATTGTCACCATACTCCCTACTACCATTTTGTTTATACAAGGTTCATCTACCATTTTGATGATGTCAACTTCTTTGACTAATCCATCAAAACAGATGTTCCAACTCCGCGATGCCTGCTTTATCCTATAAAGCATCTTGCACACGATTCCGCTGCTCCCACTGTCTACGAAGCCCTCTGGCTGTGTACTTATAGACGCTCTCATCCAAATCATCATTTAGAAAAGCAGTCAAGACACCCAACCACCAGAGATCGTAGTCATGGTATGTAGCCGTGGCAAGTAGGATCTGGATGGACTTAAGCATAGATCCTTAGAAAAAGGTTTCATTATGATCTATATCTGGTCAATTATGCAAACCTTTAACAAGTCTAGCTTTGAAAGTCTCAACTTTTCCATCTACACCAAGTAATCTTCTCAAGATATACTTGCTCCTGATGGGGATTTAACCCTTCAGATATAGCAACCAAAGTCCATACTTTGTTGGTGTATAAGGATTCCATCTCAGATCACTAAGCATCCAGCCATTCTTACAGAGTCTTACTCTTGATGGCCAGCTCGAAACTAGTTGGGTCATCATCTCATGATGTAATCCTCGCTCCCACTGTCATAGAGAAACCGAAGTATCTCTCAGGTGGGTGAGGAACCCTACTAGATCGGCGGAGAGGCTGAGGTTCGTCGGTAACTATTGAATCCTTTGGTTTTTGTAAGCCCGCGGGGGCGCCCCGGCCGTCGATCCGACGCCGGAGACGCGGAAAACAAAAACTTTGCGAACTTTGCAAAACGGCACCACCGTGGACTTTTTATCCGGATCGGGCCATTAACCTAGCTAGCTAGCAAAAAAAAAAGAGTAGAGAAGCTATACCAAGCGATCCGTATCCTTCGGTCTTCGTCTCCGCTCCGATCTCCCGCGGAATCTCCGTCACCTCCTCGCTCGTCGGAAAGGGCACCACGTAGCCGGAATCTTTTACGGGCTCCCGCCTCTTGACCGAGGCAACTCGGGCGCGAAGTTGGCTAGCCGACGCGTCCAAGGTTTGCTATAGAATAGTGTAGAATAGTTGTCTCTTTGGGGTTTATGAGGTTGCCATGGTTGGGGGAATTTTAGCACAAGAATTTCATGGATCAAAGATGGAGAATGGAGTATGCAATCATAAAGAATAAGCATCTCCCAAAAAGGAGCTCGGCCAAGTCATTTTTGCTCACTAGAAAGAATGTATCAAGAATGGCACTAATTAAAAACCATGTAGGAATTAATCCCTCATCACAATTAAAACACCAGCATACCCACAATCATCTCTCTCCCTCACACAAGTGGCCGGCCCCACAATTTAGTGGGTGGAAAATAAAAAAAGGATTAATTAAGAAAGGAAAATGAGAGATAAGAATGGAAAAATGGTCACCCTTCATTCTCATCAAAGTCCACTCACAAGATAAGCAAATGAAATGACCATAATAGAATATCATCATGAAGCTAGTCTCATCATAATCCACAAATGCAAGAAAGCCCCTCACAACAAAGTTAATTGCAAACTTGCAATTAACCCCCCCAACGAAAAGTCCGACCGGGAAGGAAAAAGAGAAAACCGGCCGGAACGGAATGCAAACTGGCAACCCCAGAAAACCGATCCCGTAATAAATTACAGGAAAACCCCGCTACTGCAAATACATGCCCGCATTTGTATTCCCGCTGAACACAAATGCAAAAAGACAAAACTACACTATATAATACTAGTATCCGGCTTAAGCCAAAGCCGGCTAGTAAAAACTGTCCGATCACGATCCGTGCAATACCGCACGTATCTGATCGAACCCTGCCATATCTCCATACGGCCTCTACAGCGTTTCGCCCGAAACTTGAGTAACTGAATGTGTGGTGGACTCTAAAGACTCGTCAATACTATGGCTGTGGATTTAACCACTAGCACGTCAGAGGTATAAGCCAATACGTGACGGGCCACCAGCTATTGACAAAAAGGGACGTCGATGAGGAAGCTCACCCCGACACCCTACTGAGCCTGTCAGTGACAATATCCGTACAGTCCGGTCCGTTCGTCTATGAGTATCGCATGGCGGGCCTAGGGGGTTGGTCAAAGTCAGACCCCCAAAAGCGGTACAAGTCGTGTCGGAGTGTAGCCCAGAACACCCTGAGATACTACTGGAATACCTACCAGCAAATCTCCTGCCTTGGCCAAGGACTTTTCATGTTCTGGCTCTCCTAGACACAGCACGACCTCACCCCCAATACCGGGAGAGACGAACCCCTGCAGATCCGCTCACTGTCTCCATGTGGCTCGGGACTGTACCCAACTAAAACCTGTTTGCACGACTCCTTTGAGCCGTGGTAGGGTAGTAATCAAAGTACAGTGGGAACTCACACGAGACAAATGACGATCCCAGGTCGATGAACTAACCTGTACACATATCACCTGGGAACTGCTATCTGACGTCTGGTATATCCCAACTAGCAGGTTCCCGGCGAGTCCTGTCCGGTGTACTCATAACCCAATGAGCACCTGTATACATCTTAGGTGAACCAACTGACACCAGTGGCTTGTGAGACCGGCCACTGCCCCTCGTCGGGGTCTCGACTGTATACACTAGTCTACTAACGGAGTATCGATGCCCTGTCTCGAAACTCCTACGACTAGGGACCTTTTAAGGATGTGCTTATAGACCCCAGCTCCCACTTATATGATCGCCCTCATACTGCTAGAAGTCAAGCAAGAATCCTAGGGGCTTTATCAACGTGTAATAGCGACTCGTAAGGTCACCTAAAGCAGTACACGATGATAAAGATAAACCAGATAGCATACTATCATCTCGAGTAAGACTGTCCTACCGGGATAGGTCCTCCCCTCAATCATTGCAATCACGTGCCTGTGACCCAATAATTGACTCTGAGGGCACTATCTCCAACAATCTCCCACTTGCACTCGAGGCTAATTATTGCGATGTCGCATACTCACAGCCCGTGTGATACCGAACACCCAACTCCTCTACTAGTCAGTCTCACAAAGCTCGTTTGCGAAACTATTGCGTTCGAGGAATAGCCTCAGTGAGTGGATCCGCTTTGATGTTTCTTTCTATGTCTCTCTATATCTCATGTTCGCAGAGAAAACTATCTCCCGAAATGAGCAATACCTGTCTTAGAATGTCTGGATGTCTGATGGGACTTAGCTCATAAATGAACTCCAAATCCAAACTTCTTAGACTGTATCGTCAACTGAACTTAATCAGTATCCTGCGCCATGCCTTCCCTCAGTTTCCACCTGGACCACCTGTCCAAAATACTGCCCCTCGTTAGAGGGAAAACTATAACTCTGACAGCCACTCTGCCATCCAGATCACCTTGGAAGCCTGGAATGATAACCGTCTCCTAAAGGAGGCTGCTGTTATCAATTCCTTAGAACATCAACTTATGTTCTAAAACTGCTTCCGACTGTTTCTCCAGGATTGGATCAATATCAACTTATTGCACCTACTGCAAGAACAACATCTGGTGTGGTACTTGACATCTCATGATTGACTCAATTGCCTAAGCAAGTGATCTGTCAATCATGCGTATCCCTCTCCCCTTTAGTCTGTAAGACACCTTTAGAGAGGGTGACTCCATTACCTGCAGGTACACTACCGTGTCAGGAGTCGTCCATTCTAAATACTCATAGAATGCTGTCAAAGTACCCAGATTGGGAAACCACCCAAATCTAGATCTAAAACTATAGATCTAGTAACCAGAATGTCTGATATAATATCCAAATCCTATGTGGAGAAACTACTGTGTGACGACCAAGGTATAACCGATCGTAGTATAGGAATATCACTTCCTACTCTGTGTATGTCATCAAATACCAGGACATCACATCCTACTACCTTCTCAACAGATCCATCCCCTATTCTGATGAAGTCAAACCTATGACTGTCACATCAGAAATAGATGATCTATCTCCGCTATATCTGCTCTAGTCTATAAATAGACATAAGCCTGACATCCACCAATGCTTCCGCTGCTCCCACTGACTACGACAACCCTCTGGCAGAGTCATATAGACGTGCACTTCTAAAGCCAGTTTAGAACGACGCTATACTCATCCTCCCGCCGGGTCTCGCAGCCTGGAACAACAGCAATGGCAAGTCTGGGTAAACAAGAACCTCCCTGCCACCGTCCTTGAGCATACCGAAGTACCTCTCGGGTGCTTGAGGTTACCCACCTTATCTGCGGAGTGGCCAATGGAATGTCAAACCAGATTGAATCTTTAGGTTCTTATGAAATCTTCAGTAATCGTTTGTGGTTCTGGAATCACTTCCAGTTCTACCATACTCCCACTACTGTTTTCTGAAAAAATCCATTTTTGATAAAACTGTGGCGAGTCAAGAACAATATCACTATTGATCTTCCAGATGGTAGAAAATCAACCCTCGTCATAGCCCGGGTCAACCCACAAACAGCCACTACTGAAACGTGCCTTGAGTTGTCCAGAGTCTGGTTTTAAGCATAAGCCAGACAACTCCCCGTATCTTAACAATGTCAAGATATGAACTGTTCTATATCCAAGAAACAGAGGCACTGATTTAATTGAACCAGATTCAAATCATGCAGCTGTCTCCAGTGCATGTCAAGTAAATGGAAGAGAGGCCGATCAGCGTTACTCAACTTAGGAGTACCTCCAATTATGAGTAACCTGAAAGAGAAGCTAGTTCTCTTAATCATTACTATCAACTGAATACCACTCACAAGTATCTACATCTTCGATCTCCTTGAAGAATCCCGATACTTGCAACACCTGGTTCTCTACTTTACTCTTATACCTATAACTCCTCAAAACTTAGACCCTGTGTTTCTACGAAACACATGTCTAAGAACTAGAGAAGTTAAAAGTAAACAGAGTATAGTACGAGGACCAACCCCTCTGTCCTAATGGACACTGGACAATATACAATACTCTGTATAAGTCCCCTGAGTCTGGTGACTCTTTCACTGTGTGTCGTAGGTTGAAAACTGTACTTTTGGTTAAGAAGAATTACACCGTTGTTCAATGCTCCTTACCTAACCATCCACTGGTATAGGTAAATGTCATAGACATAATTTCAGAAAGGTATATCTCACTCTATAAAAATAGACGTACAGATATATCAATTTGAAATTGGTGCCTAACAACGGATATTCAAAACCAAATATTTGCCGACCGGCAAACAACCCAGGTGACTTCCTCAAATATCACCGATTACAACGAATCCCGATATAATGAGGATGGTCACCTAATTCCCAATAACTTACTCCCACTCATCATTTGTAAAACCATACAGATGTGAGAATCCAACCTGGTAAATACATACCCTGGAGTAAGTGTCTAATCGGGAAATCAGTTTTCGTTTAACAGTACACAGTGTAACTGAAACATTGAAATGTTTCGATGGGGTATCCTGGTATTCTTAGTAATGCCTCTTCCATTATCCAGATTCACAACTATAACCGTATAATTCTTTGCCACCTCTCCAAATCCTTTTATATGTCTTTAGTCATTACCTTCTGTACACCCCTGTAGGCCAAATGGTTTTCTTCCTTCCCTACCGTTCGGCACCGGCCTATGGTTTGGAAGAAGACTATCCAATAAGCATAAAGGGTGTACTGTCCTAATCCTAGGAGCACTCGCAACGCGAGAGAAGGTGAAGATAAAAGACACCTGAATGAACTTAATTCATAGGTGATTTAGAATTGACAAAGAAGTACATGGTTTGGTCGTGAATAGCAGTCGCAATTTACTTTGCCCTCTAACTAATCCCTTACTTTGTCTGAACTTAATACCTTCTGTACACCGTTTAGGCTAATTGGTTTTCTTCATTCCCCACCGTTCGGCACCAGCCTAAGGTTTGGAAGAAGACTTTCCAATTTGCGTAATAGGTGTACTATCTCCTAAACCAAGGAGTACTCGCAACCTGAGAGAAGGTAGAAGGAAAAGACAACTGAATAGTCCTATTCGTTTTCTCCAGAACCGGAAACCATCCTCGAAGTCCTTCGAGTTCGTATATAACCATACGATGGTTTTGTCCAATGGAAGTGGACGTTCGTAGTAATACGGGGTGTCCCAGAGAAAAGAGTAAAAGTAGGAGTGGCAAAAAGGTCTGCAACTCTGACAATCCAAAAGCCAGTGTTAAGAAGGTTCGGTCAACTTGGTCACTGAGTCATAGTCTAGGGTCGGGTCAATGGTCGCTGCCAGAGAGAGAGAGAAAAGAAACACTCAGCGTGCACTCTAACCTAGATCAGAATGGTTGTCACTTTATCTAATCTGGAAACCTCCCACTGTAACGTCAAATTCTTCCCCAAACCTGAAAGAAGAATTAGCCGGGATCACCCGAGGAGTAAACCAACTCATCAGTGGGAATCGGGATCCAACTCTCATCGCATGATAACGTGACGGAATCCGCTCACGTTATCACACTCCAGGAGGTATGCGCATATCTGGCAAGTTTCAGTTCTTTTGAAACTCCCGATGTGGATTTCTGCCCCATGCTCTTATGACCTTGGCGTGAGGTCAAAATATCATAAGTCACATGTCAAGTTCTGCCCGTCATTATCCTGGTTAATTTGAACCCACCCGTACATACCCTTGACGTAGGCCAAAATAGTAGTACGACTGTCCCAAACTAACGCATCTATCTATGCAACAGATAAATACCCGGCAGCTACCAAACACTATGCCTTGGCGTGAGGTCAAAATACATAGCTTGAATACTACCAAATATTTAACTGAAATGACGGAGGGCTACGAATGGTTTCTGGCGAAAACCTTTAACGTAATGAACTTGATATCGTTGAAGGAACTGATAGCTTTATAAAAATATAGTGACGACAACCTTTGCTAAAGAGGTCACTCCCGGTGAAGGGATCTCGGCTCTTTCCCCGTAGAATGAGGTGCAGGATATTCCAACTGAATACCACGGTGCAAAGCAAAAGTAATCGGCTATAGTGAAGTTACTGCCCTGACGCAAACTTCTGTCCAAGGGGTCACTCCCGGTGAAGGGATCTCGGCCCTTGCCTCGTCGACTGAGGAGCAGGATATTCCAAATGAATACCACGATGCAAAACAAAAGTGAACGTCCTTGCAATAACAGCTTTTTGAAAAAGTGTTCCAACAACATCAGAATAGGTTTGTTTTACTTGCATTGATCCGAATCAATGCAGTCCCATCAATTGATCACACCACAAAGAACGAAAATATACTGATGTACGTATATGCCATCCGCATTCGCCACTGGGTCCCGTCATCACCCGTTAGGTTAGCTAACTAACGACAGAGCGGGGACTGGACTAGCGCGGATGAAAAACATATACAACATCTACTAATATATATAATATATAATTTTCGCTCAAGGCGTGATAAAAATGCAGCAACACAGAAATGTATAGCAACACAGATCAATACAGATATCTGGGATCCCCGGGTTTCACAGAGCCGCTGAAACCCGACGTTCCCCTGGTCGTGTGGATAGCCTGTGCAGTGAAAATCCTAGACCCCTACGGGCGCGGCAAGTCACCCGCCAAAACCTGAAGCGAGGCAGCCCCCTTCAGCTACGTGAATGGACCACCCAGCACTTCACGGAATCCGGTAACTTGGGCACCCCTCCTGGGTCAACCCTATACCCCCTACGAGTGCGGCGAATAGCCCGCCAATCCTAGAGTGAAGCCCCCTCCGTCTCAATGCCATGAGATGCGGGCTTGTTGCCCTCTAGAATCCGGCTATCCGTGCACCTCTCCGCGGGGTAATCCTAGTACAGAAAGTAAAATATCATACAACGGGTACATCGACCGCAACCAGGTCGTGCCCCAAAATAATAATACAAACTGGCAGTGACGGCAGTCCACATGTCGGACGCTCGTCCCGCAATATCAAATGTACATAATAAAACAGAACTGTACTACCACTGCAACCAGGCTATCCCCCACGACCGATCCGCAACAACACAGTACAATCACAGAACATCAACGTGAAAGTCACGTTCGCAAATCCGTCTAACCGGGCTATAGCAGTTAGACGGGATTTACCGATCAAATGACATTCACGGTCGCAGATATAATGTAAAAACTGTGAACTGGCATGTTTAAAATATCCGATCGAACAAATATTATCAAGGTGGGCCCCAAGCAGTACTGTAGCACTTACAGAAAATATGGGCCCAAAAAGAATATCCCAAAAGCCCTATTTCCAAGTCCAAAGCCTACTGAGAAATTTTCGTGCAGTGATAAAACCTTTCCACCGCGGAACAGCGGCCAAACCATGGGTTTGGCCGCGCTTCCGCTGCCGTACTAAGAGATCAGTGTATGAAAATTTCCTAGAAGTCTTAGAATTGTCCACACATGTTTCTGAAATGGCCTGAAAAATTTTCTGAGACAAAATAAAATCGACAGAAACCTGAAGCATGGGAAAAATACGGTTTTTGGGGATTTTGTTCGATCGGGTTCTAAACGCGCTAGAGCAAGCTAGGCGAGATTAATGGCCTGGCTCTGATACCAATGTAAGCCCGCGGGGGCGCCCCGGCCGTCGATCCGACGCCGGAGACGCGGAAAACAAAAACTTTGCGAACTTTGCAAAACGGCACCACCGTGGACTTTTTATCCGGATCGGGCCATTAACCTAGCTAGCTAGCAAAAAAAAAAGAGTAGAGAAGCTATACCAAGCGATCCGTGTCCTTCGGTCTTCGTCTCCGCTCCGATCTCCCGCGGAATCTCCGTCACCTCCTCGCTCGTCGGAAAGGGCACCACGTAGCCGGAATCTTTTACGGGCTCCCGCCTCTTGACCGAGGCAACTCGGGCGCGAAGTTGGCTAGCCGACGCGTCCAAGGTTTGCTATAGAATAGTGTAGAATAGTTGTCTCTTTGGGGTTTATGAGGTTGCCATGGTTGGGGGAATTTTAGCACAAGAATTTCATGGATCAAAGATGGAGAATGGAGTATGCAATCATAAAGAATAAGCATCTCCCAAAAAGGAGCTCGGCCAAGTCATTTTTGCTCACTAGAAAGAATGTATCAAGAATGGCACTAATTAAAAACCATGTAGGAATTAATCCCTCATCACAATTAAAACACCAGCATACCCACAATCATCTCTCTCCCTCACACAAGTGGCCGGCCCCACAATTTAGTGGGTGGAAAATAAAAAAAGGATTAATTAAGAAAGGAAAATGAGAGATAAGAATGGAAAAATGGTCACCCTTCATTCTCATCAAAGTCCACTCACAAGATAAGCAAATGAAATGACCATAATAGAATATCATCATGAAGCTAGTCTCATCATAATCCACAAATGCAAGAAAGCCCCTCACAACAAAATTAATTGCAAACTTGCAATTAACCCCCCCCCCCCAACGAAAAGTCCGACCGGGAAGGAAAAAGAGAAAACCGGCCGGAACGGAATGCAAACTGGCAACCCCAGAAAACCGATCCCGTAATAAATTACAGGAAAACCCCGCTACTGCAAATACATGCCCGCATTTGTATTCCCGCTGAACACAAATGCAAAAAGACAAAACTACACTATATAATACTAGTATCCGGCTTAAGCCAAAGCCGGCTAGTAAAAACTGTCCGATCACGATCCGTGCAATACCGCACGTATCTGATCGAACCCTGCCATATCTCCATACGGCCTCTACAGCGTTTCGCCCGAAACTTGAGTAACTGAATGTGTGGTGGACTCTAAAGACTCGTCAATACTATGGCTGTGGATTTAACCACTAGCACGTCAGAGGTATAAGCCAATACGTGACGGGCCACCAGCTATTGACAAAAAGGGACGTCGATGAGGAAGCTCACCCCGACACCCTACTGAGCCTGTCAGTGACAATATCCGTACAGTCCGGTCCGTTCGTCTATGAGTATCGCATGGCGGGCCTAGGGGGTTGGTCAAAGTCAGACCCCCAAAAGCGGTACAAGTCGTGTCGGAGTGTAGCCCAGAACACCCTGGGATACTACTGGAATACCTACCAGCAAATCTCCTGCCTTGGCCAAGGACTTTTCATGTTCTGGCTCTCCTAGACACAGCACGACCTCACCCCCAATACCGGGAGAGACGAACCCCTGCAGATCCGCTCACTGTCTCCATGTGGCTCGGGACTGTACCCAACTAAAACCTGTTTGCACGACTCCTTTGAGCCGTGGTAGGGTAGTAATCAAAGTACAGTGGGAACTCACACGAGACAAATGACGATCCCAGGTCGATGAACTAACCTGTACACATATCACCTGGGAACTGCTATCTGACGTCTGGTATATCCCAACTAGCAGGTTCCCGGCGAGTCCTGTCCGGTGTACTCATAACCCAATGAGCACCTGTATACATCTTAGGTGAACCAACTGACACCAGTGGCTTGTGAGACCGGCCACTGCCCCTCGTCGGGGTCTCGACTGTATACACTAGTCTACTAACGGAGTATCGATGCCCTGTCTCGAAACTCCTACGACTAGGGACCTTTTAAGGATGTGCTTATAGACCCCAGCTCCCACTTATATGATCGCCCTCATACTGCTGGAAGTCAAGCAAGAATCCTAGGGGCTTTATCAACGTGTAATAGCGACTCGTAAGGTCACCTAAAGCAGTACACGATGATAAAGATAAACCAGATAGCATACTATCATCTCGAGTAAGACTGTCCTACCGGGATAGGTCCTCCCCTCAATCATTGCAATCACGTGCCTGTGACCCAATAATTGACTCTGAGGGCACTATCTCCAACAGTTTTATCAAATCATCTGCTGTAATTTGTATAGCTGGAACCATTCCAGTTCTACATAACAGTATTTTCCTCGAGCTTGTCCGGATTTTGCTTTTAGACATAGGCCGGACAACCCCAAATCTTAACCAATTTAAGATATGGGCTCTTCCCTTTCCATATCACATATGAAGTGGTAGGCATTGATTTGATTCGAACCCTATTCAATAGGTATGCAGCTTCTCAAGTGCATAACTCCCAAAAAGGAAAAAGGTAACTCAGTAGTACTCATCATAGAGCACACCTTATCATATAGGGTGTGATTGCTCCGCCCTGATATACCATCGTGCTATGGTGTATACAGAGGAGTAATGCTGAGAGAGAATCTCATTCTCCTTTAGAATAGTCCAGGAATTCCGTGCTCAAGTATTCTCCTCCTTGATCACATCAAAGGACATAATACTTATACCCGTATTTTGGTTTTCTACTTCTAACTTATTTTCTGTGAATATCTCAAAAGGTTCGGACTTGTGTTTCAACAGGAACATATGACTGAATCTTGAGAGATTATCAGAGAATATAACGAAGTATAAAGAACCAGTCCTGGCATGTGTAGACAGGGGACCTACATACATCAACATGTATCATCCCAAGAGTTTACATAACTCTTTCTCTATTTCCAATAAACAGAGCTGTGGTCATCTTATCTCTGTGACATGACTGGCGAGTTTCACAAGATGCAAATTCAAACTAATTTAAATATGCATCTTTATGTAACTCTAGCTAGTCGGGTCACATTGATCTGACCTAGTCTACAATACCTCAAGAAGGATTCGTTCAGTTCTGAACTCTTCCTCTTGTGTGTGTTCCGTATACTAAGAACTGTAGTTTGATTTAGAACATTAATGCTTTTAGATAACGTGCCTGAAGCGATCAACTTTTGATATAGGAAATGTTCAAAACATTATCCAACAATACAAAATTTTATCATTTCTTTACTAATAAAGAGATAGATATGATTTTGTATATCAGGTTCGGTATCTAATAACATTCGTTCAGAATCAATGTATTTGGAATACAGGGTGACAGTGACCAACAGACTTGGCTGCAACTCTTGCCCCGTTTTCTGCCTCATGAAACTTATCACCCGTTCTCAGTTCCCTACCTTTCTGTAGCCCTATGTAACAGATTACATATCTGGGATCCTGATCTGGTATCACATACCCAGGACGTAGAGGATACTGAGAAACAGTTCTTTGTAACGAACACACCCGAAGATGATGCATCAGCATGCACTCTCTTCGTTTGGGCGGCACGGGAAATCTGGTATTCCCCAATTTCCTGCTCTGTCTTATAACAATTATAAGTTGGAGCGGGACCAACGTTCCCCAGCTCAGTATAACAAGCGGGTTCGGTCAATAATCCGTATTCTTATCTTGATTAAGGCGTGATATGGTCGCTACCTGGAGAGAGAGAGAAGAAAACACTCAGCGTGCGCTCTTGCAAGAATAGATTGGTTATTTTTTTATCTAATCAGGATGGCTCCCACTGCTTTTTATCAAATCTTCCTTCAAACCTTAAAAGGAAAGACTAGCCGGGATTAATTACACACCACAAGTTCGCCAATCTTTCAGCCAGGCCAGTGTCGGTACTTTGAGGGAGGTCCCCCGTGCTTTCGCACGAACCTAATTAATGTAAACCTCGTTTTCCCAGAGGCGTAACCCCGTTGACACCTTTCTAGAACCTACTTGATCGGCTAATTGTAATATGTAAAATTCTCCCAGGAGTAACTCTTACTCGCAGCGGGTATCGGGATCCAACTATCTCATAGAAGGTATGCAATCTCATTGCAAATTTCAACACTTGAAATTCCCGATAATATTTTGCCCCTAGCTCGCTATGACCTTGACGAATGCCAAACAACCCATAGTCCACTAGTCAAGTTCAACCCGTACATTTCTTGATCGAATTAAACCTACCCGCACGACCCTTGACGAGTGCCAAACAACGCCGTACGAATACCCTAATCCAATCTGCATCATATGCATAAACAGATAAATACTAGTTAGCTACCGTACACTACGCCTTGACGAATGCCAAACTACCACAGCACGAATACTAACTAGTACATATCTGAAATGATGGAGGGCTACGACAGGTTTTTCTGAAAACCTATTGCGTAATGAACTTGATATCGTTGTAGATTCAAATGATTTTAAAATGGAGTGCTTTTGAGGCTTTTCTAGTTTTGCTAAAGGAGTCACTCCCGGTGAAGGGATCGTCGGTCCTTTCCTCGTCGAATGAGGTGCGGGATATATCATATATATCACTGTGCAAAGCAAAAACTCTTAAAAGCAATCAAAAACCAAACCGAGTGTGTAGCATCTGCCAGTTATTGCTAAAGGAGTCACTCCCAGTGAAGGGATCTCGGTCCTTTCCTTATCGAATAAGGTGCAGGATATATCATATATACCGCTGTACAAAGCAAGAACTGTAGCTACCTGTTTTAATTTGAAATTCGATTCTACAACATCATAGGTTTCTTTTATTTCATTAATCACATTAATGAAGTCCCATCATTTATGTACCTAAACATCACAGATAAATACGACGTACACTTATGCCATCCGCATTCGCCTCGATGTCCCCTCGTGCACCGTTAGGTTAGGTAACTAACGGCAGAGCGGGGCAGGGCTAGCGTGGGTGTAAAACATAAGTAACGCCTATATAATATATCATATATACTATATACTGTATCTATCACAGAACATCACATGATCACATCACAGATATCGCAGCAGAAGAATCATATGAAATATTGGATATACTAGGACGTCCGTGTTTTCAAGACGAGCCAGTATAAAACACGGATTCCACGGTCGTGATGAATAGTCAAACCCACACCCCTAGACCCCTACGAGAGCGGCAAGCAACCCTACCAATTCTGGAGTTAGGAGACCCGGACTCGACTCCTCGAGTTGGTCTCCCTCTGGACTCCAGAAGCCGGTTACTTGTGCTCCCCTCCTTGGGTCTATCCTAGTGCGGAAAAGTAAATAATATACAAACGGTGACAACTTCCGCAACCTGGAAGTGCCCCAATAAAAGAATATTACATACAAGTTTTTACATGAATGAAAATGAAAAACACTCATCTCACATAAAAACCCCCGGCTATTCAAACACGACGATCCAATATAACATATCCAGCAACACATAACATCACATGTCATCAACGTAAGTAAATATGCGCATCCCAATTGTCGTTGACATATAGCAACGAAACCGGCGATATCACATATTACACTTACGGTCACAGAAAAGAAAGTGTAAAACTACAACAGTTGGAATCCGCAACCACCTCAGACATCGCATGCCTGACCAAATGAATTACTTAGACATCGCATGCCTAACAATTATAAACCCCGCATTTTAGGCTCAAAATCGAAAACACTTTTCAATATCAAGTCGGGTAATTCAACAAGATTCCCGACATCCTGATCGAATGCTCGTCTCAAACTTTAGTAGGCGGCTTCACCCCCGATACCGTCGACGAAGTGCACCAAGGCGGAACACCGCTACCGCGAGCACCCGAACGGATGCTTTCGGCGACGGGGTTCTCCTACAGTCACTTGGTCGGGGCTATGGAGTGAGGCTGTCTATTAAGTTTACCCGGCGAGTATCCGCGTACGCTACGTGATTGCGACGGACTTTTGATCACATCAAAATTCCGTGGCAACCGATCAAGTGAGACTAAACTGCTATGTTTATAATATTCATTCAGTTATCTCATAACTTATTGTGAATTCCAATTATAGTATCCCATTCCGGATAAATAGAAAATGTTAAACTTTCCGATCGAACGATCGAACACCCAAGTTTTCCCGATACAGATCAACGCATGAAACAAGTCTAACAACATTCAGTTCGTGCCTCAGTACCAACGGTCCAGCCGTAGAAGGGTCAAGCCAACGCCTCACATGTGGCACGCCGTACTGCCCCAAACCCGAAGGTTCAAAGGGCAGTTCAAGACGGTCACATAATCGAGTTAAGGTTTGTTGTCTTGTAGAGGTTCCATCGAGTTACTTGCACTACTTAGAACGTCGTTAAACTACGGAAAAATCCAACACTTGGAAATTTCCCGACAGGGGAAAAATTGGGTATTTATATCCGGTCAAACTTTTTAACATATTCTAAAATTTATCCGGAAAGCCACACAGACAAAATTTGATACCCCGATCGAAACACCGAATCCCCAAAGTAATCCCAGAAAATACAACTCTGGAATAAATTTTAAAAATTCCCAGAAAATCCAGCATAAAATAATAGGAGTTACTGTGCAAACAGTGTACGATGACGTCATCATTCCGCCGCGGAACCGCCGCAGAAGGCAGGCTTCTGCCGCGGTTCCGCCGCGGTTTTTACTGTTCATCGAAAAAATTTTGCATCATAATTCTTATTTTTTCCTGCTGAATTTTTTAGCAATTTTTAATTTGAAAAAATCCACGTTTTCAGAAAACGTCCAGAGAGCATTTTCCGGTTGGGGTTTCGGGTCGTTCGGACTTCAAAATCCGTCAAGACTTCGCCTAAGGCTCTAGCTAGGCTCTGATACCACTGTAGGGTTCCTAGGCACTCTAGTGAGGTCTCACAAGGCATCGAACATGCCATTTTCAAAAATTCTAGGTGCCGAGAGACCCGACTACGGATCGTTTGCTAGAAATCTAGGCGAAAAACAATCTAGTTAACAACTTAACTAATGGGATATCGGAAATACAACCTTTGTAGATCCGGTGCTCCACCTCCATAGCTCCGCAACGAAGTCCTCTCCGCTGTCCAAAAAGAATCCGGGCTCTAGCGTCGACTTCATCGGAGAATAAGCGAGCTAGGTCGTCGATGTCCATGCCGAAGATGATCTACGTCGAGGCATCGCTAGATCAAGCTCCACCTTCACCAAGCCTTGAAAACTTGTGAAGGAAACACACTCTACTACTTGGCAAGAGGTAGAGGATGAAGAAATAGGAAGTGGGTAAACTTTAGAATTTGATTTCTCACTCTAATTCTCACTTTGCCATTAAAGCTTGTGAAGCTTTTTCTTGAAGTGAAGAAGAAGAAGAAGATGATAAGTTATGATAAGTTATCTATGAAAAAAAAATAATAATATCATTCTTATCATAACTTTAACCTAAGTTAAGTGTAGAGAGTTGACCAAGGTTAAAGGAATGGTTAGGGTTTAGGAGATGAGACAAAAATGGTTGCATCATAAAAGCTTCATGAAGCTTCAAGTGCAAACAAAATAAGCCACCATTTTTCTCTCATTTCTTTTCCTTATTTTCCAAAAATAAAAAGACTAATTAATGAATAAGTAAAACCCTTAACCATTTAAATAACTTTGGTTAAATTCTTTACACATAACCTAGCAATTATGCATCATCAAACATGATACAAAAAAGTGCACAAAATCATATCGCATATGCAATGCGCACTCCCGAGTGAGAAAATCCATTTAAAGTGAACCGATACTAGTTAATGCAAAGTAATATATCAAATATATAATTAGGCATTAAATCATTAAATCAACGCTTGATTTAACGATCCGGTCATTACGCACATAACCGACTGGTATCTTTAGTAACATCTTATCGAATCAACACTTGATCCGATAACCCGGCTATATCGCATATAACCGATCAATGTCACATCGCGAGAATCGAATACAGTATCACATACTCGTATTATTCTCGGTCCCGCACATATCTCATATGCTCTCCTATTTCGTTTCGCTTGAGCCAGGAAACCTCTGTGTAGGACTCTAAAGACTCGTCAATACGCCGACAGCAGATGATGATCATATCAAGCATCCATAAGCCGCAAGCGGTCTGCTAAACGTAACGGCCACCCAGGTATTGAGCGATCTGAAGATCGACGAGCAAGCCCGCTCACACTCCAGTGAATCAGACCAGTAACACTACCGTACAGTCCGGTCTGATCGTCTGATATGTCGCATATCTCTCCTAGGGGTGGTAAACGTCAGACCCCAATAGCTCGATAAGTCGTGTCGATATGAGGTCTATAAAAATTCGAGAAACTACTGGTAACACTTACCAGTAAATCTCAGCAACCCTGGCCAGGGATTTCCTGTTATAGCCAATCGAACACAGCGCAACATCAACCCCCTATACCGGGAGAGACGAATCCCCTCCTATCGCTCATTGCCTCCATGTGATTCGGGACTGTACCCAAAAACCACCGTTTTGCACGCCCTCTTGGACGTGGTAAGATGGAAATCAAAGCACAGTGGGAACCACACAAGACTCTATGACGATCTCGGGTCAACAGACTACTCTGTACCAGTGTCACCAGAGAACTGCCATCTGACGTGAGGTATAATACCATCTGGGAGTTCTCGGCGAGTCCGTCCAGTGTACCCAGTCTCTACTGAGCACCCGTATATCATCTCTGATGTCAAACACCAATGGATATGGGATCATCCATCGCCCATCTGTATGGGTCGAGAAGGTACACGCTAGTCTACTCTGGTATATCGATGCCCCGTCTCGATACACCCACGACTAGGGACTTTGAAGGATGTACTTATGGACTACCATGTCCCCACTAGTATGATCCGCATCATAGTCCAGGTAGTCAAGTACAGATCCTAAGGGATTTACCAACATGTAACAGAGAGACAATCAGCATACACGTTAAGGTAAAGGGTAACCGGATAGCATACTATTATGTCGAGCAAGAATGTCCTCCCTATATATGTCCCAGCATCCACTACAATATACATCCTATGTACAGTAATGGCCTCTAGGGCATACATATAACTAACAGTATATAGTATATATGATATATTATATAGACATTGCTTATGTTTTACACCCGCGCTAGCCCTGCCCCACTCTGTCGTTAGTTACCTAACCTAACGGTGCAGACGGGACATCGAGGCGAATGCGGATGGCATAAGCGTACGTTATATTTATCTGTGATGTTTAGGTGGACTTAAATGATGGGATATTCATTAATGTTATTAATGAAAGAAAATAAACCTAAAAGATGTGTGGAATCGAATTTCAAAAATAAAAACAGGTAGCTACAGTTCTTGCTTTGCATCGCGGTGTTCCTTGTAGAACATCCTGCACCTTATTCGATAAGGAAAGGACCGAGATCCCTTCACCGGGAGTGACTCCTTTAGCAATAACTGGCAGATGCTACAACTCTCGGTTTGTCTTTTGATTGCTTCTATAGTTTTTTCTTTGCACAACGGTATATATGATATATCCTGCACCTTATTCGATGTGGAAAGGGCCGACGATCCCTTCACCGGGAGTGACCCCTTTAGCAAAACTAGAAAAGCCTAAAAAACATTCCATTTAAAAACCATTTGATTCCGCAACGAGATCAAGTTCTAAGCGTTAAAGGTTTTATTAAAAACTATTCGCAACCCTCCGTCATTTTAGGAAGTAGAGTACTTAGTATTCGTGCTGTGTTTGTTGACCATAGTCAAGGCACAGTGTACGGTAGCTAAGTGATGTCTTCCTATACCGCATATGATGCGATTAGTTAGGACAGTCATGTGGCTTTGTTGACCTTAGCCAAGGGTCATGTGGGTGGGTCTAATTAATCATGAAATGACGGGTAGAACTTGACTAGTGCTTATGATTTGTTGACCTTAGCCAAGGTCATAGGTGCTAGGGGTAAAAACCTTTATCAGGAGTTTCAAGTGTTGAAATTTGCAATGAGATTGCATACCTTCTATATGATAGTTGGATCCCGATACCCACTGCGAGTAATTGTTACTCCCGGGAGAGTTTTGCACTTTGCAATTAGCCGATCAAGTAGGTGTCTAGAAAGGTGTCAACGGGGTTACGCCTCTGGGAAAATGAGGTTTACTTTAATTAGGTCCGTGCGAAAGAACGGGGAACCTCCCTCAAAGTACCGACACTGGCCTGGCTGAAAGATTGGCGAACTTGTAGAATGTAATTAATCCCGACTAGTCTTTCCTTTTAGGGTTTGAAGGAAGATTTGATAAAAACAGTGGGAGCCATCCTGATTAGATAAAAAAGAATATAACCAATCTAATCTTGCAAGAGCGCACGCAGAGTGTTTTCTTTTCTCTCTCTCCAGGTAGCGACCATATCACGCCTTAATCAAGATAATAATATGGATGTATTGACCGAACCCGCTTGTTATACTGAGCTGGGGAACGTTGGTCCCGCTCTAACTTATAATTGTTATAAGACCGAGCAGGAAATAGGGGAATACCAGAATTCCTATGCCGCCCAAACGAAGAAAGTGCATATGATGCATCTCCTTCGGGTATGTTCATTATACAGAACTGTTTCTCAGTATCCTCTACATCCTGGGTATCTGATACCGGATCAGGATCCCAGATATGTAATCTGTTACATAGGGCTGCAGAAAGGCAGAGAACTGAGAACGGGTGATAAGTTTCATGAGACAGAAAACGGGGCAAGTGTTGCAGCCAAGTCTGTTGGTCACTGTCACCCTGTATTATCAATACATTGATTCTGAACAAATGCTATTAGATACCGAACCTGATATACAAAATCATATCAGTCTCTTTATTAGTAAAGAAAGGATATAATTTTGTATTGTTGGATAATGTTTTGAACATTTCCTACATTTCAAAAGTTGATCGGTTCAGGCACGTTATCTAAAAGCATTGACGTTCTAAATCAAACTACAGTTCCTAATATACGGAACACACACAAGAGGAAGAGTTCAGAAATGAACGAATCCTTCTTGAAGCATTGTAGACTAGGTCATATCAATGCGACCCGACTGGCTGAAATTACATTTAGATGCATATTTAAATTAGTTTGAATTTACATCTTGTGAAACTTGTCAGTCATGCCACAAAGATTAGATGACCATAGCTCTGTTTATTGGAAACAGAGAAAGAGTTAGTAAACCCTTGGGATTGATACATGATGATGTATGTAAGGTCCTCTGTCTACACATGCCAGGACCGGTTCTTTGTATTTCATTACATTCTCTGATAATCTCTCAAGATTCAGACATATGTTCCTGTTGAAACACAAGTCCGAACCTTTTGAGATATTCACAGAATATAAGTTAGAAATAGAGAACCAAAAACCGGGTATAAGTATTATGTCCTATGATGAGATCAGGGAGGAGAATACTTGTGCATAGAATTCCTGGACTATTCTAAAGGAGAAAGAGATTCTCTCTCGGTGTTACTCCTCTGAATACACCACAGTACATCGGTGTATCGGGGCGGAGCAATCGCACCATATTAGATATGGTGTACTCTATGATGAGTATTACTGAGTTACCTGTTTCTTTTAAGGGGTTATGCACTTGAGAAGCTGCATACCTATTGAATTGGATTCGAATCAAATCAGTGCCTACCACTCCATATAAGATATGGTATGGGAAGAGCCTATCTCTTAAGCAAGTTAAGATTTGGGATTGTCCGGCCTATGTCAAAAGCAAAATCCGGACAAGGTCAGTTCTATAGAACTGGAATGGTTCCAACCATACAAAACTGCAGCTGATTTGACAGAACCTGAGGATCAATAGTCCCCGACGAACCTCAGCCTCTCCGCCGATCTAGCAGGGTTCCTCATCCGCATGAGAGATACTTCGGTTTCTCGATGACAGTGGGAGCGAGGATTGCATCATGAGATGATGACCCAACTAGTTTCGAGCAGGCCATCGAGAGTAGGGACTCTGTAAGAATGGCTGGATACTAAACGATCTGAGATGGAATCCATGTACACCAACAAAGTATGGACTTTGGATATTGTATCTGAAGGGTTAAATCCCCATCAGGAGCAAGTATATGTTGAGAAGATTACTTGGTGTAGATGGAAAAGTTGAGACTTTCAAAGCTAGACTTGTTGAAGGTTTTCGTCATCGACCAGGCGTGGATAATGATGAAACCTTTTTCAAGTGACTATGCTTAAGTCCATCCGGATCCTACTTAACATTGCTACATACCATGACTACGATATCTGGTGGTTGGGTGTCATGACTGCTTTTCTAAATAATGATTTAGAAGAGAATGTCTATAAGTACACAGCCAGAGGGCTTCGTAAACAGTGGGAGCAGCGGAAACATGTGCAAGTTGCTTTACAGGTTAAAGCAGGCATCGCGGAGTTGGAACGTCTGTTTTGATGTAGTAGTCAAATAGTTTGACTTCATCAAAATAGTAGATGAACCTTGTATATACAAAAAGCTAGTAGGGAGTATGGTTGTGATCCTCGTAGAGTACGTAGATAACATACTCTTGATAGGGAAGGAGTTTCCTATGCTACGCTCGGTCAATCTCCGCTTATCACAATGATTCTCTATATAGGATCAAAGTGATACCTCCTAAATCCTGAGTTTTGAATCTATGAGATAGATCTAATTGGATGTTAGGATACTCACTGGTTGTAGTGAGATGGTATCAGTTGATCCTGGGGAGAATCACTGGAAAGGTTCCAGAGTGATAAGGTCGACTGAATGTCAGTCGAAGGCAATGTCTTTACCGTCGATATTTAATAATTGATGCATATCATAGATCTAATTGGATGTTAGGATACTCACTAATTGTAGTGAGATGATATCAATCGATCCTGGGAAGAATCACTGGAAAGGTTCCAGGGTGATAAAGATGACTGAATGTCAGTCGCTGGCATTGTCTTTACCCTCAGTGGAGGGACGGTATGTTGGAAGAGTTCCAAGCTAGATACCATGGCATACTAGACGATTAAAGGCAAGATACATTGTTACCAAAAATGCTACCAAAGAGGCAGTCTGGGTGTATTTTAGTTCATGAGATGAACTTCGTTCCTCCCGTTGTGTGACAATGGAGTTGTGGCTTATGCCAAGGAACGCCCGTCCCATCAGTGATCCAGACATATTCTTAGGCAGTATCACCTGATCGTGGAGATGGTTGATCTCCAGGGGATCGAGGTTAGGAGAGTAGACTCAGAGGACAACACGGCGGACTCACTCACAAAGGCCTTTTTCCCAGAGAGAGAGACTTGCATGGGATGGTTGAGTATGAGATACTACAACCACTGCTGTCAGATGGCCCTAGTGCAAGTGGGAGATTGTTAGTTATATCTTTAGTATTGTAGACTAGGTCAGATCAATGTGACCCGACTAGCTAGAGTTACATAAAGATGCATATTTAAATTAGTTTGAATTTACATCTTATGAAACTTGCCAGTCATGTCATAAAGATATAATGACACCAGCTCTGTTTATTGGAAACATAGAAAGAGTTAGTGAACTCTTGGGATGATACATGTTGATGTATAAAGGTCCCCTGTCTACACTTGCCAAGACCGGTTCTTTGTACTTCATTACATTCTCTGATAATCTCTCAAGATTGAGACATATGTTCCTGTTGAAACACAAGTCCGAACCTTTTGAGATATTCACAGAATATAAGTTAGAAGTAGAGAACCAAAATACGGGTATAAGTATTATGTCCTTTGATGAGATCAAGGAGGAGAATACTTGTGCATAGAATTCCTGGACTTTTCTAAAGAAGAATGAGATTCTCTCTCAGCATTACTCCTCCGAATACACCATTGCACGATGGTATATCGGGGCGGAGCAGATACACCCTATTTGATATGGTGTGCTCTATGATGAGTACTACTGAGTTTCCTATTTTCCTTTTGGGAGTTATGCACTTGAGAAGCTGCATACCTATTGAAAAGGGTTCGAATCAAATCAGTTGCCTACCACTCCATATGAGATATGGTATGGGAAGAGCCCATGTCTTAAGCTAGTTAAGATTTGGGGTTGTCCAGCCTATATCTGAAAAGCAACATCCGGACAAGCTCAAGGCAAGGTCTGTTATGTAGAACTGGAAATGTTCCAGCCATACAAACTGCAGCTGATGATTTGATAGAACCAAAGGATTCAGTATATTCTAACGAACCTCAGCCTCTACGCCGATCTAGTAGGGTTCCTCACCCACCTTAGAGATACTTCGGTTTCTCTATGACAGTAGGAGCGAGGATGGCATCATGAGATGATGACCCAACTAGTTTCGAGCTGGCCATCGGGAGTAGGACTCTATAAGAATGGCTGGATGCTTAGCGATCTGAGATGGAATCCATGTACACCAACAAAGTATGGACTTTAGTTACTATATCTGAAGGGTTAAATCCCCATCAGGAGCAAGTATATCTTGAGAAGATTACTTGGTGTACTTGGAAAAGTTGAGACTTTCAAAGCTAGACATGTTAAAGGTTTTCGTCATCGACCAGGCGTGGATAATGATAAAACCTTTTCCAGTGCCTATGCTTAAGTCCATCCGGATCCTACTTGCCACGGCTACATACCATGACTACGAAATCTGGTGGTTGGGTGTCATGACAGCTTTTCTAAATGATGTTTTAGAAAAGGGCGTCTATAAGTACACAGCCAGAGGGCTTCGTAGATAGTGGGAGCAGCGGAAACGTGCACAAGTTGCTTTATAGGATAAAGTAGGCATGGCGGAGTTGGAACGTCTGTTTTGATGAAGTAGTCAAAGAGTTTGACATCATCAAAATGGTAGATGAACCTTGTATAAACAAAAAGGTAGTAGGGAGTATGGTGATGATCCTCGTAGAGTACGTGGATAACATGCTCTTGATAGGGAAGAAGTTTCCTATGCTACGCTCGATCAATCTCCGCTTATCATACTGATTCTCCATATAGGATCAAAGTGATACCTCCTAAATCCTGGATTTTGGATCTATGAGATAGATTTAATTGGATATTAGGATACTCACTTGTTGTAGTGAGACGGTATCAGTCGATCCTGGGGAGAATCACTAGAAGGGTTCCAGGGTGATAAGGACGACTGAAAGTCAGTCACAGGCATTGTCTTTACCCTCAGTAAAGGGACGGTATGTTGGAAGAGTTCCAAGCTAGATACCGTGGCATACTAGACGATAAAGGTTGGATACATCGCTACTTAAGATGCTACCAAAGAGGCAGTCTGGATGTATATTTGTTCATGAGATGAACTTAGTTCCTCCCATTGTGTGACAATGGAGTTGTGGCTTATGCCAAGGAACGCCGGTCCCATCAGTGATCCAGACATATTCTAAGGCAGTGTCACTTGATCATGGAGATGGTTGATCTCTAAGGGATCAAGGTTAGGAGAGTAGACTCAGAGGACAACACGGCGGATCCACTCACAAAGGCCTTTTCCCAGAGAGAGACTTTTTATGGGATGGTTGAGTATGAGATACTACAACCACTGCTATCAGATGGCCCTAGTGCAAGTGGGAGATTGTTAGTTATATGTATGCCCTAGAGGCCATTGCTATACATAGGATGTATATTGTAGTGGATGCCGGGACATATATAGGGAGGACTTTCTTGCTCGACATGATAGTATGCTATCTGGTTACACTTTACCTTAACGTGTACACTGATTGTCTCTCTGTTACATGTTGGTAAAGCCCCTAGGATGTGTACTTGACTACCTGGACTATGATGCGGATCATACTAGTGGGGACATGGTAGTCCATAAGTACATCCTTCAAGGTCCCTAGTCGTGGGTGTATCGAGACGGGGCATCGATATACCAGAGTAGACTAGCGTATACCTTCTCGACCAATACAGATGGGCGATGGATGATCCCATATCCATTGGTGTTTGACATCAGAGATGATATACGGGTCCTCAGTGAAGACTGGGTACACTGGACGGACTCGGCGAGAACTCCCAGATGGTATTATACCTTTCGTCAGATGGCAGTTCTCTGGTGACACTGGTACAGAGTAGTCTGTTGACCCGAGATCGTCATAGAGTCTTGTGTGGTTCCCACTGTGCTTTGATTTCCACCTTACCACGTCCAAGAGGGCGTGCAAAACGGTGGTTTTTGGGTACAGTCCCGAGTCACATGGAGGCAATGAGCGATAGGAGGGGATTCGTCTCTCTCGGTATAGGGAGTTGATGTTGCGCTGTGTTCGATTGGATATAACCGGAAATCCCTGGCCAGGGTTGCTGAGATTTACTGGTAAGTGTTACCAGTAGTTTCTCGAATTGTTATAGACCTCATATCGACACGACTTATCGAGCTATTGGGGTCTGACGTTTACCACCCCTAGGCGAGATATGCGACATATCAGACGACGAGACCGGACTGTACGGTAAGTGTTACTGGTTGGATTCACAGGAGTGTGAGCGGGCTTGCTCGTCGATTTTCGGATCGCTCAATACCCGGGTGGCCGTTACGTTTAGCAGACCGCTTGCGGCTTGTGGGTGTTTGATATGATCACCACCTGCTGCCGGCGTATTGACGAGTCTTTAGAGTCCTACACAGAGGTTTCCTGGCTCAAGCGAAACGAAGTAGGAGCGCATATGAGTTATGTGCGTGACCGAGAATAATGCATGTATATGATACCGTATTTCATTCTCGCGATGAATGTGTCGAATGGTTGTATGCGATATAACCTAGTTATCGAATCAAGGATTGATTCGATAAGCCGATACATTGGATATTAGTCGGTTATATGCGATATGACCGGATCGTTAAATCAAGTATTGATTTAATGATTTAATGCATAATTATATATTTGATATATTACTTTGCATTAACTAGTATTGGTTCACTTTAAATGGATTTTCTCACTTGAAGTTCACAAGTTGTATATGTGATATATTTTTGTGCACATGACTGTATCATATTTGATGATACATGTTAGTTTGGGTGTATGTTTGGTTTAAACCATGGTTGGTCAATGGTTAGGGTTTCACTTTATTTATTTGCTTATTTATTTATTTATTCATTCATTTTGGCAAAGGGAAAAATGGTGGCTTTCTTTGTTTGCTTGTTGAAGCTTCATGAAGCTTTGAACAAGTCCACCATATTTGTCTCATGCTTAACCCTAACCATTCCCACTAACCATAGTCTATTCTCTACACCTAATCATGGTTGCCATATGATAAGTATTGATATTTTTTTTTCTATTTTAAAGAGAACTTATCATATCATCTTCTTCTTCTTCTTCTTCTTCAAGAAGAATAAGCTTGCTAGCTACAATGGCATCTTGAGAAAAAGAGTGAGAAATCCAATTCTAAAGTGAACCCACTTCCTATTTCTTCATCCTCTACCACTTGCCAAGTAGTATAGGGTGTTTTCTTCACAAGTTTCATGACTTGGTGAAGTTGGAGCTTGATCTTGTGTTGCCTCGACGTAGATCATCTTCGGCATCGAAGTCAACGACCTAGCCCGCCCATTTCTCCGATGAAGCCGATGCTAAAGTCCGGGATCCGATATGGACAGCGGAGGGACGTCATCATGGAGCCTAGGAGGTGGAGGACCGGATCTACAAAGGTTGTATTTCCGATTACCCTTTAGTTAAGTTGTTAACTAGCTTCTTGTTTCGCCTAAACTCTAGTCAACGATCCGTATTAGGGTTTCTCGGCACTTGTAAAATTTAAAATTGGCATGGTTGATGCCTTGTGAGACCTCATTAGCGTGCCTAGGAACCCTACAGTGGTATCAGAGCTACTAGGCATTGGATGTCGACCTATGGGGGGTTCTCACTGTGTGACAGTGTGGATAAGCATAGGCTCTTACCCCCAGGGTGTCCCGAGACCGGAAGGTGTTCCGACGGGTTGTAGTCCTCGCGAGGGGGCATGCGTAAAAAGTAGCGGCTGAGGGACCCGTTGGTGCCACGGCGACCCCATTGGATGGGGTGGCTGCCTGACCTACAGTGGTATCAGAGCCAAGCTCGAGCCTTAGGCGATGCGTAGACGGAGTTAGAAGTCCGATCGAACCGAAAACCAAATTTCAAAATGCTCTCTGGACTTTTTTCAAAAACTGGGTTTTTTCCAGATTAAAAATTCTTAAAAAATTCAGAAGGGAATTATAAGAATTACAGTGCAAAAATTTCCTAAAGATGCTTCTAAAGCGCGGCGGAACCGCGGCAGAAGCCTGGCTTCTGCGGCGGTTACGCGGCCAATATATGTGATCACTCTTCAATTTTTGCACAGTAACTCCTATATTTTGGTTCTGGATTTTCTGGGATTTTTTAATATTTATTCAAGAGTTGAATATTCAAGGGTGTTTTGGAGCTTTATTGATTCGATCGAAAATTTCAAACTTTGTCTATGTGTTTTCCGGATAATTTCCGAATAAGTTAAAATGTTCGACCGGATATAAATACCCAATTTTTCCCCTGTCGGGAAATTTCCAAGTGTTGGATCTTTCCGTGGTTTAATAACGTTCTAAGTAGTGCAAGTAATGCGATGGTCCCTCTAGAAGACAACAAACCTTAACTCGATTATGTGACCGTCTTGAACTGCCCTTTGAACCTTCGGGTTTGGGGCAGTACGGCGTGCCACATGTGAGGCGTTGGCTTGACCCTTCTACGGCTGGACCGTTGGTACTGAGGCATGAACTGGATATTTTTAAACTTGTTTCATGTGTTGAGCTGTTTCGGGAAAGCTTGGGTGTTTGACTGTTCGATCGGAAAGTTTAACATTTTCTGTTTATCTGGAATGTGATACAATACTTGGAATCCACAAGTAGTTATGAGATAACTGATATGAATGTTATAAACATAGCACTTTAGTCTCACTTGATCGGTTGCCATGGAATTTTGATGCGATCAAAAGTCCGTCGCAATTACGTAGGGTACGCGGATACTCGCCGGGTAAACATAATAGACAGCCTCACTCCATAGCCCCGACCAAGTGACTGTAGGAGAACCCCGTTGCCGAAAGCATCCGTTCGGGTGCTCGCGGCAGCGATGTTCCGCCTTGGTGCACTTCGTCGACGGCGTCAGCGGTGCGGCCGCCTACTAAAGTTTACGACGATCATTCGATCATGATGTCGGGAATCTTGTTGAATTGCCCGACTTGATGTTGAAAAGTGTTTTCGATTTTGAGACTAAAATGCGGGGTTTATAATTGTTAGGCATGCGATGTCTAAGTAATTCATTGAAGTAGGCATGCGATGTCTAAAGAGGTTGCGGATTCCAATTATTGTAGTTTTACACTTTCTGTTCTGTGACCGTAAGTGTAATATGTGATATCGCCGGTTTCGTTGCTATATGTCAACGACAATTGGGATGGGCATATTTACTTACGTTGATGACATGTGATGTTATGTGTTGCTGGATATGTTATATTGGATCGTTGTGTTTGAATAGCCGGGTTTTTTTTATGTGAGATGAGTGTTTTTCATTTTCATTCATGTAAAAACTTGTATGTAATATTCTTTTATTGGGGCACTTCCAGATTGCGGAAGATGTCACCGTTTGTATATTATTTACTTTTCCACACTAGGATAGACCCAAGGAGGGGAGCACAAGTAATCGGGTTCTGGAGTCCAGTGGGAGACCAACTCGAGGAGTCGAGTCCGGGTCTCCTAACTCCAGAATTGGTAGGGTTGCTTGCCGCTCTCGTAGGGGTCTAGGGGTGTGGGTTTGGCTATTCATCGCGACCGTGGAATCCGTGTTTTATACTGGCTCGTATTGAAAACACGGACGTCCTAGTATATCCAATGTTTCATATGATTCTTCTGCTGCGATATCTGTGATGTGATCATGTGATGTTCTGTGATAGATACTGTATATAGTATATATGATATATTATATAGACGTTACTTATGTTTTACATCCGCGCTAGCCCTGCCCCGCTCTGCCGTTAGTTACCTAACCTAACGGTGCACGAGGGGACATCGAGGCGAATGCGGATGGCATAAGTGTACGTCGTATTTATCTGTGATGTTTAGGTACTTAAATGATGGGACTTCATTAATATGATTAATGAAAGTAAAAGAAACCTAAAGATGTTGTAGAATCGAATTTCAAAAATAAAACAGGTAGCTACAGTTCTTGCTTTGCACAGCGGTATATGTGATATATCCTGCACCTTATTCGATAAGTAAAGGACCGATGATCCCTTCACCGGGAGTGACTCCTTTAGCAATAACTGGCAGATGCTACAACCCTCGGTTTGTCTTTTTGATTGCTTCTATAGTTTCTTCTTTGCACAGTGATATCTATGATATATCCCGCACCTCATTCGACGAGGAAAATCCCTTCACCGGGAGTGACTCCTTTAGCAAAACTAGAAAAGCCTAAAAAAACACTCCATTTTAAAATCATTTGATTCTACAACAATATCAAGTTCATTACGCAATAGGTTTTCAGAAAAACCTGTCGTAGCCCTCCGTCATTTCAGATAAGTAGTAGTTAGTATTCGTGCTGCGTTTGTTGGCCTTTGTCAAGGCATAGTGTGCGGTAGCTGGCTGGTGCTTATCTGCTTATGCATATGATGCAGATTGGATTAGGGTAGTCGTGCGACCTTGTTGGCCTTTGTCAAGGGCCGTGCGGGTGGGTTTAATTCAATCAGGAAATGACGGGTTGAACTTGACTAGCATCCTATGGTTTGTTGGCCTTTGTCAAGGTCATAGGAGGTTAGGGGCAAAATTATCGGGAATTTCAAGTGTTGAAATTTGCAATGAGATTGCATACCTTCTATGAGATAGTTGGATCCCGATACCCACTGCGAGTAATTGTTACTCCTAGGAGAGTTTTACACATTACAATTAGCCGATCAAGTAGGTGTCTAGAAAGGTGTTAACGAGGTTATGCCTCTGGGAAAACGAGGTTTACATTAATTAGGTTCGTGCGAAAGCACGGGGGACCTCCCTCAAAGTACCGACACTGGCCGGCTGAAAGATTGGCAAACTTGTAGCGTGTAATTAATCCCGGCTAGTCTTTCCTTTTAGGGTTTGAAGGAAGATTTGATAAAAAAAACAGTGGGAGCCATCCTGATTAGATAAAGTAATAACCAATCTATTCTTGCAAGAGCGCACGCTGAGTGTTTTCTTCTCTCTCTCCAGGTAGCGACCATATCACGCCTTAATCAAGATAATAATATGGATTATTGACCGAACCCGCTTGTTATACTGAGCTGGGGAACGTTGGTCCCGCTCCAACTTATAATTGTTATAAGACAGAGCAGGAAATAGGGGATTACCAGAATTCCCGTGACGCCCAAACGAAGAAAGTGCATATTGATGCATCTCCTTCGGGTGTGTTCATTACAAAGAACTGTTTCTCTGTATCCTTTACGTCCTGGGTATTTGATACCGGATCAGGATCCCAGATATGTAATCAGTTACATAGGGCTACAGAAAGGTAGAGAACTGAGAACGGGTGATAAGTTTCATGAGACAGAAAACGGGGCAAGTGTTGCAGCCAAGTCTGTTGGTCACTGTCACCCTGTATTACAATACATTGATTCTGAACAATTGCTATTAGATACCGAACCTCATATACAAAATCATATCAGTCTTTTTATTAGTAAAGAAATGATAAAATTTTGTATTGTTGGATAATGTTTTGAACATTTCCTATATCAAAAGTTGATCAGTTCAGGCACGTTATCTAAAAGCATTGACGTTCTAAATCAAACTACAGTTCTTAGTATACGGATCACACACAAGAGGAAGAGTTCAGAATTGAACGATTCCTTCTTGAGGTATTGTAGACTAGGTCAGATCAATTTGACCCGACTAACTAGAGTTACATAAAGATGCAATATTTAAATTAGTTTGAATTTAAATCTTATGAAACTTGCCAGTCATGTCACAAAGATATAATGACACCAGCTCTGTTTATTGGAAACAGAGAAAGAGTTAGTGAACTCTTGGGATGATACATGTTGATGTATAAAGGTCCCCTGTCTACACATGCCAAGACCGGTTCTTTGTACTTCGTTACATTCTCTGATAATCTCTCAAGATTCAGACATATGTTCCTGTTGAAACACAAGTCCGAACCTTTTGAGATATTCACAGAATATAAGTTAGAAGTAGAGAACCAAAATATGGGTATAAGTATTATGTCCTTTGATGAGATCAAGGAGGAGAATACTTGTGCATAGAATTCCTGGACTTTTCTAAAGGAGAATGAGATTCTCTCTCAGCATTACTCCTCCGAATACACCATTGCACGATGGTATATCGGGGCGGAGCAGATACACCCTATTTGATATGGTGTGCTCTATGATGAGTACTACTGAGTTTCCTATTTTCCTTTTGGGAGTTATGCACTTGAGAAGCTGCATACCTATTGAAAAGGGTTCGAATCAAATCAGTTACCTACCACTCCATATGAGATATGGTATGGGAAGAGCCCATGTCTTAAGCTAGTTAAGATTTGGGGTTGTCCAGCCTATGTCTGAAAAGCAACATCCGGACAAGCTCAAGGCAAGGTTTGTTATGTAGAACTGGAAATGTTCCAGCCATACAAACTGCAGCTGATGATTTGATAGAACCAAAGGATTCAGTAGATTCCAACGAACCTTAGCCTCTCCGCCGATCTAGTAGGGTTCCTCACCCACCTTAGAGATACTTCGATTTCTCTATGACAGTAGGAGCGAGGATGGCATCATGAGATGATGACCCAACTAGTTTCGAGCTGGCCATCGGGAGTAGGACTCTATAAGAATGGCTGGATGCTTAGCGATCTGAGATGGAATCCATGTACACCAACAAAGTATGGACTTTAGTTGCTATATCTGAAGGGTTAAATCCCTATCAGGAGCAAGTATATCTTGAGAAGATTACTTGGTATACTTGGAAAAGTTGAGACTTTCAAAGCTAGACATGTTAAAGGTTTTCTTCATCGACCAGGCGTGGATAATGATGAAACCTTTTCCAGTGCTTATGCTTAAGTCCATCCGGATCCTACTTGCCACGGCTACATACCATGACTATGAAATCTGGTGGTTGGGTGTCATAACAGCTTTTCTAAATGATGTTTTAGAAAAGGGCGTCTATAAGTACACAGCCAGAGGGCTTCGTAGACAGTGGGAGCAGCGGAAACGTGCACAAGTTGCTTTATAGGATAAAGCAGGCATCGCGGAGTTGGAACGTCTGTTTTGATCAAGTAGTCAAAGAGTTTGACATCATCAAAATGGTAGATGAACCTTGTATAAACAAAAAGGTAGTAGGGAGTATGGTGATGATCCTCGTAGAGTACGTGGATAACATACTCTTGATAGGGAAGGAGTCTCCTATGCTACGCTCGATCAATCTCCGCTTATCATACTGATTCTCCATATAGGATCAAAGTGATACCTCCTAAATCCTGGATTTTGGATCTATGAGATAGATCTAATTGGATATTAGGATACTCACTAGTTGTAGTGAGACGGTATCAGTCGATCCTGGGGAGAATCACTAGAAGGGTTCTAGGGTGATAAGGATGACTGAAAGTCAGTCACAGGCATTGTCTTTACCCTCAGTAAAGGGACGGTATGTTGGAAGAGTTCCAAGCTAGATACCGTGGCATACTAGACGATAAAGGTTGGATACATCGCTACTTAAGATGCTACCAAAGAGGCAGTCTGGATGTATATTTGTTCATGAGATGAACTTAGTTCCTCCCATTGTGTGACAATGGAGTTGTGGCTTATGCTAAGGAACGCCGGTTCCATCAGTGATCCAGACATATTCTAAGGCAGTGTCACCTGATCATGGAGATGGTTGATATCTAAGGAATCAAGGTAGGAGAGTAGACTCAGAGGACAACACGGCGGATCCACTCACAAAGGCCTTTTCCCAGAGAGAGTATTTTTATGGGATGGTTGAGTATGAGATACTACAACCACTGCTATCAGATGGCCCTAGTGCAAGTGGGAGATTGTTAGTTATATGTATGCCATAGAGGCCATAGCTATACATAGGATGTATATTGTAGTGGATGCTGGGACATATATAGGGTGGACTTTCTTGCTCGACATGATAGTATGCTATCTGGTTACACTTTACCTTAACGTGTATACTGATTGTCTCTCTGTTACATGTTGGTAAAGCCCCTAGGATGTGTACTTGACTACCTGGACTATGATGCGGATCATACTAGTGGGGACATGGTAGTCCATAAGTACATCCTTCAAGGTCCCTAGTCGTGGGTGTATCGAGACGGGGCATCGATATACCAGAGTAGACTAGCGTATACCTTCTCGACCAATACAGATGGGCGATGGATGATCCCATATCCATTGGTGTTTGACATCAGAGATGATATACGGGTGCTCAGTGAAGACTGGGTACACTGGACGGACTCGCCGAGAACTCCCAGATGGTATTATACCTTTCGTCAGATGGCAGTTCTCTGGTGACACTGGTACAGAGTAGTCTGTTGACCCGAGATCGTCATAGAGTCTTGTGTGGTTCCCACTGTGCTTTGATTTCCACCTTACCACGTCCAAGAGGGCATGCAAAACGGTGGTTTTTGGGTACAGTCCCGAGTCACATGGAGGCAATGAGCAATAGGAGGGGATTCGTCTCTCCCGGTATAGGGAGTTGATGTTGCGCTGTGTTCGATTGGCTATAACCGGAAATCCCTGGCCAGGGTTGCTGAGATTTACTGGTAAGTGTTACCAGTAGTTTCTCGAATTGTTATAGACCTCATATCGACACGACTTATCGAGCTATTGGGGTCTGACGTTTACCACCCCTAGGCGAGATATGCGACATATCAGACGACGAGACCGGACTGTACGGTAAGTGTTACTGGTTGGATTCACAGGAGTGTGAGCGGGCTTGCTCGTCGATCTTCTGATCGCTCAATAACCGGGTGGCCGTTACGTTTAGTAGACCGTTTGCGGCTTGTGGGTGTTTGATATGATCATCACCTGCTGCCGGCGTATTGACGAGTCTTTAGAGTCCTACACAGAGGTTTCCTGGCTCAAGCGAAACGAAATAGGAGCGCATATGAGTTATGTGCGGGACCGAGAATAATGCGTGTATGTGATACCGTATTTCATTCTCGCGATGAATGTGTCGAATGGTTGTATGCGATATAACCTAGTTATCGAATCAAGGATTGATTCGATAAGCCGATACATTGGATATTAGTTGGTTATATGCGATATGACCGGATCGTTAAATCAAGTATTGATTTAATGATTTAATGCATAATTATATATTTGATATATTACTTTGTATTAACTAGTATTGGTTCACTTTAAATGGATTTTCTCAGTTGAAGTTCACAAGTTGTATATGTGATATATTTTTGTGCATATGATTGTATCATGTTTGATGATACATGTTAGTTTGGGTGTATGTTTGGTTTAAACCATGGTTGGTCAATGGTTAGGGTTTCACTTTATTTATTTGCTTATTTATTTATTTATTCATTCATTTTGGCAAAGGGAAAAATGATGGCTTTCTTTGTTTGCTTGTTGAAGCTTCATGAAGCTTTGAACAAGTCCACCATATTTGTCTCATGCTTAACCCTAACCATTCCCACTAACCATAGTCTATTCTCTACACCTAATCATGGTTGCCATATGATAAGTATTGATATTTTTTTTCTATTTTAAAGAGAACTTATCATATCATCTTCTTCTTCTTCTTCTTCTTCAAGAAGAATAAGCTTGCTAGCTTCAATGGCATCTTGAGAAAAAGAGTGAGAAATCCAATTCTAAAGTGAACCCACTTCCTATTTCTTCATCCTCTACCACTTTCCAAGTAGTATAGGGTGTTTTCTTCACAAGTTTCATGACTTGGTGAAGTTGGAGCTTGATCTTGTGTTGCCTCGACGTAGATCATCTTCGGCATCGAAGTCGACGACCTAGCCCGCCCATTTCTCCGATGAAGCCGATGCTAAAGTTCGGGATCCGATATGGACAGCGGAGGGACGTCATCACGGTGCCTAGGAGGTGGAGGACCGGATCTACAAAGGTTGTATTTCCGATTACCCTTTAGTTAAGTTGTTAACTAGCTTCTTGTTTCGCCTAAACTCTAGTCAACGATCCGTATTAGGGTTTCTCGGCACTTGTAAAATTTGAAATTGGCATGGTTGATGCCTTGTGAGACCTCATTAGCGTGCCTAGGAACCCTACACATCATACGGTAGAAATCGAATGCACAACGATACCTAGGTCATAAGTATAGTACTATCATATCCTGTACTAATATAGTATATGATATGCATATGTATCGTAAATGCAACACTATATATATCATGCGATCCTAAAGTAGAACATATCATATAAATGACCTATATCTAGGTAAAAGCCCATAAGTAGCCGAAAATATATATGTAAAACCTCTTCTTTAAAATAGCCGCCGAATATATATATCACGGCATGAAAGAAGACGTGATATTATGAAATATAATAGGTATCTTACTTAAGATATACATCCTGCTGTTTGATGAAAAATGTTAAGAGACTCACAATTTAAAAACCCCATTGTCATATCAGACATATCAAAATAATGAGACTATAGCCCGTTTTTGAATTCCCTTTTTATGTATGCGAATGTCCATAAAAGATATGTAGGTACTGTCCCCCCCGGATCCGTCCTGGTCGGCTACAATAACTATAATATAACTGGTTATCTCATGATAGCAACATATCAATATATATGGATGTCCATCATCGACACCCGAAATCATAAATCCCTCGTGTCCATCACCGACACGCAAATCCTCAAATCTCTCGTGTCCATCACCGACACGCAAATGCAGATATCGTTGACACCGTCTCAACAGATGATCGCCACCCGATATCCCTGGCCCCGGTCGGTATCCCCTGGATATCCGCCGTGCCCACTCGAACCCCGGTCAGTATCCCCTGGATATCTGTCCTGTTCATCTCTATCTACGGTATCGAGTATCCTCGCTAGGCTCCCTTCCTCACATGCGGCTATCCTGCCCCTCGGTCTTGACCGGGTCCACCATGTATCCGACTGTATAGCTCCCCCACTCAGTCTGAATAAGGAGCAATTCTGAAACCGTATATCTCCCCCACTCGGTTTAGAATAAAACAATCAGAAAACATCAAGCTCATGGTGGACTTCAACTCATCATATCCAGAAATATCGAGTAAAGAATAAGAATACTTGCATAGATCATTCTGATGATATATTATATATATACATATATAACAGCGTCCCATACCACTGATATATATCATCAAAAGTAAAACATCCTGAAAACTCATAAAAATCAACTCTGAATACCCATGGTACTGGTATTCGCAATGCTTAACAGATAATAAGGTAAATTACGTAACTAAGTCATACAAGCAAATAAACGTATCAATTCTACGTGTCATGGCAATACTAATGATGTATAGTGTAACATACGCGTCTGTGCTGGTGCAACATGGTAATCATTAGTAGTTGTGCAGTATTCTATCAGAGTGTTCTTATTACGGAAACGTATAACATTGATAATTATAACGCGAACATGTAATGTAAATCTAAGCGTAACTAATAAATGTAACTACTTGCTATGAGCTATACCGTTATCTTTGAAAATGAACGAAACATTGGTTTTGAAATTAGGAAGCTGCCTCGGATTGAAAATGGATATTTGTTTAGAAATTAGCATCGCATCCTTGTCTTTTATCATCAAAAAGGGAAACGAATCGTTAGTTTTTAAAATAATATAGCTCATTCAAGTATTACATTCTAAAACGGCATAAAATATAACGCTACGAGTCTAAAGGAAACTTGGTCGTTCTTCGGCATACTAAACTAGTCATCACAAGTACGGTACGATTCTTCGTACGAAACCCATATTATCTCAATCTTCAATCATCTCAAGTATGGTATGATCCCTCATACAACCATACCAATCCATGAATAACACTATATGCACATGGAAAACTTACTAGATGCAACATCATTCTAATATAATAAACTTAATTAAACACAGAATAACTAACTATATATCATAGTATCATATGTATAAGGTTGCGGGGGTGCTATACGCTATCCACCCGACTTTCCCCGTAGATGTAAATATACTCACTATGTATTGAGCTCGCTGAAATCCACGCTGCTATGTCCGCCAATTCCGTCTCGAAAACCTTCGCGATCGAACCTATAATTGTAGTTATGAATATCGGTGTAAATATCATATCAAACTCAAAACAACAAGATAGGCACCCATAGGTTAGAACCTACAGCATACTTAACCCAAAGACGACAATATGCCACTGAAATTAACGTACGAACGTCGATGTTTCTGTCGCAGTACAAAATACGAAAAACCCGTATCGGAATATCGGAAACTTGATAAAACCCTTACTAAAACATTCCCAGATTTTGGCTCAGGTAAAAAGGAACTAAACAAGAAGGTACAGGGGATAGTTTCTATTAAGTGTGTTCTACAGGAAAAACCACAACTCCAAAGGGAGAAGGGGACCAGGCGAGATTGCCTAAAATTCCGGTGTCGCCGGCCATATTGAGGAGTTTTGGGTTCGTATTTTTGAGGTGGTCTTCTAGTGTTCTATCTTGGTTAATGGACTTGGTAGATTTTCTAGTGGTTATACCTAGTGGTTCCAGATTAAATATATGTAGGCTAAATATCACAAAACACACTGTTTTTTATAATACTGCACAAGAAAACAGATATAGAAATATACTGAACATGCAAGGAGGGAAGGAATTATACCAATGGAGATTGTGTACAATAAAACACCAGCTCATGAAGTGCTTGTGGAAGCATCTAGGGTTTGTAATGGCTTCTAGGTTGATGGTGTGAACAAATTGATGAAGGAATTAAGGTTTCCTTCTTTTGGATTGAAGAACACTTGTGAAAATTAGTTTGGAATTTGAATACACATATGGTTCAGTTTGAGGAAGGCTTAAGAATTTCTAATTGTTGATGAGATAAGGAGTTATGTTGTGTGTGAAGAGAGAGCATGAGGTGGAGAGTTGTGAGGTGAAGGTGGCATGGTGAAGGAGGATGTGTCAAATGTGAAGGAGGAGGTGTAAAGTAGAGAAGAAGGAGGTGGAGGGAGTTGAGCATGGTTGAGGGTGTAGCGTTGTAAGGGTTTAACCTAGGTTAAGATATATCAATCTTTAATTATCAATTATCAAAACCTTTCATGATACAATTTGAATCCATATGAAATAAATAATATGAATTGATTAATCTATCACTTAAATGTCATTAGCTTAATATAAAATTCAATATCATGTTAAAATACTTAAATATATCATTTTTATGATATCACGCACTTTTATTCATATTTATCGAAATAACTACATTTTTCGGATATAATTCCGATACCAATTTCATAAGCGATGTCATTTTTGTAAAATTATTAAATTCGTATTTAAAATTATAAATTAATATTTATAATTTTCCAAAATGTTACAAGACTCTATGATGATCTCGGGTCTACAGAGAGAACTTCTATCTGACGATAAGTATAGTACCATCTAGGAGTTCTCGGTGAGTCCTGTTCGGTGCACCCATTCTCTAATGAGCACATGTGTACAATCTTTGATGTCGAACACCAATGGATATGGGATCAACCATCGCCCCATACAGGGTCAAGAAACGTACACACTAGTCTACTCTGGAATATCGATGCCCTGTCTCGATATTCCCTCGACTAGGAACAATTGAAGGATGTGCTTGTTGACTACCTAGGTCCCAGTAGTATGATCCACATCATAGTCTTGGTAGTCAAGCCTACATCCTAAGGGCTTTATCAACATGTATATTAGAGATAGTATAGTAATATCAGTGAACATGTTAAGATAAAGGTAACAAGATAGCATACTATCATGTCGAGTAAGAAAGCCCTCCATATATATGTCCAAACATCCACTATATCACACAATAATGGCCTCTAAGGCATACATATCACTAACATATGTATATACAACCATTTCACATTTATATATATTATTTATATCAAATACAAATAATATATAAAGAGATGATAAATTAAAGCGAGCATAATATTAGTTAATATATATATAAGATTATTAAATCAACACTTGATTCAATAATCTGGTTATATCATATATAATCCGGCTAATATCATATAACGCTAAATTAGAATACGGTATCATAAATCCGTATTTAATCAAGCTCCCGCACATATCTCTATATATGCCTTATTTCGTTTCGCTTGAGCTAGAAAATCTCTATATGGGATTCTAAAGACCCGCCTATACGCTGGCAGTAGTAATGATCACATCAAACACCTACAAGCCGTTAGGGGTACTTTATGCACGTAACGGCTATCCAGGTATTGAATGAATAGAAGATCAACAAGTAAATTTGTCCAAACTCCCGTAGAGCCTATAAGCAACACTTACTGTACAGTCCGGTCTCTTTGTCTGATATGTTGCATATCGAGTCTGGGGGTGGAATCGTCAGACCCCAATAACTTGATAAGTCATGCCGATGTGTAGTCTATAACCAATCGAGAAACTACTGATAAAACTTATCAGTAAATCTCATCAGCCTTGACCAGGGACTTCCTGTTATAGCCAATCGAGCATAGCACAACATCAACTCCTAATACCTGGAGAGATGAAACCCCTCCTATCGCTCACTGCCTCCATGTGACTCGGGATTGTATCCAACTACCACCTGTTTGCATGACTCAGAAGAGCCGTGGTAGGGAGGTAATCAAAGTACAGTGGGAATCACACAAGACACTATCACGTTCTCAGGTCTATAGACTAACCTGTACAACCGTCATCAGAGAACTGCTATCTAACGATAAGTTTGGTACGATCTAGGAGTTCTCGGCGAATGCGTTCGGTGTACTCATTCTCCAATGAGTATCTGCGTGTAATCTTTGGTGTCAAACACCGATGGTTGTGGGATCAACCATCGTCCCTATATAGGGTCAAGAAATGTACACACTATTCTACTCTGGAATACCGATACCCTGTCTCGATACTCCCGCGACTAGGAACACTTCAAGAATGCGCTTGTGGACTACTCAGGCCCCACTAGTATGATCTACATCATATTCCTTATAGTCAAGCATAACATCCCAAGGGCTTTATCAACATGTAACAGTGAAATAGTAAACTAGAGCAAATATACATGTTAAGATAAAGAGTAACCAGATAGCATACTATCATGTTGAACAAGAAAGTTCTCTCTCTATATATATGTCCAAGCATCCACTATAATTTACAATAATGGCCTCTATGGCATACATATCACTAACAAGTGGAGCATATCCTGTCAAATTAGATGCCATAGCTAGTTGCTAACATAGATGGAATTGGTGCTAAGATTAGTTTCAAAAAATTTGGATTACGGACTTCACGGAATTGCTTGAGAGAAGGCAAAGCCTTCCATGTTCAAGTTCGTCGCTAGGTAATCCTTATGCTTCTATTTCTTGGACTTAATCCTAACCCCTAACTTGTTGCAACCACTACTTATTCTCTATTTGGATCAAGGAAACATGCAAGCCTCGTCACTCTCGGCTCGGACTAGAGAGGAGACGATGTCAAACTAGAGATAGTAATGGAGATCAAATTAGTGTCCAATTCATATGATTGGATCAAAGGAGAGGCTAAGGAGGAAAATCCATCCATCAGTATCCTCTCGTCATCACAAGAAAGATGAAAAACTACTCACTAAATATCATCACAAAAAAAAAGAAACACAAAAAGAAGAGATGAATCACAAAGAATTGGTTGCTAGCAATTGGGGTTGCTCACAAAGGAGCTACACATCCATCATTCATCATTACATCCATTAACCAAAGAGAAGAAGAAAAAAGAGTAGAGCACAAGAAAATATCATCTAATTATTACAAAGAGGGGATTATAATCACAAAAAGAGAATTACATCACAAAGACAAAGAAGTTTACATCAAAGATTTACAAAAGAGAAGAGAAAATTACAACTGAATTGAAATTCTAATCTAAACCTTAAGCTATTATAAGGAGGAGGAAGATGATAATGGATACTGTACTCCTAAGCTAATTACAAATAGAAACTAAAAACTAATATAATTCCTAAAATATATTGGTTGATTTTTCCTTGCAGATCCCATGTATTTATAGCCTTCAAATAGCAGTTCCTAGTAAAGAAAGGGGATTTATTCCACAAGATGAACCCGTGCCAGACAAATCGACTCGACCTATTGCGAAATAGGCATGGATCCGGGGTTGAAATGACTTGGATTGGCCGCGGATTCACGGCCAAGTGGGGCCCATTTTGGGCAGTGGGTCCCTTAAGGTCTATAGGGTCTCTTTCTATTCCCTGAAATATTTTAGCTCTTTAGAAGCTTAATGAGATGTTCGTTGCACTCGGGCATGCGTCGGGAAATCTTTAATTACCTGAAAATGTGTTCTTTTAGTCTTTGATTAGCCACTAATGTGTTCTTTAAGTGCTTGTTTCCGTCTCAAGTCTCTGGAATCGCTATAACCTGTATAATATAACAACAGACCTCAAAAGCACTTAGTTATATACAAAACTGATAAAAATGGGTGGTATGAAATGCAATAAAACGTGCTGAACAGGGGGTTCCGAAAGCAGGAACCCCCTTTGGAGGGTTTTGAGGGGAACATGGGTGCATCCTGTGTTCAAAAGCTATTAAGGGGAGTATGGGTTTTGACCCAAGTTCCCATGGATCTCATATGAGATCCAGTGCTGAAAGAGTTCATAAGGGTGAAAGTTATGATCTCTCACCCTAAAATCATCGATGTTATGCATTTTGATAGTGAAACCCATGTTTCTTCATCCATAGTGTTTGCTTGGGGTGAAAGCCATGGACTTTCATCCCAAGAGTTCTCATTTTTCACTTTTTCTTTGATTTGGTAGAGAAAAGTAAAGTCTTTTCTCTTGTTTTGTCTTTTAATGATCTTTTTAATTAGGTTTTAGGAGGAAAGAAATTCTTTTTATGAGTTTTCTATAGGTTGAAGATGAAGTGAAAGATAGAGCAAATCACCTCAAGAGAGGTGGAGGCTCAAAACCCTAGAAAATTATGAGGGACTCAAAGTTGTTGTCATTTCTATTTTGGGTCGGATTTAAATACCCCTTACATATCTGCACTTGAGCCCTTAAGCTTTACAAAATTGGTTTTTTCCTATTTCTTTATACATGTGCATATTTTTGCACCTTAGTCCTTGGGCTTTACAAAATTGGATTTTTACTCAATTCTCTTACATTTATTTCTAAATGTTATATTTAAATCTATTTATTATATTCTTCATCTTTCTTGTCCTGGGACTGACCCCCATGCTTGAGCTTGGATTCGGCTTGGGCCGGGCATAGACCACTTGACTTGGGTTCGGATTTGGACCCATTTTACTTGGGTCCCGGGTCGGACCTTCTTGACTTTGACTTTGACTTTTTGACTTTGGCCGTGGAGTGTAAGTTTTGAATCCAACAATTTTCAACAGATAAGATGTATTTACACTAAATTTTATGTGATTCCGATATTTTTTCACCATTACTTTAGTGAATGAAAAATTATCGAATTTTATTTCACTAAACTAATGATGAAAAGATGTTAGAATCACACAATATTATATTTGAGTATCTACATTTTCTATGATGAGGATCAATATAGACAATGCCGACCATCGAAGAAACGAAATAGGATAGACATTTATGTTAAAATTAACGGATTTTATTTCGCGATAGGGGGTTTTCCTAACTAAGGCTTTTGTCCTCCATCTCTCTCTCTCACACACACACATATATTACTTGACCATTTAAAATTAATGGTTTTCTATATCTCACCCTCAAAATTTTGATATTCTCATAGTTCTCCTCAAAACGGATATTTGGATCTGCTGCTGCTTCTTCCACTCCAAAGTGATTAGATTCGTCAATTCCTAGGTTGCCAGTCATATGTCAGGTGAGATTTTGCTTTTCCTATAACTTTCCTTTACCTATCAAAGATTTTGTTAACGTTGTGTATGTCACTTTCTTACCTTTTTCAAACTGTGGGCCTGTAAGTCGATGTCGCGTACCTCAGGTGTTCGTGGGGAGGCGGAATTTGCAAAAAATGATTTTTACGGGCTTCGCAACACCGAATAGAACCATGGATCGTCTATAAACCCTAGAGAGCAAACAACATGAGATTTAACTACTCGGAAAGAATGTTATACCTTATGATACAAGTCCTTCGGGTCTTCTCCGCTGTCCTCCTCGTCATCGTAGGCTGCAAGGACCGATCTGGATCGTAACTTCCTTGTCGGCTTCCTCGAGTCAAAAACGATCCACCCGAGAGTCTATAGTCCGAGCTCCAACCTCAAATCTGAGGTAACTAGGGCAACTATCTTGCTAAACTAGATGGCCTAGGTGATGTAGAGAATGAAGATGGATTTATTTGTCTCTTGGAACCCTAGTTTACTCAACTCATGAGACCTTAATTATGTGAGGAAGAAGAACAGAGTTAGCTTGAGAAAAGAGAAATGGTTTTTGATAATGATAATCATCAAATGAGATGGCTCTCTTGACTTGACTACAAGCATGGCAAGAAAATATCTCACCCAAAATATCTAGTGCCACAAAATATCTCACAAGAAATATTTAGTCAAAGAGTCAAACCAAGTCAAGTGGTCAAACAAAGTCAAGTAGTCAAAATAAGTAGCCATGCCTCATTTATCATTTACAAAAATAACAAATACTTTCCTCCACTTCATAATTGTTTTAATCAAGTAAATGGTCAAAACCCAAATGATGTGTCTCCTTCTATGCCCCTCTCATCCATATATACATACCCACATTCGTGTTCCGAGAAATACGAATACAAAGAGATGAAACTGATCCATCAATATAATACTAGGATCCGGCTTAAACTAAATCCCACTAGTATTATCCGCCCGAACATCATACGTGCACAAGTGCACGTAAGTGATCGAAACCCTGTCGTAAAACCATACGGCCTCTACACCTTTTGCCCGGTGCAGGGAAACTCTCTATGTGGGACTCTAAAGACTCGACACTACGCTGGCAGTGGGTTTAACCACAGGCCGCAAGTGGTACCTAGCTGCACGTAACGGTCCCCAAGTAGATGTCGATAAGAAGGCCGATGAGGAAAACCCATCCGAACTCCTACTGAGCCGGAATGTGGCAATCTCTGTACAGTCCGGTCTGCTCGTCTAAGAGTATCGCATATCGGGCCTAGGGGCGGTAATCGTCAGACCCGTAATAGCGCAATAATTCATGTCGGAGAGTATCCCAATACACCCTGAGAAACTACTGGAATAGTTAGCAGTAAATCTCGCTTTCCTTGACCAAGGACTTTGTGTAAAGGCCTTCCGAACACAGCGCGATATCAACCTTCAATACAGGGAGAGACGAATCTTATCTAACCGCCACTGCCTCCAAGTGCTTCGGGACTGCACCCAACTAGTACCTGTTTGCATGACTCCTTTGAGCCATGGTAGGATAGTAATCAAAGTACAGTGGGAACACACTTGAGGCGAAGCAGCAGTGTCAAGTCGACGGACTAATGTAACACCTTAGATTGTGTTTTGTAGCTAATTATATTTTAATGTATGGTTTTTAATAAAAAGTTTACCAAATTAAGTTTTAAATATTTTACCCTATTTTATGAGTATTTTATTAGAATTTTTCTAGGCACACACACACTTGTGCATGATAACTAGGGTTTAGAGATGGGGTTAGACCATGATTAGCAAGCATGATGGATTAACCCATTCTCTTTAAGTTAATTATTATTGTTGTTTAAGTGTTATGGTTTTATTGTTCATGGTGGTTTTTAAAATGAAAAAGGGTTTTTTTCAATGGTTGAATGTTGACCTTGAGAGAGAGAGAGAGTGAGAAGCATGGTGCTACATGGTTTAGACCATGCCTCATTTAATGAGGGAAGAGAAAGGAAGAGAGGGGTTTTGCCTTGCTCTCATTTCTTCTCCTCATTATCTTTCTCTCATACTCTCACACCCATACACCCTGCATCAACAGAAGCAGCAGCCCCAGCAGCACCAAACAACAGCAACATCAGTAGCAGACAGCAGCATCAGCAAGCAGCAGAGCAGCATCAACAGCAGCAGCAACAGAGCAGCATCAACAGCAGGAGCCTAACAGCAATAGCAAGCCCTCATTTCCTCCATTCACTTCTCCTCCTGCTTCTTAGGATCCTATAGGGTATAATTCTGAGCTCTTTTCCTAGTTTTCCTAGCTTGTGTGTGGATTAGCTTCGATTATTGTTACATAGTGAATTTAGTGCTAGATTTTGGTGATTTTTGAGATGTTGTGGCAAATTGATGATTGCGTTGGTACACCCTACTTATTTAAGTGTTGTTAGGGTCAGCTTTACTGAGCTTAACCCTGGATTTCACTAAAATACCATAGGGTTTGCTTTTTGTGCAAATTGGCGTTTTAATGCGATATATTAGCATTTTGTAATCTGCTTTTGACCCGGATCCTTCAGAAAAAAATTGAGAAAACTGGGGTATGCACACTAGGTCTAGAACACACCACAAGAACACGAGCCCCTCATTCAATTTCCAGGCCGCAGATTTTTTTGGTTTGGCCACAAATTGCGGCCAAGTAGGGGTCTGGGGTGTTGGGATCTTGGCTAAGGTTCTCTGCTGTGTTGTCTAGTGTTTTGGCATGTATAGTTTTGTAAGATTTGACCTGTAGGAAAATCTGGGGCAATATATCGTGTTTGGTGTTCGTTGTGTTTGCGCGATACACGCGATACGTGAGAGGGTTCTGTGATCCAACGTATCGCGGCGTGTCACGATGGTTTTAGACGCGTATACGCACGTTTTAGCGTATCGTGCACGCGCGTTTAGTTCGCGACGCGAGTTTCTCGTTTGGGTTCGATATCGCGTTTTGCGAGATATTTGGCTTATATATGATTTCCATGTCTTATTTGCAGGTTTGCAGGCAGGGACTATGGACACTGCTACACGGTGGAGCAGATGGTAGGATTCACCTAGCGTGGAGCGTAGGTGAGTAGATTTAACATCTACAGGGGAATCGCCCGCATGGCGTTATGCGTCTGGGCTAGGATTCAAATATCCGTCGCATATTCTACGTCATTGTTAGAATTGCGCCTTTACCTTATTTACTTACATATAGTTGTACTGTGACTAGTAGCCGTAGGGCACTACACACATTATTGATGGTTTATGTTGCACGAGCACGGATTGTATGCTACACACACACCGTCAATAATTGCCATGTCACACACAAACCATTATAGATCTTATATTACTTATCACAGTTGACATTTAGCTACATAGATACCTTGCTCATATTCCACTCATACCCGGAGGGAGTACCTTACATATTTTACTTATACCCAGGGGGGTATACGACATCAGTTCTTATAGGTAGATACCTATACATTGCTACACCTGTATGTTACACACATATTCAGTTGCTGTTACATATTTACCTTTACTGATGTTACTTAGCTGTACCTTATTGGTTTCGCATACATCTGGTTTCAGCTACACATTCTCATTTATATGCTCGCATTTCAGATATATCGCATATATTTATTCCTGGATTTGCGCATTGTTATTGGGATTTTAGATGATGTTTTTTGGATTTGGGAACCGCGGGAGTTCATGAAATTATGCATACATTGAAAAACCCGGTTTCCTTGATATGATATTTGCGCATCCACCATGGGTTTTATCGGTGCTGATTATATATACCCCTACGAGGAGGCGTCGAGGCCGTAAAGGGTACATGGTGGGGCCCGGAGGTACCCCGGGGCAAGAAAGGGATGTCGATGTGCTATGAGCCGATGAGTCCGGCAGGGGAACCATACCATCCGGTGACAGTACCAATGACTCAGCGGGGATCATGGAGATACCGCTGGGAGTCATGCACATATGCATACGTCGGAAGGCGAGGGTCAGAGCTAGGCACTCGTGCTTTCGGGACAGCGTATGATACGTACCTATCAGGATTTCTGTGTCGATGCTTGGCACATTGTTTTCATGATATTTCTTTAATACCTTTGTATATATAACAGGGGATTTAGCCGTTGTTATTTATACCCTTACACCAATATTAGTGGAATGAGACGCTAATATATGTGTATTGACCTCATCATATTTATTTCTGCATATATATTTATTTAGGATGTTAGAAACTTACTTGAGATTCGACTTGGGATATAGGTGATTCATTGAGATTGGATATTGGATATGAAAGAGATTGTTGATTTGTACATTCGAAATATAGGAGAGCTATTCGATATTGTACATTGAGGTGATGTGAGACTTATATGATGTGAGAGCCCAATTTGGGGGCTGATTTGAGGAATTGTGGATTTGAGTGTCTTGATGGATTGTGATCCTGCCACGATTTCAGGTTTCTCTGGAAATGACATATTCCACCCTATACCTCACACTTATCTATTTTATGCACAGTTTCATATATTGGTAGTACCTGTTAGTGTACCCTTATGATAGTTGCATATTTACATTCTCATATCCCTATTGCATGGTTATTGCATACTATTGTCATGTTACTATTGCTTCACATATTGATTGTACCTGCTAGTGTACTTTCCTTTATTCAGCATTTGCATGACATGTTATTACGGTAATCACATATCTTAGATTCATGCTGTACGTGCATTCCTGCGATTAGCTGCATATGTTATCTATTATTCACGAGTTGGCAACTCACCCCCGTTGTGCCACAGGTATTTCAGGTTGTTCCCCAGAGTAGTCGAGGCAGGCTATTCAGCTATTCAGCTATCCACTTTTGCTACAGATACCGCATCAGCTCACAGTACTATTTTGCTTAGGTGGGTTTTGGTGGTTATCTGTATTTTGTATTGTACATTCATTGTATCTTGTACTCTCCATCTACTATTATGTTGTTGACTTAGAGACTTGGTGAGGACGATATTATATATTATTTGTGGGTTGTTGTCTTTTATATACAGCTTTCTCTCTATTGTCTTTATTTCCTCGCTACGGCGTTATATTTTTGTGTTGTATTCATCTTGGCTAGTTTTTACAAAAAAGGGGGTGTTGCCAAAACTTTAAAGAAATAAAGTAGGAGTTTTAAAGAATTTGGGTTGAGATTTCAAATGTTTCAAAAACTTATATTATCTTTTCCGTATTTTTATGGTTTAGATTTCTGGGTTTTGGCTTTCTTTTACTACGTTACGTCTTAGGGCGTTGCGTAGTACTAGGGCCGTCACGGGCCAATTTTGGGTCGTGACAAAGTTGGTATCAGAGCGCTAGGTTTTACCTTTCGGAGTGTAGGATGACCTTAGTATGATGGAGTAGGTAGCTTAAGCAGAGTAACGTAGTGTGTGTATGTCTGCAGCATACCCACGATGCGGTACTTTGCATTAAGAGACCTAAGTACAAATTGCTTGAAATTCCTTCCTTGATGATTCATATCCTTGAGATTCGATTCCTTATTCTCATCGAATCTTATATCTATTTATAGCCTTGCCGTCGATGACTATGGGGACTCAGAGTGATGCAGCGAGGGCCGAGGTCAGAGTTGGCTCGGGTGAGACGAGTACTGACCAGGATGGCACTCTAGTTGCATAGGTGCAGACGGATCAGCCTATGACATATACTATTGATAGACTTTTGGCAGAGATGCAGGACTTCCGCCAGACTATGAGTTCATTGGTTGATGTCGTTCGGGAGCTACGACAGGAGGTTGTCACCCCTGTTACTCAGTTGTCACTTGCGATCAGCATGCAGCAGTCCGACACCTACATAGCACCAGTGGTTGCAGCTCCAGTTGATGAGGCGCATATTCCAGAGGCTTAGAGAGTTCCAGGACAGTGGAGGACTCGTACCAGTGTACCAGCCCAGAGACAGAGGTTTGGTCATCGAGACAGATTTCGTGGCCGTCGCGGGAGTAGCAGAGGCTTAGGGCGAAGACAGTCGTTCAGCTCTCATCCCTAGGATGGTCAGCAGTCAGCGCATGGATGTTTTCGATGCGGGAGCCTTCAGCACTTCATCAGGATCGTTCCTTAGAACCTCGTCAGGATCATTTTCAGAGAGGCCGTGGACGTGGAAGATTTACTCAGAGGGCTCAGCCTACCAGAGGAGTTCAGCCAGTTGCGGGTAGAGGGCAGACACAGGAGTTTGCTTCTACTCATCGGGACGCGCAGACGTCCAATGCAGAGTTTTCAGGTATCTTTAATTCGCTTGTTCTTTTGATGTATTCATTTTTTTTTCATGCTTGTGCCGTGGTTGGGTAGATTAGTCGTAGTTTGTTGTTTTAACTTCTGTCAGCGATTCCTTGTTGCGTGACACGTATTTCAGTTGTGTGCCTATCGGATAGGGGATAGAGATTCGTCCGTCGTTTTGATCCTTCTAGAGATGTTGGATTTGACGTTCTCCTGGGCATGGACTGTTTAGCTACGTGTTAGGCGTCTGTGGACTACCGTGAGGAAACAGTCAGTTTTGTTTTCCCGGCAAGTCAGTTCTTGTTGTGCAGGTGGATAGTTGTGCCGTCTCTCACAGCTTGAATTCAGCCTTTTTCGCTAGTCGGCTACTGAGGAGATGTCGTGGATTCTTGGCGTTCATTCGTGATACCGGAGCCACAGTGGGATTGTTGGACCGGGTTCCTTTCGTGCGAGAGTTTTTCCGACATTGTTCCGGATGAGCCGGCGAAGCTTGGGAGCTAAAGGATCAGCTGCAGAGTTGTGGTTTGGGGAGTTTTGTGTGTCTGAGTGTTTCGCATTAGAGAGCTCCTATTTCTGTTCGTCAAGAAGAAAGACGGCAGTTTAAGGTTGTGTATCGACGGATCGTTACTTGAACCGGCTTACGGTGCGGATAGGTATCCTTTACCTCGCCGGGACGATTTCTTCGATCAGCTCCACAGTGCGAGACATCTTCTAAGTTTGTTTGGGATCAGGTCATCATTATTGCGGATTCGGGGTGATGGCATTCCGAAGACTGCCTTATGCGTGCGACGGGTTTAGTGTGTTTTTGTGAGTCGTTGGATTCACTGATTCCCTAGCAGCATTCGTAGATGTGATGAACCAGATTTCTTCAGGCCGTTCCTCGACCAGTTATTGTTGTGTTATTTACGACATTCTGGTCTATCTAATGTGTCTTGAGGAACAGGAGTAGCACTTGAGGATTTGTTATGCAGATACTGGGAGAGCACCAGCAGTTTGCTAAATTCTCGGAGTGTTTCTTCAGGCTTGTTTTGTGTTGACCCCTAGGTCTTGTAGTCACGGGAGACGGTTTCGTATGGTTCCGAGGGAGATCGTGGCCGTACAGCTTAGGTCCAGACTTGTGTGTAGGACGGAAGTCCGCAGATTTTTGGGCTTAGCTGGTTTTACCGCCGTTTCGTGCAGGATTACTAGAGTAGTGTTGCACCGTCGACTGAATGGACCGGAAGGGAGGTTTCTTTTCTGTGGACTGAGGCTTGTGTGCGGAGTTTTCGGCAGTTGAAGATTCTGTTAACAACTGCATCAGTTCTTTTTTTGCCTTTGGTTCGGGCGACCTTGTTGTTTAACTGTAATGTTTCTTGAGTAGGGCTCGAGTGTGTACTGAGGTGACACTATAGAGTTATTGCTTTTGCTTTCCTACATTTGGAGGAAGTACGAGAAGGATATTCCACTCATGATCTGGAGATGGCCGCGGCGGTTTTGTGTTGGAGATTTGGAGACACTGTCTGTTCGAGAGTCATGTCAGATTTTCACGGACCACCAGAGCTTATTGTACATCTTCCTGCAGCGGATTTGGATTGTTGTGATAGTCTTCTGCAGATTTACAGTTCTTGTGTGATCGTTGAGTATAGCTTAAGTTCGTCTCTACGGAGGGGACAGCTTGCTCATGTCCGCGCCCGACCACTTTCCTTAAATCGTTTTCGTGAGACACTGCCCGCCGATGCTCCTTCGTCAGAGATACTTGAGCATACTCGGCTGGGTGATAATTCGGAGACCTTGATTTGTGACAAGGGTGTGCTAAGTTAGGGACGCGTTTGTGTACCTGATATCATTGGGTAGAGACGTGAAATCCTAGAATATGCACATCTGTCAACTCTCTATATGCATTCAAGTTCCACCAACATTTAGCGTGACTTGTGAGATAGTTACGGGTCGACAGGGATGTAAAGAGAAGTTTCAGGTTTCGTTTCAAGGTGTCTGTCTTGTTGTGTGTTTGTTTTGATTGTTGTCAGCAGTTTGGGATCGTCACTCGCCATTGTTAGGGTTCTCCTTCGATAGTTGTTATCAGGAGACACTCCAATTGGCAACCTTTAGGCTTAGGGGTTAGGTCGTATCGATCACCAGTCTGTTGTTTTTCTGACTCTGCGTAAGTAGGATTTTGGACACCAGCTAGTCTAGAGACTTCGGAGATGATCCGGTTGTTCAGGCCAGGATGAGAGTAGCCCAGCGCAAATAGAGGTCTTATGCCGACTGTGTTGGTCGTAGACTTAAGTGCGTAGTGGCAAACCATGTATTCCTGTGGATTTTTTTCGATGAATGACGTGTTGGATTTTGGGTAGCTTGTCCTAGGATTGTGGGTCATTTCGAGATCCTATAAGCGAGTTAGTTTCGTTGCCTTTAATTTGGCACTTCCGCCTAGATTATTGGATTTTCACCACGTATTCCTTGTGATGATACTTTACAATTACCTTCTTGACCTTTCTCACATGATTTGGCACCAGACCAATTAGCTTGGACACGATCTTTCGTTCACCAGCAGCCATGTGTATTAATGGCTCGGCAAGTGGAGAAACGTCGGTCAAGGGTTTTGCCATCTGTGAAGGGTTTTCTTGGACGTAGCCGTATAGTGAGGTAATCACTTGAGAGGCTGCGAGCGAGAATTGGGAGTTGTAATTTTCTCTTTGAAGGTACGCGTAACAGTATAATTTTAAATTCGGGGACGAATTTCTTTTAGGGCGGGATTGTAACACCTTAGATTGTGTTTTGTAGCTAATTATATTTTAATGTATGGTTTTTAATAAAAATTTTACCAAATTAAGTTTTAAATATTTTACCCTATTTTATGAGTATTTTATTAGAATTTTTCTAGGCACACACACACTTGTGCATGATAACTAGGGTTTAGAGATGGGGTTAGACCATGATTAGCAAGCATGGTGGATTAACCCATTCTCTTTAAGTTAATTATTATTATTGTTTAAGGGTTATGGTTTTATTGTTCATGGTGGTTTTTAAAATGAAAAAGGGTTTTTTTCAATGGTTGAATGTTGACCTTGAGAGAGAAAGAGAGAGAGTGAGAAGCATGGTGCTACATGGTTTAGACCATGCCTCATTTAATGAGGGAAGAGAAAGGAAGAGAGGGGTTTTGCCTTGCTCAAACAAAACCCGTCGCACGCATAAGGCAGTCTTCAGAATGCCATCACCCCGAATCCGCAATAATGATGACCTGATCCCAAACAAACTTAGAAGATGTCTCGCACTGTGGAGCTGATCGAAGAAATCGTCCCGGCGAGGTAAAGGATACCTATCCGCACCGTAAGCCGGTTCAAGTAACGATCCGTCGATACACAACCTTAAACTACCGTCTTTCTCCTTGACGAACAGAAATAGGAGCTCTCTAATGCGAAACACTCAGACACACAAAACTCCCCAAACCACAACTCTGCAGCTGATCCTTTAGCTCCCAAGCTTCGCCGGCTCATCCGGAACAACGTCGGAAAAACTCTCGCACGAAAGGAACCCTGTCCAACAATCCCACTGTGGCTCCGGTATCACGAATGAACGCCAAGAATCCACGACATCTCCACAGTAGCCGACTAGCGAAAAAGGCTGAATTCAAGCTGTGAGAGGCGGCACAACTATCCACCTGCACAACAAGAACTGACTTGCCGAGAAAACAAAACTGACTGTTTCCTCACGGTAGTCCACAGACGCCTAACACGTAGCTAAACAGTCCGTGCCCAGGAGAACGTCAAATCCAACATTTCTAGAAGGATCAAAACGACGGACGAATCTCTATCCCCTATCCGATAGGCACACAACTACGTGTCACGCAACAAGGAATCGCTGACAGAAGTTAAAACAACAAACTATGACTAATCTACCCAACCACAGCACAAGCATGAAAAACAAACGAATACATCAAAAGAACAAGCGAATTAAAGATACCTGAAAACTCTGCATTGGACGTCTGCGCGTCCCGATGAGTAGAAGCAAACTCCTGTGTCTGCCCTCTACCCGCAACTGGCTGAACACCTCTGGTAGGCTGAGCCCTCTGAGCAAATCATCCACGTCCACGGCCTCTCTGAAAACGATCCTGACGAGGTGCTAAGGAACAATCCCTGACGAAGTGCTGAAGGCTCCCGCATCGAAAATATCCACGCGCTGACTGCTGACCATCCTGGGGATGAGAGCTGAACGACTGTCCTCACCCTAAGCCTCTGCTACTCCCACGACGGCCACGAAATCTGTCTCGATCACCAAACCTCTGTCTCTGGGCTGGTACACTGGTACGAGTCCTCCACTGTCCTGGAACTCTCTGAGCCTATGGAATATGCGCCTCATCAACAGGAGCTGCAACCACAGGTGCTATGTAGGTGACGGACTGCTGCATGCTGATCGCAAGTGACAACTGAGTAACAGGGGTGACAACCTCCTGTCGTAGCTCCCGAACGACATCAACCAATAAACTCATAGTCTGGCGGAAGTCCTGCATCTCTGCCAAAAGTCTATCAATAGTATATGTCGTAGGCTGATCCGTCTGCACCTGTGCAACTAGAGTGCCATCCTGGTCAGTACTCGTCTCACCCGAGCCAACTCTGACCTCGGCCCTCGCTGCATCACTCTGAGTCCCCATAGTCATCGGCGGCAAGGCTATAAATAGATATAAGATTCGATGAGAATAAGGAATCGAATCTCAAGGATATGAATCATCAAGGAAGGAATTTCAAGCAATTTGTACTTAGGTCACTTAATTCAAAGTACCGCATCGTGGGTATGCTGCAGACATACACACACTACGTTACTCTGCTTAAGCTACCTACTCCATCATACTAAGGTCATCCTACACTCTGAAAGGTAAAACCTAGCGCTCTGATACCAACTTTGTCACGACCCAAAATTGGCCCGTGACGGCCCTAGTACTACGCAACGCCCTAAGACGTAACGTAGTAGAAGAAAGCCAAAACCCAGAAATCTAAACCATAAAAATACGGAAAAGATAATATAAGTTTTTGAAACATTTGAACTCGCAACCCAAATTCTTTAAAAGTCCTACTTTATTTCTTTCAAGTTTTGGCAACACCCCCTTTTTTGTAAAACTAGCCAAGATGAATACAACACAAAAATATAACGATGTAGCGAGGAAATAAAGATAATAGAGAGAAAGCTGTATATAAAAGACAACAACGCACAAATAATATACAATATCGTCCTCACCAAGTCTCTAAGTCAACAACATAATAGTAGATGGAGAGTACAAGATACAACGAATGTACAATACAAAATACAGATAACCACCAAAACCCACCTAAGCAAAATAGTACTGTGAGCTGATGCGGTATCTGTAGTAAAATAGGATAGCTGAATAGCTGAATAGTTGAATAGCCTGCCTCGACTACTCTGGGGAACAACCTGAAACACCTGTGGCACAACGGGGGTGAGTTGCCAACTTGTGAATAGTAGATAACATATGCAGGTAATCGCAGGAATGCACGTACAGCATGAATCTAAGATATGCGATTACCGTAATAACATGTCATGCAAATGATGAATAAAGGAAAGTATACTAGCAGGTACAATCAATATATGAAGCAATAGTAACATGACAATAGTATGCAATAACCATGCAATAGGGATATGAGAATGTAAATATGCAACTATCATAAGGGTACACTAACAGGTACTACCAATATATGAAACTGCGCATAAAATAGATAAGTGTGAGGTATAGGGTGGAATATGTCATTTACACGGAAACCTGACATCATGGCAGGATCACAATCCATCAAGACACTCAAATCCACAATTCCTCAAATCAGCCCCCAAATTGGGCTCTCACATCATATAAGTCTCACATCACCTCAATGTACAATATCGAATAGCTCTCCTATATTTCGAATGTACAAATCAACAATCTCTTTCATATCCAATATCCAATCTCAATGAATCACCTATATCCTAAGTCGAATCTCAAGTAAGTTTCTAACATCCTAAATAAATATATATGCTGAAATAAATATAATGAGGTCAATACACATATATTAGCGTCCCATTCCACTAATATTGGTGTAAGGGTATATATAACAACGGCTAAATCCCCTGTTATATATACAAAGATATTAAAGAAATATCATGAAAACAATGTGCCAAGCATCGACACAGAAATCCTGATAGGTACGTATCATACGCTGTCCCGAAAGCGCGAGTGCCTAGCTCTGACCCTCGCCTTCCGACGTATGCATACGTGCATGACTCCCAACGGTATCTCCATGATCCCCGCCGAGTCATTGGTACTGTCACCGGATGGTATGGTTCCCCTGTCGGGCTCATCGGCTCATAGCACATCGACATCCCTTTCTTGCCCCGGGGTACCTCCGGACCCCACCATGTACCCTCTACGGCCTCGACGCCTCCTCGTAGGGGTATATATAATCAGCACCGATAAAACCCATAGTGGATGCGCAAATATCATATCAAGGAAACTAGATTTTTCAATGCTTGCATAATTTCATGAACTCCCGCGGTTTCCAAATCCAGAAAACATCATCTAAAATCCCAATAACAATGCGCAAATCCAGGAATAAATATATGCGATATATCTGAAATGCGAGCATATAAATGAGAATATGTAGCTGAAACCAGATGTATGCGAAACCAATAAGGTACAGCTAAGTAACATCAGTAAAGATAATATGTAACAGCAACTGAATATGTGTGTAACATACAGGTGTAGCAATGTATAGGTATCTACCTATAAGAACTGATGTCGTATACCCCCCTGGGTATAAGTAAAATATGTAAGGTACTCCCTCCGGGTATGAGTGGAATATGAGCAAGGTATCTATGTAGCTAAATGTCAACTGTGATAAGTAATATAAGATCTATAGTGGTTTGTCTGTGACATGGCAATTATTGACGGTGTGTGTGTAGTATACAATCCGTGCTCGTGCAACATAAACCGTCAATAATGTGTGCAGTGCCCTACGGCTACTAGTCACAGTACAACTATATCTAAGTAAATAAGGTAAAGGCGCAATTCTAACAATGACATAGAATATGCGACAGATATTTGAATCCTAGCCCAGACGCATAACGCCATGCGGGCGATTCCCCTGTAGATGTTAAATCTACTCACCTACGCTCCACGCTAGGTGAATCCTACCATCTGCTCCTCCCTGTAGCAGTGTCCGTAGTCCCTGCCTGCAAACCTGTAAATAAGACATGGAAATCATATATAAGCCAAATATCTCGCAAAACGCGATATCGAACCCAAACGAGAAACTCGCGTCGCGAACTAAACGCGTGTGCACGATACGCTAAAACGTGCGTATACGCGTCTAAAACCATCGCGACACGCCGCGATACACTGGATCACAGAACCCTCTCACGTATCGCGCGTATCGCGCAAACACAACGAACACCAAACACGATATATTGCCCCAGATTTTCCTACAGGTCAAATCTTACAGAACTATACATGCCAAAACACTAGGCAACACAGCAGAGAACCCTAGCCAAGATCCCAACACCCCAGACCCCTACTTGGCCGCAATTTGCGGCCAAACCAAAAAAATCTGCGGCCTGGAAATTGAATGAGGGGCTCGTGTTCTTGTCGTGTGTTCTAGACCTAGTGTGCATGCCCCAGTTTTCTCAATTTTGTTCTGAAGGATCCGGGTCAAAAGCAGATTACAAAATGCTAATATATCGCATTAAAACGCCAATTTGCACAAAAAGCAAACCCTATGGTATTTTAGTGAAATCCAGGGTTAAGCTCAGCAAAGGTGACCCTAACAACACTTAAATAAGTAGGGTTTACCAACACAATCATCAATTTGCCACAACATCTCAAAAATCACCAAAATCTAGCACTAAATTCACTATGTAACAATAATCGAAGCTAATCCACACACAAGCTAGGAAAACTAGGAAAAGTGCTCAGAATTATACCCTATAGGATCCTAAGAAGCAGGAGGAGAAGTGAATGGGGGAAATGAGGGCTTGCTATTGCTGTTGGGCTCCTGCTGTTGCTGTTGCAGAAGTTGCTGCTGCTGTTGATGCTGCTCTGCTGCTTGCTGATGCTGCTGTCTGCTACTGATGTTGCTGTTGTTTGGTGCTGCTGGGGCTGCTGCTTCTGTTGCTGCAGGGTGTGTGGGTGTGAGAGTATGAGAGAAAGATAATGAGGAGAAGAAATGAGAGCAAGGCAAAACCCCTCTCTTCCTTTCTCTTCCCTCATTAAATGAGGCATGGTCTAAACCATGTAGCACCATGCTTCTCACTCTCTCTCTCTCTCTCAAGGTCAATATTCAACCATTGAAAAAAAACCTTTTTCATTTTAAAAACCACCATGAACAATAAAACCATAACACTTAAACAATAATAATAATTAACTTAAAGAGAATGGGTTAATCCATCATGCTTGCTAATCTTGGTCTAACCCCATCTCTAAACCCTAGTTATCATGCACAAGTGTATGTGTGCCTAGAAAAATTCTAATAAAATAGGGTAAAATATTTAAAACTTAATTTGGTAAACTTTTTATTAAAAACCATACATTAAAATATAATTAGCTACAAAACACAATCTAAGGTGTTACATTAGTCCGTCAACTTGACACTGCTGCTTCGCCTCAAGCCCTAAAGACCCGAGACCAAACCCTAACACCATGGCCGCAAATAAATTCCCCCTGGCCGCAAATTACAGCCAGGACTTGACCTGGGTGCCTCATTCTTGGTTCATGGATCCATTAGCAGTAAAATAGACCCTTTACATATGCAAAATTGGCTAATTTCACTTAGGGTAAAATCTGGAGCAAGTTTTCCATGTTTCTGGTTATGTTTCGTGACTTTTTACGATTTCTGATTTCAAAACTTGGGTTTTTGGTATTCGAACCACGGATTCGATCATTGGACGTTTGTACATCAACGACGAGGGATTTCTGATAGTTTTAGTGTGCGTAGATCATAGGTTTTAACCTATGTGTGATTCGTGTGTCGTTTCGATTGCGAATTGGATTTTTATGAGATACGATATGTTATGATATGTAGGTACCCCCACGAGGACTTCGAGGCGACAAGCAAGCGCGTGGCGTCATCGACTCCAACAAGCGAAAACCAAAGTGAGTAGATATATATCTACGGGGGAAGTCGGGTAGATAGCGTATAGCACCCCCGCAGTTCGTAGTGTAGAATATGTTATTCTATTTATATATTATACATATGTGTATTGTGAGGTTATGATTTACAAGATAGATTCGATTTTTATGGATTAGTGTTAGGGTAATTAGAAGTAACCTAGCATAGCTTCTTAGTCGCGAAACCTAGAATAGGTTTATAGCCACACGCACGCACACACTTGCATACATTTATTTACATGTGCGTATATGGGGATATGTATATATATATACACATACACATACACACATAGGTATGGGACTATGTATATATATATATGTATACATATACATGGATTATGAGGATAGTACTTGGGGTTGGAGATGAGTCGATGAGATTGGGCTTGAGGCCATGAGATCGGTGATGAGACATGGTTCGTAATTTTAGATACGACATGATATTGTAGCGGTTCCTTAGGCGATGTGTTTTCAGACCTACGCATATATATATATATATCTATAAATATATATATATGGTATCAGCATGTTCTAGACGTAGATCAGTACCTCCAGATCATGATGTATGATGAAAAGGATACCAGATGAGAAATGAGATAAATGTGATATTTGACCCGTACCCAGATTTGGGATGCCGTACGACGGATTTACCGTACGAGCTATATATTGATGATAGATTCGCACTCTTGACTTGAAGATGTCATATTATAGATATTGTATCGTATGCGATACTATTGAGGTGGGATCACCGACTATTATTATTATTATTATTATTATATATATATATATATATATATATATATATCGATTCAGACTTAGGTGGTTTTCCTCACCCCTTTCGATTAGCCTGTTAGTTTAGTACTGTAGTTTACTTAGTAGATGTTAGACTAGACTCGAGTCATACCTATTTCCAAAAACTGACGAATCGTGGGTATTTTAAAGACAGGTCTTATTTTCTAAAAACCACGATTCGTGCGATTTCAAATGCCAAACTGTATGACTCGATTATATACAATGTTTATTCCTTATTGTTGCATTGCTATTTATTCCTGCATATTCTTGTGGTTATCATCGCATATTCATATTATTCATATCGCATTTGCATGCTTATACTTGTGCTTTCGTTATTGTTATGAAACCATGCTGTCAGGACACCAGCACCATTTCCGATGATGCGTATGTTCCACGTATACCTGCTTGCCGGCTCACACACATCATCATCGGTAATTGCCATGCTACGTACACTGTAGAGAATATTAATTCTTTGATATCACTTGTTAGCTGATAGCTTAGACATTGCATTTATTACTGTGATTGTTATGCATATTTATACATTCATTTTCATGCATCATTATTAGGGCCAGTCCGGATTGCTGGTGCCCAATATGTTAGAATTCATTGTTTATTTATACTTGAGATAGGGATTTTCGGATTTTCATGAGATTTCTGGATTTGGAGAAACCGCAAGAATTTTATAAACTGATTATCATTTTAAAATGAAAGTTTGCGGTTTTCTCATGATATTATTTGAGATATGTCTACCATGAGTTTTCTCGGCTCTTTAGCGATATCATACACCCAATTCGAGGAGGAGTAGGAACCGTCTGTAGGTGAATGGTGGACCCGGTGCGGTACCCCGGGGCAAGAAGATCGCAGTTGATCGTCGTTGAGCCTGTGACAGGGGAGCATTGCTGACCGGTGATTGTATTGTGACTCGTCGGATATCCGGAGGATACAGATCAGAGTTGGGCCAGTCCGGTTAGCCGGAGCCCAGGGGCCAGTCCGGATAGCCGGAGCCCCGGATATTGATATTGAGGTATTGAGATATTATGATATGGGCCAGTCCGGATAGCCGGAGCCCGAGATATTGGATATTGGTATTTATGTTTTGTGTCGATGCTAGGCACTGATTTATATTGATTTATTGATGATACCTCATTTTAAATATGCAGAAATCTCACTAAATTACGAAAAAAGTTTTCTCATACATGATGCATTCTGTTTTCATATTATCACATTCATACCTCATACACATGATATATTGCTACTTGAGGCACTGACACGAGCACATGTGATTATACTTATGTATAAATGTAAAACCCTTGCCATATTATCATGCTTCAGACTCTATCATTTTGAGGTTATATTTTATTGATCGTTTTGACCTAGGACTGAGTCATACATACGACTTCTGCTCGGTGATGTTTTCTACTCACGAGTTGGCAACTCACCCCAGTTGTGCCACAGTTTCTTGCAAGTTTTACCGTACAGGTTTTCATTGCGGCTTTGCTGGCACACTACTTCTTCCGGGTGATTGCTTTGGTAGGTGGGTTCACTTGAATCGTGACCACCATTGTACCTTTATTTATTTCAGTTGTATCCAGTAAACTCCATCAACCAGACATGTATATTTATTAGACTTAGAAGACCAGATTTGTTTATTCTTTCGACCTTAGAGTCGCGCGTTGTATTATATTGAGTTTTTCTTGATGTTTTGAGTTTCCTTTTGAGTTTTGATCCTCGCCCTTGGCGTTGTATATTATATTGCTTGCGTGGTCGTGACCGTCAATTGACGAAGAGCTAGCTCCCGCTTGGGGATGCCTTTATTCATATTATGCATGTTGTACCCTTTTGGGGCCTGTATTTACAAAGGAAACTCTGCCGAAATTTTCAGAAAAGACTTGGGATTTTAAAAATGCATACTTCGACTTATTTTAACAAAACACTTCCTTTTAAAATGGTTTAGATTTCTGGGATTTTGGCTTACTTGAATTAGATGGGGTCCTATAGACTTCATATGATTCAAGGGCCAGTCACGTGCCATTTCGGGTCGTGACCAAGTTGGTATCAGAGCGCTAGGTTAACCTTGGTTCCTGTCTAGGTTTGACAATACGGAGCCTAGGGCGTTTGTATATATACGGAATCTAGGCTTGACCTTACAGAACTTAGACTTGGTCGAGGGGGTATTAGACCCGAAATTTCGTCGCGTAGGTTGACCTTGGTTGATGGAGTAGGTGACTTAAGGAGAGTGACGTACCCTGTGTATGTTCCGCGGCATACTTACGATACGCTACTCCGCTTAAGAAGCCTCAGGATGTATATTTCTTTGCACAGCATTGTATTCATTCATGATCTATCCTCATCGATATTGGTTTATGGTTTTGCTGCCATGACTACACGGGCAGAGAGAGCTACGGCTAGATTTGCGGTCAGCACGAGCTCGTCACGGACGAGGACTGACCAAGGCATGATTCCAGGGACATACGATTTGCTTAGAGGCGTCGTTTTATTGTGTTTTCGCCCAAGGAGCGTTTGATGGATCGCTTTTACGAGATTACTCGGACGTGCAGATCAGCACCAGAGGATTGAGCCACTGCTAGAGGCTAGCCAGAATGTGATAACCGTCAATGCACAGATTATTCTTGAGGATTGAGGCACGGTTTAGCGTACAGACGAATGAGGCAGTTGTTGTTGCGAATGACGAGATATCGCCCCAGATGTTGGAGCTGTTGCAGCACGAGTTTATACATGAGATATGATAGAAGATCGCTAGTCACCAAGGATGAATGACTAGGACATGTGGTTCGTTCGCTTACCCTGATGCGAGGTCATCAGATTGATTGATTCCAGCTTGAAGAGACTTCACGCAGGTACGTTGAGAGACGATCGAATGTCAGAAACCCATTTTCCAAGTTTAAATTATTCGGAAAGACATGCAAGTAATTCTATGGACCCTCTAGAAGAATGAAACCCTAACTCGACATAATGACCATGAGAACGCTTTGAAACCTTAGGGTTTGCGGCAGTTCAGCGGTGCCATTAGTGAGGCTTGGGTTTGCCCTTCTATGGTTGGTCCACAGGTACTGTGGCATGTACTCGATACTATTAAACTTTACTCAAGATGTTGAGCTCTTGGGGGATTATGAAACTTTGACGAATCGATCGAAAAGTTCGATGTCATTCGGATATCATGTGATGGGATACATTGCTTGGGAGACTCCAGATACGAGTATAGCCGATGGAGCGCAGTCCATGCAGCCATGAAGAGACGAGTCCGAAGCAGTCGACATTAGAGCAAAGTGGAGTAAGAGGTTCATACGAAATCTTGATGAGATGACGTTCCACCCCGCTGACATCAGAGATGTGATACGCATGCAGAGGCGTTGTACATGGATATATCTTCCAGAACGAGTCGTGATTGTTGGAGATAGTGCCCTCAGAGTCAATTATTGGATCACAGGTACGTGATTGCAATGATTGAGGGAGGACCTATCCTGGTAGGACAGTCTTACTCGAGATGATAGTATGCTATCTGCTTTACCTTTATCATCGTGTACTGTTTTAAGTGACCTGACACGTCGCTATTACACGTTGATAGAGCCCCTAGGATTCTTGCTTGACCACCAGCAATATGAGGGCGATCATATAAGTGGGAGCTGGGGTCTATAAGCTTATCCTTAAAAGGTCCCTAGTCGTGGGAGTTTCGAGACTGGGCATCGATTCTCCATAGTAGACTAGTGTATACAGTCGAGACCCCGACGAGGGGCAGTGGCCGGTCTCACAAGCCACTGGTGTCAGTTGGTTCACCTAAGATGTATACAGGTGCTCATTGGGTTATGAGTACACCGGACAGGACTCGCCGGGAACATGCTAGTTGGTCATATACCAGACGTCAGATGGCAGTTCCCTGGTGACATGTGTGCAGGTTAGTTCATCGACCTGGGGATCGTCATTTGTCTCGTGTGAGTTCCCACTGTACTTTGATTACTACCCTACCACGGCTCAAAGGAGTCGTGCAAACAGGTTTTAGTTGGGTACAGTCCCGAGCCACATGGAGGCAGTGAGCGTATCTTCAGGGGTTCGTCTCTCCCGGTATTGGGGGTGAGGTCGTGCTGTGTCTAGGAGAGCCATTACACAAAGTCCTTGGCCAAGGCAAGGAGATTTACTGGTAGGTATTCCAGTAGTATCTCAGGGTGTTCTGGGCTACACTCCGACACGACTTGTACCGCTTTTGGGGGTCTGACTTTTACCAACCCCCTAGGCCCGCCATGCGATACTCATAGACGAACGGACCGGACTGCACGGATATTGTCACTGACAGGCTCAGTAGGGTTGTCAGGCTGAGTTCACTCACAGACGTCCCTTTTAGTCAATACTTGGTAGCCCGTTACGTATTGGCTTATACCTCTGACGTGCTAGTGGTTAAATCCACAACCGAGGTGTTGACGAGTCTTTAGAGTCCCCCACATTCAGTTACTCAGCTTTCGGGCGAAAGGTTGTAGAGGCCGTATGGAGATATGGCAAGGTCCGATCAGATACGTGCGGTATTGCACGGATCAGGATCGGACAGTTTGTACTATAGGCCGTATGGTTATATGGCAAGGTTCGATCAGATACGTGCGGTATTGCACGGATCAGGATCGAACAGATATTACTAGCCAGCTTTGGTTTAAGCCGGATCCTAGTATAGTACAGTGTAGATTTTGTCTCATTGCATTTGTATTTCGGTCGAAATACAGATGCGGGTGTGTATGCACAGTATCGGGGTTTTCCTGTAATTTATTACGGGACCAGTTTTCTGGAGTTGCCAGTTTGCTTTCTGTTTCGGCCAATTTCCTTTGTTCCGTTCATTGGCCGAAGATTGGTGGAGGAGGGTTTATTTGCATTGTTGCAAATAGGCATTTGTGGAAGGGGGTTCTTTGCATCTTTTGGCATCATGATGGTTTTCATGATGTGCACCATCATTGACTTCTCCTTCTCATGATGGATTGACTTTGTGGACTTGATGGTTGTGGTTGTGTGTGGTTTTTGCTTGTAATCATATTCTTTCATGATGCCCTCTTGCATGATTGATCCACTCACTCCCTCTTTGTGTTGCTCATTCATTCACTCCCTCCCTCACAAGAAAGTGGCCGGCCAAATTGGTGATGGGCTGTCCAAAATATTGAGGTGGGGAAATGTTGTTTATTTCTTGCACCAAAGTTCTCCAAGCTCCTCCATATACTTCTTGTTCAATCCCTCCACCAATGGCAACCTCCACTACCCCAAAAGAGACACAAGTTCTACTACACATTCTACAGCGAATCTTGGGCACGTCGAGTAGCCGGCTTCATGCCCGAGTTGCCTCGGCATTGAGGTGGGAGCCCGTAAAAGAAGTAGGCGATGTGGTGCACTTCCGGCGACGAGGAGGAGACAGGACTTTCCGCAGGAGATCGGGACCATGACGAGAAGACCGGAGGACTTGGATCGTCGGTATATCTCTAACCCATCTTCTAGTTAGCTTAGACTTGTTAATGGTTACGATCCGGGTGTTTAGTGCGCGGTGGTGCCGGTTTGCTAAGTCCGCAAAATTAAAGTTTTTCACCGCTTCCGCATTCCGGCGTCGGATTGACGGCCGGGGCGCCGCCGTGCACTTACAGTAGTATCAGAGCCTCGCCATTAACTTAGTCTAGCTTGGTATAGTGTGTTTTTCTGTTTCGATCGATCGAATGTTCCAAAACTACATTTTTTGTTAGCATCAGTTTTCTGTTGGAATTTTTTGGTGTCGAAAATTTTTTCAGGTTGTAAAATATTGATGTACTGGAAAATCTAAGAGCTCTGTAAAAATTCGACGAAGTAACTCCACAGTGGGAGCGCGGAACCGCCGCGAAAACCCCCTTCCCGCCGCCCTTCCGCCGCACACTGTGGAGATCACTTCACCAATTTTTTACAGAGGCCTTCTGGGCTTAAAATATGGGTTTTGGAATATTAAAATTGGGCCCAGGATTTCTGTGAGTGCTACAGTTTTGATTGGGGGCCCACTTGTTAATTTTTGATCGATCGGATATTTTAAACACATTTTTCACAGTATTTACATTATATCTGCGACCGTGAATGTCACTTGATCGGTAAATCCGGTCTAACTGCTATAGCCCGGTTAGACGGATTTGCGAACGTGACTTTCACGTTGATGTTTTGTTTTTGCTGTGATGTTGCGGATCGGTCGTGGGGGATAGCCTGGATGCAATGCTAGTACAGTTCTGTTGTATTATGTACATTTGATATTGCGGGGCGAGCGTCCGACATGTGGACTGCCGTCACTGCCTGTTTGTATTATTATTTTGGGGCACGACCTGGTTGCGGTCGATGTACCCAGTGTATGTATATTTTACTTTCTGTACTAGGTTTGCCCCGCGGAGGGGTGCACGGATAGCCGGGTTCTGGAGGGCAACAAGCCCGCATCTCATGGCATTGAGACGGAGGGGGCTTCACTCTAGGATTGGCGGGCTATTCGCCGCACTCGTAGGGGGTACAGGTTGACCCAGGAGGGGTGCCCAAGTTACCGGATTCCGTGAAGTGCTGGGTGGTCCATTCACGGTACTGAAGGGGACTGCCTCGCTTCAGGTTTTGGCGGGTAACTTGCCGCGCCCGTAGGGGTCTAGGATTTCATTACACAGGCTATCCACACGACCAGGGGAACGTCGGGTTTCAGTAGTGGCTCTGTGAAACCCGGGGATCCCAGATATCTGTATTGTTTCTGTGATGTTGTACATTTTCTGTGATGTTGCATTTCTTTCACGCCTTGAGCGAATATAATATATTGGTATATATATTAGTAGATGTCGTATATGTTTTGCATCCGCACTAGTCCAGTCCCCGCTCTGTCGTTAGTTAGCTAACCTAACGGGTAATGACGGGACCCAGTGGCGAATGCGGATGGCATATACGTACATCAGTATATTTTCGTTCTTTTTGGTGTGATCAATTGATGAGACTGCATTGATTCGGATCAATGCAAGTTAAAAACAAACCTAATCTGATGTTGTTGGAACACTTTTCAAAAAGCTGTTATTGCAAGAACGTTCACTTTTGTTTTGCATCGTGATATTCAGTTGGAATATCCTGCTCCTCAGTCGACGAGGCAAGGGCCGAGATCCCTTCACCGGGAGTGACCCCTTGGACAAAAAGTTTGCGTCAGGGCATTGACTTCACTATAGCCGATTACTTTTGCTTTGCATCGCGGTATTCATTTGGGATATCCTGCACCCCATTCTACGGGGAAAGAGCCGAGATCCCTTCACCGGGAGTGACCTCTTTAGCAACGGTTTTCGTCACTATATTTTCAAAAAGCTATCCGTTCCTTCGACGATATCAAGTTCTTTACGTTAAAGGTTTTCGCCAGAAACCATTCGTAGCCCTCCGTCGTTTCATATAGGTGGTCAATAGTATTCAAGCTGTGTATGTTGGCCAAAGTCAAGGCACAGTGTTTGGTAGCTGTTGGTTATTCATATGCAGCATAGATAGATGCGTTGGTTTGGGACAGTCGTACTGCCATTTTGGCCAAAGTCAAGGGTATGTACGGGTGGATTCAAATTAACCTGGAGAATGACGGGTAGAACTTGACATGTGACTTATGATATGTTGGCCAAAGTCAAGGTCATAAGAGCATGGGGCAAAAATCACATCGGGAGTTTCAAAAGAACTGAAACTTGCCAGATATGCGCATACCATCTGGAGTATGATGATGTGAGCGGATTCCGTCACATTATCATGCGATGATAGTTGGATCCCGATTCCCACTGATGAGTTAGTTTACTCCTCGGGTGACCCCGACTAATTCTTCTTTCAGGTTTGGAGGAGAATTTGAGGTACAGTGGGAGGTTTCCAGATTAGATAAATTGGTTACCATTCTGATCTAGGTTAGAGTGCACGCTGAGTGTTTTCTTTTCTCTCTCTCTTTGGCAGCGACCATTGACCCGACCCTAAGACTATGACTCAGTGACCAAGTTGACCGAACCTTCTTAACACCGGCTTTTGGATTGTTAGAGTTGCGAACCTCATTGCCACTCCTACTTTTACCCTTTTCTCCAGGACACCCCGTATTACTACGAACGTCCACTTCCATTGGACAAAACCATCGTATGGTTAGATACGAACTCGAAAGAATTTATTCGAGGATGGTTTCCGGTTCTGGAGAAAACGGATGGGATTATTCAGTTGTCTTTTCCTTTTACCCTCTCTCAGGTTACGAGTACTCCTTGGTTTAGGGGTAGTACACCTATTACGCAAATTGGATTGTCTTCTTCCAAACCTTAGGCTGGTGCCGACCGGTAGGGAATGAAGAAAACCAATTAGCATAACGATGGTGTGCAGAAGGTATTAAGTTCAGACAAAGCAAGGGATTAGTAAGAGGGCAAAGTAAATTGCAACAGATATTCACGACCAAACCAAATATTTCGTTACCACTCCCACATCACCTTTGTATTTCTCCAGGACACTCCGTATCTCTACGAAGATCCACAGTTTATTTGGATACTCCATCGTATGGTTATATACGAACTCGAATGGAACTTGTTCCAGTTCGGGGATGGATTCTGGTTCAGGAGAAATAGGAATAAGGTTTATTCGGTTGTCTTTTATCTTCACCCTCTCTCATTGCGAGTGTTCCTAGGATTGGGACGGTACACCCATTATGCTTATTGGATAGTCTTCTTCCAAACCATAGGCTGGTGCCGAACGGTAGGGAAGGAAGAAAACCATTTGGCCTAAAAAGGTGTGCAGAAGGTAAAGACTAAAGACATATGAAGGGATTTGGAGAGGTGGCAAAGAACTATATGGTTACAGTCGTGAATCTGGAAGAGACATTACTAGGAATACCAGAATACCCCAACGGAACATTTCAATGTTTCAGTTTCACTGTGTAATGTTAAAGGAAAACTGATTTCCCGATTAGATACTTACTCCAGGGTATGTATTTACCAGGTACGATTCTCACATCTGTATGGTTTTACAGATGATGAGTGGGAGTAAGTTATTGGGAATTGGGTGATTATCCTCATTATATCGGGATTCGTTGTAATCGGTGATATTTGAGGAAATCACCTGGGCTGTTTGCCGGTCGGCAAATATTTGGTTTTGAATATCCGCTGTTATGCACCAATTTCAAATTGATATATCTGTACGTTTATTTTCATAGAGTGAGATATACCTTTCTGAAATTATGTCTACGACATTTACCTATATCAGTGGATGGTTAGGTAAGGAGCATTAAACAGCAGTGTAATTCTTCTTAACCATAAGTACAGTTTTCAACCTACGACACACAGTGAATGAGTTATTAGACTCAAGGGACTTATACAAAGGATTGTATGTTGTCCAGGGTCCATCAGGACAGACGGGTTGGTCCTCGTACTATATTCGGTTTACTTATGACTTCTCTAGTTTTTAGACAGGTGTTTCGCGGAAACACAGGGTCCAATTTTGAGAAGTTATAGGTATTTGAATAGAGTAGAGAACCAGATATAGCAAGTATCGGGATTCTTCAAAGAGATCGAAGATGTAGATACTTGTGTATGGTATTCAGTTGATAGTAATGATAAAGAGATCTTGCTTCTCTTTCAGGTTACTCATGATTGGAAGTATTCCTAAGTTGAGTAACGCTGATCGGCCTCCTTCCATTTAGTTGACATGCGCTGGGGACAGCTGCATGATTTGAATCTGGTTCAATTAAATCAGTGCCTCTGTTTCTATATTGGATATAAAACAGTTCATATCTTAACGATGTTAAGGTACGGGGAGTTGTCCGGTTTATGATTAAAACCAGACACTGGACAACTCAAGGCACGTTTCTGTAATGGCTGTTTGTGGGTTGACCCAGGCTATGACGAGGGTTGACTTTCTACCATCTGGATGAACAATAGCGATATTGTTCTAGACTCGCCACAGTTTTATTAAAAATGGATTTTTTCAGAAAACAGTAGTGGGAGTATGGTAGAACTGGAAGTGATTCCAGAACCACAAACGATTACTGAAGATTTGATAAGGAACCTAAAGATTCAATCTGGATTGACATTCCATTGGCCACTCCGCAGATAAGGTGGGTAACTTCAGGCACCCGAGAGGCACTACGGTAGCCTCAAGGACGGTGACAGGGAAGTTCTTGTTTACCCACAATTGCCATTGCTGTTGTTCCAGGTTACGAGACCCGGCGGGAGGATGAGTATAGCGTCGTTCTAAACCAGTTTTAGAAGTGTACGTGTATATGACTCTGCCAGAGGGTTGTCGTAGTCAGTGGGAGCAGCGGAAGCATTGGTGGACAGGTAGCTTACGTCTATTTATAGACTAAAGCAGATATAGCGGAGATAGACCATCTATTTCTGACGTGACAGTCATAGGTTTGACTTCATCAGAATAGGGGATGGATCTGTTGAGAAGGTAGTAGGGTGTGACATCCTGGTATTAGGATGACATACACAGAATAGGAAAGGAAACTCCTATACTACGATCGGTTATACTTTGGTCGTCACACAGTGGTTTCTCCACAAAGGAAATGGATTTTGTATCAGACATATTGGTTACTGGATCTATGGCTTTAGATCTAGATTTGGGTGGTTTCCCAATCAGGGTACTTTGACAGCATTCTAAGAGTATTTAGAATGGACGACTCCTAGCACGGTAGTGTACCTGCAGATAATGGAGTCACCCTCTCCAAAGGTGTCTTACAGACTAAAGGGGAGAGGGACGGGCATGATTGGCAGATCACTTGCTCAGGCAATTGAGTCAATCGTGAGATGTCAAGTACCACACCAGATGTTGTTCTTGCACTAGATGCAATAAGTTGACATTAATCCAATCCTGGAGAAACAGTCGGAAGCAGTTTAAGAACATAAGTGGATGTTCTAGGGAGATGATAACGACAGCCTCATTCAGGAGACAGTTATCATTCCAGGCTTCCAAGGTGACATGGACGACAAGGAGGTTGTCAGACTTATAGTTTTCCTTCTGATGAGGGGTAGTATTTTGGACAGGTAGTCCAAGGCAATACTGAGGGAGGCATGGCGCGCAGGATACTGATTAAGTTCAGTTGACGATACAGTCTAAGAAGTTTGGATTTGGAGCTCATTTATGAGCTATGTCCCATCAGACATCCAGACACATTCTAAGACAGGTATTGCTCATTTCGGGAGATGGGTTTCTCCGCGAACTTGAGATATAGCGAGACATGGAAAGAGACAACAAGGCGGATCCACTCACTGAGGCTATTCCTCGAACGCAATAGTTTCGCAAACGAGCTTTGTGAGACTGACTAGTAGAGGAGTTGGGTGTTCGGTATCACACGGGCTGTGAGTATGCGACATCGCAATAATTAGCCTTGAGTGCAAGTGGGAGATTGTTGGAGATAGTGCCCTCAGAGTCAATTATTGGATCACAGGTACGTGATTGCAATGATTGAGGGAGGACCTATCCTGGTAGGACAGTCTTACTCGAGATGATAGTATGCTATCTGGTTTAGCTTTATCATCGTGTACTGTTTTAAGTGACCTGACACGTCGCTATTACACGTTGATAGAGCCTCTAGGATTCTTGCTTGACCACCAGCAGTATGAGGGCGATCATATAAGTGGGAGCTGGGGTCTATAAGCTTATCCTTAAAAGGTCCCTAGTCGTGGGAGTTTCGAGACTGGGCATCGATTCTCCATAGTAGACTAGTGTATACAGTCGAGACCCCGACGAGGGGCAGTGGCCGGTCTCACAAGCCACTGGTGTCAGTTGGTTCACCTAAGATGTATACAGGTGCTCATTGGGTTATGAGTACACCGAACAGGACTCGCCGGGAACATGCTAGTTGGTCATATACCAGACGTCAGATGGCAGTTCCCTGGTGACATGTGTGCAGGTTAGTTCATCGACCTGGGGATCGTCATTTGTCTCGTGTGAGTTCCCACTGTACTTTGATTACTACCCTACCACGGCTCAAAGGAGTCGTGCAAACAGGTTTTAGTTGGGTACAGTCCCGAGCCACATGGAGGCAGTGAGCGTATCTTCAGGGGTTCGTCTCTCCCGGTATTGGGGATGAGGTCGTGCTGTGTCTAGGAGAGCCATTACACAAAGTCCTTGGCCAAGGCAAGGAGATTTACTGGTAGGTATTCCAGTAGTATCTCAGAGTGTTCTGGGCTACACTCCGACACGACTTGTACCGCTTTTGGGGGTCTGACTTTTACCAACCCCCTAGGCCCGCCATGCGATACTCATAGACGAACGGACCGGACTGCACGGATATTGTCACTGACAGGCTCAGTAGGGTTGTCAGGCTGAGTTCACTCACAGACGTCCCTTTTAGTCAATACTTGGTAGCCCGTTACGTATTGGCTTATACCTCTGACGTGCTAGTGGTTAAATCCACAACCGAGGTGTTGACGAGTCTTTAGAGTCCCCCACATTCAGTTACTCAGCTTTCGGGCGAAAGGTTGTAGAGGCCATATGGAGATATGGCAAGGTCCGATCAGATACGTGCGGTATTGCACGGATCAGGATCGGACAGTTTGTACTATAGGCCGTATGGTTATATGGCAGGGTTCGATCAGATACGTGCGGTATTGCACGGATCAGGATTGAACAGATATTACTAGCCGGCTTTGGTTTAAGCCGGATCCTAGTATAGTACAGTGTAGATTTTGTCTCATTGCATTTGTATTTCGGTCGAAATACAGATGCGGGTGTGTATGCACAGTATCGGGGTTTTCCTGTAATTTATTACGGGACCAGTTTTCTGGAGTTGCCAGTTTGCTTTCTGTTTCGGCCAATTTCCTTTGTTCCGTTCATTGGCCGAAGATTGGTGGAGGAGGGTTTATTTGCATTGTTGCAAATAGGCATTTGTGGAAGGGGGTTCTTTGCATCTTTTGGCATCATGATGGTTTTCATGATGTGCACCATCATTGACTTCTCATTCTCATGATGGATTGACTTTGTGGACTTGATGGTTGTGGTTGTGTGTGGTTTTTGCTTGTAATCATATTCTTTCATGATGCCCTCTTGCATGATTGATCCACTCACTCCCTCTTTGTGTTGCTCATTCATTCACTCCCTCCCTCACAAGAAAGTGGCCGGCCAAATTGGTGATGGGCTGTCCAAAATATTGAGGTGGGGAAATGTTGTTTATTTCTTGCACCAAAGTTCTCCAAGCTCCTCCATATACTTCTTGTTCAATCCCTCCACCAATGGCAACCTCCACTACCCCAAAAGAGACACAAGTTCTACTACACATTCTACAGTGAATCTTGGGCACGTCGAGTAGCCGGCTTCGTGCCCGAGTTGCCTCGGCATTGAGGTGGGAGCCCGTAAAAGAAGTAGGCGATGTGGTGCACTTCCGGCGACGAGGAGGAGACAGGACTTTCCGCAGGAGATCGGGACCATGACGAGAAGACCGGAGGACTTGGATCGTCGGTATATCTCTAACCCATCTTCTAGTTAGCTTAGACTTGTTAATGGTTACGATCCGGGTGTTTAGTGCGCGGTGGTGCCGGTTTGCTAAGTCCGCAAAATTAAAGTTTTTCACCGCTTCCGCATTCCGGCGTCGGATTGACGGCCGGGGCGCCGCCGTGCACTTACAGTGATGAGTATGCAGCCGTTCCGGAACAAGAAACAGACTTTGTAAAAGACGATAACTTCCGGGCAGTTCGGCAGAAACAAGATTTGGGAGAAACTTCGACAGAACCTTTCTGGAATACTATACGAGAAGACTTAGACCCAGGATCGGTCATATCACGCACACCCAGCAGGCTAGAGTTCAGCATCGTCGACGATACGTGTTATGAGTGATGATCAGTCGAAAATACTGCATCTTTTAACTGGCAATTTTCCTATCATTTGCACTCATCTAGAATTGTTCGGCATTCATATCACACATATTAGCAAATCAGTCGTTAAATATCAGATTGCATACGTTAGACTTTAAAACCGGCACCATAAGGGAAATTGACTACATTTCATAGCATGGCATCATTCCTATATATCGCAACTTGTGTTTCGAAGTCTGTGCAGGACATTACAAAAGATCGGTCAAATTTACAAACGAAGACTGTTAAATAGACGCCAACTCATGGACTTGGAATCTGGTATTGATCTAAGAAGCATTAAGAGATTCAACATATCAGGAAAGACATCAAAGTACAGAATAAGCCAACACTGCAAGTTTGAAGCTCCACAGAAGCCACTTGGCCGCGGAACCGCGGCCGGAGCCGCCTTGCGCCGTGGTTCCGCGGCGGCTTGTCCACATCACCACTCCAAGTTTGCTTCATAACTCCTACATCAGCTTCAACACTTCAGAAAGACATTACATTCTCCAGAAAGCCCCAGAAGCTTCTGCCAGTTCAGCAAACCTAGGGTTCCTAACTAAACACCCCTAGCTTCCTTAACAAGCTTCAAATTAAACTCTATTAAGGACCTAGAACCTTCCCCTAACCTCCTAGCTTAGGGTAGAAGCTAATCCCCTAACTAACTACTTCTAGAAGTCTCTTCCCCTAACTAACTTTTGGAGGGAAAACTCAAATTTGAATTCCTAGACCTAGGGTTTGGAAAACCTATAAATAGACCCCTAGGCTCACTTGTTCAAGGCTAATCTTTAATCAATCATTAGTGGTTGAATCCTTAGTTGATCAATCTCTAATTTTCCCCAATCTTCTTCTTCCCCAATTTCCACCCACAAGTCTAGTGACAAGGCTTGTGTCAAAACCCTAGCCCTAATCCAATCCAAAATCAAGAAACTTCAAGATTCTTTGAGTGCAAGCCAAGCAAGTCTTCAAGATCCTTTAGAAGCGGAACTGGTTTTCAACGGAGCACGAGATCGAAGCAATCCAAGACTCAAGAAGCCGAGCGATGCGAGATTCGATGAGCGAAGTTCCTACCTCTTGTAAATCTTGAGAGTTGTAACTACTTGTTGATGTAATAAAGGTGAAGATTCTTTAACTTGCTTATTTTCAATTCAAGCATTATAATTCATTTCGATTCTTGAATATGTACTTTGTGATGATGCTTGAATAAAACTCCGCTCATGGAAGAATCGAAACAATTGTAAAATGATGATGGGATGAATTGTTAAACGTTTTCTTAAGTCTTAAAACAATTGTAAATTCTTGAAAATCGATTGATTGATGATCTAGATCGATGCGAATGTGTTCTTGATTCCTTTCGCACGATCTAGAGATCAACAATTGATCATTCGACTTTCAAGAAGCTATCTAGTGAATGCTATTCATCGAAAGGACAAAGGATAGGATGAGGAACCCTAATTCTTCACAAGATCCTTGATCCTCGATGAATTCTACATCGATTTAGCATCAATTTGTTACTAGATAAGAAATCGTAATCTTGAATCTTCATTACATCTACAATTTACTCGATTCCTACGAGTTTTACTTAAAATCTTGAAACCCTAAAGTGATTGGAATTCTATCGAAACTCGATTCTCTATGTTTATCATTTTCTTGATTCTTGATTAGAATAGTGATACTTGAAACCATCGATAAAAATCTTGAATCATGTTTTCTTCTCTTTTCTATTAACTTTTCAATTCAAACAAATCAAAATATGAACGAATCGCACAATCCCTATGGACGATCCGCACTCGCTAACGATCTACATCCGACACCGTAGTTGATTGCGGTCAAATAATACTTTGATTGTGAATTCTCTATTCATTTTCTAAACTGACACAATCGGGAAACACATTCAATCAAAATGGAGCCGTTGCCGGGGATCGCGCGCTAATTCGTTTCATATTGAAATTTGAATTGAAAGATTTATTCCATTGTAATTTTGTAATCAAAATTCACACAAAACACTAAACGACTTGTTGTGGTTCATTGCAAGGAAATCTGGAGCTACTTTGCAATTGAAGAAATTTTTTGGAAATTTCCAGAGAGCTGGAAGAATCAACAGCAAGCTGCTGTTGAAATTTGGTACAGTGAACAGTACCAACGACCGCCTTTCCGCGGTGGGAGCCTCCTATTGCCGCGGTTCCGCGCGTAGGTAAACCCTTCGCAGTACAAAATTTTCACAGTAAGCTCTATCTTTCTTATATCCTTCTCAAATCTGCTCCAAATAACATTTTGTGCAGGTTTCTTTGCAAAAATCGCAGCGCCGCGCAAAATGCAAAATTAAATTGTGCTTGTTTTGATTTTTGTGGTTATTTGCATAATTAATACGGACATTAAAGGGCAAAGACCAAATCCAGATTAGGTGGGGAGTTCATTACCCTTTCTAAGCCCCGAAAATCGCAAAATTTGCATCCGCATTTACCCCAATTAACTAAAAAAGATCTAGAGATGACTCTAAGGACCGTCGCACTCACATAGGACAGAAGAAGGCCATGGATAATTCATTGCTTATCCGCGTTTCTCTTGTGGTGTCTAAGGCAAGTGTGTCGAAGGCTAGTGGTTACTTAATTAGGCCCACTACTTACGTGTTGGAGATAGTGCCCTCAGAGTCAATTATTAGGTCACAGGTACGTGATTGTAATGATTGATGGAGGACCTATCCCGGTAGGACAGTCTTACTCGAGATGATAGTATGCTATCTGGTTTACCTTTATCATCGTGTACTGTTTTAAGTGACCTGACACGTCGCTATTACACGTTGATAGAGCCCCTAGGATTCTTGCTTGACCACCAGCAGTATGAGGGCGATCATATAAGTGGGAGCTGGGGTCTATAAGCATATCCTTAAAAGGTCCCTAGTCGTGAGAGTTTCGAGACAGGGCATCGATTCTCCAAAGTAGACTAGTGTATACAGTCGAGACCCCGACGAGGGACGGTGGCCGGTCTCACAAGCCACTGGTGTCAGTTGGATCACCTAAGATGTATACAGGTGCTCATTGGGTTATGAGTACACCGGACAGGACTCGCCGGGAACATGCTAGTTGGTCATATACCAGACGTCAGATGGCAGTTCCCTGGTGACATGTGTGCAGGTTAGTTCATCGACCTGGGGATCGTCATTTGTCTCGTGTGAGTTCCCACTGTACTTTGATTACTACCCTACCACGGCTCAAAGGAGTCGTGCAAACAGGTTTTAGTTGGGTACAGTCCCGAGCCACATGGAGGCAGTGAGCGTATCTTCAGGGGTTCGTCTCTCCCGGTATTGGGGGTGAGGTCGTGCTGTGTCTAGGAGAGCCATTACACGAAGCCCTCGGCCGAGGCAAGGAGATTTACTGGTAGGTATTCCAGTAGTATCTCAGGGTGTTCTGGGCTACACTCCGACACGACTTGTACCGCTTTTGGGGGTCTGACTTTTACCAACCCCCTAGGCCCGCCATGCGATGCTCATAGACGAACGGACCGGACTGTACGGTTATTGTCACTGACAGGCTCAGTAGGGAGTCAGGCTGAGTTCGCTCACAGACGTCCCTTTTGGTCAATACCTGGTAGCCCGTTATGTATTGGCTTATACCTCTAACGTGCTAGTGGTTAAATCCACAACCAAGGTGTTGATGAGTCTTTAGAGTCCCCCACATTCAGTTACTCAGCTTTCGGGCGAAAGGTTGTAGAGGCCGTATGGAGATATGGCAATGTCCGATCAGATACGTGCGGTATTGCACGGATCAGGATCGGACAGTTTGTACTATAGGCCGTATGGATATATGGCAGGGTTCGATCAGATACGTGCGGTATTGCACGGATCAGGATCGAACGGATATTACTGGCCGGCTTTGGTTTAAGCCGGATCCTTGTATAGTACAGTGTAGATTTTGTCTCATTGCATTTGTATTTCGGTCAGAATACAAATGCGGGTGTGTATGCACAGTATCGGGGTTTTCCTGTAATTTATTACGGGACCAGTTTTCTGGAGTTGCCAGTTTGCTTTCTGTTTCGGCCAATTTCCTTTGTATCGTTCATTGGCCGAAGATTGGTGGAGGAGGGCTTATTTGCATTGTTGCAAATAGGCATTTGCGGAGGGGGTCTTTGCATTTTGTTGTATCGTGATAGCACCATCCTTTGACTTGATTTCTTCATGATGGCTTGACTTCATAACCTCATCATGGCTTGACTTTTGTATGATGATGGAGGGACATGATGGTTGATGATGATGAGGGGTTAGGTTGGTGGAGTGTTAGTTTACACTTGTGATCATTTCCTTTTGCATGATAACCTTTCCTCTCTCTCTTTTGTATGGGTGATATTCTTTTGATACAACCTCCTCATTCTCACTCTCCCCTTTTGATATGGCCGGCCAAGCTTATTTGGGGCTGCCCATTATGTGAGTGTGGTTTTTGTTGTTCATTTGATGCACCAAAAATCCCCAAGCTCCTCCACATAATTCTTGTATCATCCCTCCACCAAAATGGCATCTCCATGAACCCCAAAGTGAGACTTGAGTACTACATATTCTACAGCGAACCTTGGGCACGTCGAGTAGCCGGCTTCGTGCCCGAGTTGCCTCGGCATTGAGGTGGGAGCCCGTAAAAGAAGTAGGCGATGTGGTGCACTTCCGGCGATGAGGAGGAGACGGGACATTCCGCAGGAGATCGGGACGATGACGAGAAGACCGGAGGACTTGGATCGTCGGTATATCTCTCTTCCCCATCTTGTAGTTAGCTAGGACTAGTTAATGGTTCGATCCGGGTATTAGTGCGCGGCGGTTTGCCAGTTCAAGAAAAATTAAAGTTTATCACCGCTTCCGCATTTGGCCGTCGGATTGACGGCCGAGGCGCCGCCGTGCACTTACAGTGGTATCAGAGCCTCGCCATTAACTTAGTCTAGCTTTGTGTAATGTGTTTCGCATTTCCGATCGACCAAAATTCCAAAATCTACATTTTTGTTAACGACAGTTTTCTGTTGAAATTTTTTGGTCTCCAAAAATTTTTCAGGCTGTAAAATAGTGTTTTACTGGAGATTGTAAGCCCACTGTAGAAATTCGACGCAGTAAGTCGACCACCAGAGCGCGGAACCGCGGCAAAACGCCCCCTTGGGCCGCGGTTCCGCCGCACAATGGTGTCCTTACTGCATCAAACTTCTTCAGTTGCTTTCTGGGATGAAAATATGGGTTTTGGAATATTAATATTGGGCCCAGAATTTCTTGATGTGCTACAGTAGTGCTTGGGGCCCACTTGTTATAATTTGATCAATCGGATATTTTTAAACACATTAATTCACAGTATTTACATTATATCTGCGACCGTGAATGTCACTTGATCGGTAAATCCGGTCTAACTGCTATAGACCGGTTAGACGGATTTGCGAACGTGACTTTCACGTTGATGTTCTGTTTTTACTGTGATGTTGCGGATCGGTCGTGGGGGATAGCCTGGATGCAATGCTAGTACAGTTGTGGTTGTATTATGTACATTTGATTTTGCGGGGCGAGCGTCCGACATGTGGACTGCCGTCACTGCCTGTTTGTATTATTATTTTGGGGCACGACCTGGTTGCGGTCGATGTACCCGTTGTATGTATATTTTACTTTCTGTACTAGGATTGCCCCGCGGAGGGGTGCACGGATAGCCGGATTCTAGAGGGCAACAAGCCCGCATCTCATGGCATTGAGACGGAGGGGGCTTCACTCTGGGATTGGCGGGCTATTCGCCGCACTCGTAGGGGGTACAGGTTGACCCAGGAGGGGTGCCCAGGTTACCGGATTCCGTGAAGTGCTGGGTGGTCCATTCACGGAGCTGAAGGGGGCTGCCTCGCTTCAGGTTTTGGCGGGTGACTTGCCGCGCCCGTAGGGGTCTAGGTTCTCATTGCACAGGCTATCCACACGACCAGGGGAACGTCGGGTTTCAGCGGCTCTGTGAAACCCGGGGATCCCAGATATCTGTATTGTTTCTGTGATGCTGTACATATCTGTGATGTTGCATTTCTTATCACGCCTTGAGCGAATATAATATATTGGTATATATATTAGTAGATGTTGTATATGTTTTGCATCCGCGCTAGTCCAGTCCCCGCTCTGTCGTTAGTTAGCTAACCTAACGGGTAATGACGGGACCCAGTGGCGAATGCGGATGGCATATACGTACATCAGTATATTTTCGTTCTTTGTGGTGTGATCAATTGGTGGGACTGCGTTGATTCGGATCAATGCAAATTAAAAACAAACCTAATCTGATGTTGTTGGAACACTTTTCAAAAAGCTGTTATTGCAAGGACGTTCACTTTTGTTTTGCATCGTGGTATTCAGTTGGAATATCCTGCTCCTCAGTCGACGAGGTAAGGGCCGAGATCCCTTCACCGGGAGTGACCCCTTGGACAAAAAGTTTGCGTCAGGGCAATGACTTCACTATAGCCGATTACTTTTGCTTTGCACCGTGGTATTCAGTTGGAATATCCTGCACCCCATTCTACGGGGAAAGAGCCGAGATCCCTTCACCGGGAGTGACCTCTTTAGCAACGGTTTTCGTCACTATATTTTTAAAAAGCTATCCGTTCCTTCAACGATATCAAGTTCATTACGTTAAAGGTTTTCGCCAGAAACCATTCGTAGCCCTCCATCGTTTCATATGGGTAGTCAATAGTATTCAAGCTGTGTTTGTTGGCCATAGTCAAGGCACAGTGTTTGGTAGCTGTTGGGTGTTCATATGCTGCATAGATAGATGCGTTGGTTTGGGACAGTCGTATAGCCTTGTTGGCCCTAGTCAAGGGCTTGTACGGGTGGGTTCAAATCAACCTGGATAATGACGGGTAGAACTTGACATGTGACTTATGATTTGTTGGCCTTAGTCAAGGTCATAAGAGCATGGGGCAGAAATCACATCGGGAGTTTCAAAAGAACTGAAACTTGCCAGATATGCGCATACCTTCTGGAGTGTGATGACGTGAGCGGATTCCGTCACGTTATCATGCGATGATAGTTGGATCCCGATTCCCACTGATGAGTTAGTTTACTCCTTGGGTGACCCCGACTAATTCTTCTTTCAGGTTTGGAGGAGAATTTGAGGTACAGTGGGAGGATTCCAGATTAGATAAATTGGTAACCATTCGGATCTAGGTTAGAGTGCACGCTGAGTGTTTCTTTTCTCTCTCTCTCTTTGGCAGCGACCATTGACCCGACCCTAAGACTATGACTCAGTGACCAAGTTGACCGAACCTTCTTGACACCGGCTTTTGGATTGTCAGAGTTGCAAACCTCATTGCCACTCCTACTTTTACCCTTTTCTCCAGGACACCCCGTATTACTACGAACGTCCACTTCCATTGGACAAAACCATCGTATGGTTATATACGAACTCGAAGGGATTTATTCGAGGATGGTTTCCGGTTCTGGAGAAAACGGATAGGATTATTCAGTTGTCTTTTCCTTTTACCTTCTCCCAGGTTGCGAGTACTCCTTGGTTTAGGAGATAGTACACCTATTACGCAAATTGGATAGTCTTCTTCCAAACCTTAGGCTGGTGCCGACCGGTAAGGAATGAAGAAAACCAATTAGCCTAACGATGGTGTACAGAAGGTATTAAGTTCAGACAAAGCAAGGGATTAGTAAGAGGGCAAAGTAAATTGCAACAGATATTCACGACCAAACCAAGTATTCCTTCGCCAATCCTAAATCACCTTTGTATTTCTCCAGGACACTCCGTATCACTACGAAGATCCACAGTTTATTGGATACTCCATCGTATGGTTATATACGAACTCGAAAGGAACTTGTTCCAGTTCAGGGATGGATTCTGGTCCAGGAGAAATAGGAATAAGGTTTATTCGGTTGTCTTTTATCTTCACCCTCTCTCATTGCGAGTGTTCCTAGGATTAGGACAGTACACCCATTATGCTTATTGGATAGTCTTCTTCCAAACCATAGGCTGGTGCCGAACGGTAGGGAAGGAAGAAAACCATTTGGCCTAAGGGGTGTACAGAAGGTAAAGACTAAAGACATATGAAGGGATTTGGAGAGGTGGCAAAGAACTATACGGTTACAGTCGTGAATCTGGAAGAGGCATTACTAGGAATACCGGGATACCCTATCGAAACATTTCAATGTTTCAGTTTCACTGTATACTGTTAAAGGAAAACTGATTTCCCAATTAGTCCTTACTCCAGGGTATGTATTTACCAGGTACGATTCTCACATCTGTATGGTTTTACAGATGATGAGTGGGAGTAAGTTATTGGGAATTGGGTGATTATCCTCATTATATCGGGATTCGTTGTAATCGGTGATATTTGAGGAAATCACCTGGGCTGTTTGCCGGTTGGCAAATATTTGGTTTTGAATATCCGCAGTTATGCACCAATTTCAAATTGATATATCTGTACGTCTATTTTCATAGAGTGAGATATACCTTTCTGAAATTATGTCTACGACATTTACCTATATCAGTGGATGGTTAGGTAAGGAGCATTAAACAGCGGTGTAATTCTTCTTAACCATAAGTACAGTTTTCAACCTACGACACACAGTGAATGAGTTATCAGACTCAAGGGACTTATACAGAGTATTGTATGTTGTCCAGGGTCCATCAGGACAGAGGGGTTGGTCCTCGTACTATATTCGGTTTACTTATGACTTCTCTAGTTTTAAGACAAGTGTTTCGTAGAAACACAGGGTCCGAATTTGGGGAAGTTATAGGTATTTGAATAGAGTAGAGAACCAGGTGTAGCAAGTATCGGGATTCTTCAAAGTGATCGAAGATGTAGACACTTGTGCATGGTATTCAGTTGACAGTAATGATTAAGAGATCTTGCTTCTCTTTCAGGTTACTCATAATTGGAAGCATTCCTAAGTTGAGTAACGCTGATCCGCCTCCCTCCATTTAGTTGACATGCACTGGAGACAGCTGCATGATTTGAATCTGGTTCAATTAAATCAGTGCCTCTGGTCCTATATTGGATATAGAACAGTTCGTATCTTAACGATGTTAAGGTACGGGGAGTTGTCCGGCTTATGATTAAAACCAGACACTGGACAACTCAAGGCACGTTTTGGTAATGGCTGTTTGTGGGTTGACCCAGGCTATGACGAGGGTTGACTTTCTACCATCTGGATGAACAATAGCGATATTATTCTAGACTCGCCACAGTTTTATTAAAATTGGTTTTTTTTTCAGAAAACGGTAGTGGGAGTATGGTAGAACTGGAAGTGATTCCAGAACCACAAACGATTACTGAAGATCTCATAGGAACCTAAAGATTCAATCTGGTTTGACGTTCCATTGGCCACTCCGCAGATATGGTGGGTAACTTCAGGCACCCGAGAGGTACTCTGATAGCCTCAAGGACGGTGACAGGGAAGTTCTTGTTTACCCACAATTACCATTGCTGTTGTTCCAGGCTGCGAGACCCGGCGGGAGGATGAGTATAGCGTCGTTCTAAACTAGTTTTAGAAGTGTACGTGTATATGACTCTGCCAGAGGGTTGTCGTAGTCAGTGGGAGAAGCGGAAGCATTGGTGGACAGGTAGCTTATGTCTATTTATAGACTGAAGCACCAGTAGCGGAGATAGATCATCTATTTCTGACGTGACAGTCATAGGTTTGACTTCATCAGAATAGGGGATGGATCTGTTGAGAAGGTAGTAGGGTGTGATATCCTGGTATTTGGATGACATACACAGAGTAGGAAAGGAAACTCCTATACTACAACCGGTTATACTTTGGTCGTCACACAGTGGTTTCTCCACACAGGACTTGGACATTATATCAGACATACTGGTTACTGGATCTATGGTATTAGATCTAGATTTGGGTGGTTTCCCAATCAGGGTACTTGACAGCATTCTAAGAGTATTTAGGATGGACGACTCCTGGCACGGTAGTGTACCTGCAGGTGATGGAGTCACCCTCTCTAAAGGTGTCTTACAGACTAAAGGGGAGAGGGATGTACATGATTGGCAGATCACTTGCTCAGGCAATTGAGTCAATCATGAGATGTCAAGTACCACACCAGATGTTGTTCTTGCACTAGATGCAATAAGTTGATATTGACCTATCCTGGAGAAACAGTCGGAAGCAGTTTTAGAACATAAGTGGATGTTCTAGGGATATGATAACGACAGCCTCATTCGGGAAACAGTTATCATTCCTGGCTTCCAAGGTGACATGGACGACAAGGAGGTTGTCAGAGCTATAGTTTTCCTTCTGATGAGGGGCAGTATTTTGGACAGGTGGTCCAAGGCAATACTGAGGGTGGCATGGCGCAGGATACTGATTAAGTTCAGTTGACGATACAGTCTAAGAAGTTTGGATTTGGAGTTCATTTATGAGCTATGTCCCATCAGACATCCAGACACATTCTAAGACAGGTATTGCTCATTTCGGGAGATGGGTTTCTCCGCGAACTTGAGAAATAGAGAGACATGGAAAGAAACAACAAGGCGGATCCACTCACTAAGGCTATTCCTCGAACGCAATAGTTTCGCAAATGAGCTTTGTGAGACTGACTAGTAGAGGAGTTGGGTATTCGGTATCACACGGGCTGTGAGTATGCGACATCGCAATAATTAGCCTTGAGTGCAATTGGGAGATTGTTGGAGATAGTGCCCTCAGAGTCAATTATTAGGTCATAGGTACGTGATTGTAATGATTGATGGAGGTCCTATCCCGGTAGGACAGTCTTACTCGAGATGATAGTATGCTATCCGGTTTACCTTTATCATCGTGTACTGTTTTAAGTGACCTGACACGTCGCTATTACACGTTGATAGAGCCCCTAGGATTCTTGCTTGACCACCAGCAGTATGAGGGCGATCATATAAGTGGGAGCTGGGGGTCTATAAGCATATCCTTAAAAGGTCCCTAGTCGTGAGAGTTTCGAGACAGGGCATCGATTCTCCAAAGTAGACTAGTGTATACAGTCGAGACCCCGACGAGGGGCGGTGGCCGGTCTCACAAGCCACTGGTGTCAGTTGGATCACCTAAGATGTATACAGGTGCTCATTGGGTTATGAGTACACCGGACAGGACTCGCCGGGAACATGCTAGTTGGTCATATACCAGACGTCAGATGGCAGTTCCCTGGTGACATGTGTGCAGGTTAGTTCATCGACCTGGGGATAGTCATTTGTCTCGTGTGAGTTCCCACTATACTTTGATTACTACCCTACCACGGCTCAAAGGAGTCGTGCAAACAGGTTTTAGTTGGGTACAGTCCCGAGCCACATGGAGGCAGTGAGCGTATCTTCAGGGGTTCGTCTCTCCCGGTATTTGGGGTGAGGTCGTGCTGTGTCTAGGAGAGCCATTACATGAAGCCCTCGGCCGAGGCAAGAAGATTTACTGGTAGGTATTCCAGTAGTATCTCAGGGTGTTCTGGGCTACACTCCGACACGACTTGTACCGCTTTTGGGGGTCTGACTTTTACCAACCCCCTAGGCCCGCCATGCGATGCTCGTAGACGAACGGACCGGACTGTACGGATATTGTCACTGACAGGCTCAGTAGGGAGTCAGGCTGAGTTCGCTCACAGACGTCCCTTTTGGTCAATACCTGGTAGCCCGTTATGTATTGGCTTATACCTCTAACGTGCTAGTGGTTAAATCCACAACCAAGGTGTTGATGAGTCTTTAGAGTCCCCCACATTCAGTTACTCAGCTTTCGGGCGAAAGGTTGTAGAGGCCGTATGGAGATATGGCAAGGTCCGATCAGATACGTGCGGTATTGCACGGATCAGGATCGGACAGTTTGTACTATAGGCCGTATGGATATATGGCAGGGTTCGATCAGATACGTGCGGTATTGCACGGATCAGGATCGAACGGATATTACTGGCCGGCTTTGGTTTAAGCCGGATCCTTGTATAGTACAGTGTAGATTTTGTCTCATTGCATTTGTATTTCGGTCAGAATACAAATGCGGGTGTGTATGCACAGTATCGGGGTTTTCCTGTAATTTATTACGGGACCAGTTTTCTGGAGTTGCCAGTTTGCTTTCTGTTTCGGCCAATTTCCTTTGTATCGTTCATTGGCCGAAGATTGGTGGAGGAGGGCTTATTTGCATTGTTGCAAATAGGCATTTGCGGAGGGGGTCTTTGCATTTTGTTGTATCGTGATAGCACCATCCTTTGACTTGATTTCTTCATGATGGCTTGACTTCATAACCTCATCATGGCTTGACTTTTGTATGATGATGGAGGGACATGATGGTTGATGATGATGAGGGGTTAGGTTGGTGGAGTGTTAGTTTACACTTGTGATCATTTCCTTTTGCATGATAACCTTTCCTCTCTCTCTTTTGTATGGGTGATATTCTTTTGATACAACCTCCTCATTCTCACTCCCCCCTTTTGATATGGCCGGCCAAGCTTATTTGGGGCTGCCCATTATGTGAGTGTGGTTTTTGTTGTTCATTTGATGCACCAAAAATCCCCAAGCTCCTCCACATAATTCTTGTATCATCCCTCCACCAAAATGGCATCTCCATGAACCCCAAAGTGAGACTTGAGTACTACATATTCTACAGCGAACCTTGGGCACGTCGAGTAGCCGGCTTCGTGCCCGAGTTGCCTCGGCATTGAGGTGGGAGCCCGTAAAAGAAGTAGGCGATGTGGTGCACTTCCGGCGACGAGGAGGAGACGGGACATTCCGCAGGAGATCGGGACGATGACGAGAAGACCGGAGGACTTGGATCGTCGGTATATCTCTCTTCCCCATCTTGTAGTTAGCTAGGACTAGTTAATGGTTCGATCCGGGTATTAGTGCGCGGCGGTTTGCCAGTTCAAGAAAAATTAAAGTTTATCACCGCTTCCGCATTTGGCCGTCGGATTGACGGCCGGGGCGCCGCCGTGCACTTACATTACGTAGTGGAGAACCTCCCGCTTACCTGGCCACAGGAGAGACAAAGAGGCAGTGGAGGATTTATCCTGCGTCTTGTCTTCTGGCAGTTAGGAGCGGTCTAGAGATTTGACCTAGGCGACCCCAAGAATTAGGGTTTTGTGTGTTGCATTTGTTGTGTTGCATCATATTTTCAAAAATCCGTCCAATTTTCAAAACAAACACCGCATTCATTCATCACCCCTAATTATAAGTCAACGCTGCCACTTGTACTAACCCTTTTTAGTACAAGATAGGCTGGACACGGGATTCTAGTGCCCGTTTAGTCCGCGTACCCTTTATCGACTCCGAAGTCGGTATTTCTCCATTAACTTCTTCTTTACCCACCACCACACCCACATTGATGGATCCACCTCCATCGAATTTCTTTAACACTAATCTGCCGCCGTCCGTTGGTGCGCAGAATCCACCCCGTATCTCTCTCCAAGAGAGGTGCTATCCATTGCGAGGTCCTCTTTCGACCTGCTTATCCATTCCACCAGCCAACGGGGATAATTTTGAAATTAAACCCCAATACATCAACCTTTTACCCAAATTCCATGGACTCGAGACTGAGGACGCTTACGTTTTCATTACCAAATTTGAAAACGTATGCGCAATGATGGGTACGTCACAACTTTCAGTGGATGCTATGCGTCTACGTCTTCTTCCATTTACTTTGTGCGACATAGCTGAGAAGTGGCTATATAACACTACCGCACACTCTATTACGAATTGGGAAGAATTCGTCACGACATTCCTTAAGAAATTTTACCCAATGCAAAAGACAGCTCGAATCCATAGCGAACTGAATCAATTTACCCAGCCCCTACTGAACCATTTTCAAAATGCTTTGAACGTTTCAAGGATCTTTTGGTTCAATGTCCTCATCACGGCATCCCGAGATGGGATCTTTGCCGAATCATTTATGAGGGCATTAACCCAAACACTAAACAGAACCTTGAAAACATGTGTCAAGGTACTTTTATGACCAAGGATGATGGGGAAGCTTAGAAATTTTTAGAAGAGTTCGCTGAAAAATCACTACAGTGGGAGAGTGGAACCCAACCATTGAATAGGGGTGGCGTACACCAAATAGTTGTGTCCATAGGTGTTCGAGCTGAGATGGCAGCAATGCAAAAGAAGCTCGACGCTATGGAACACAAATTTTCTGCAGCCTCCCTCAACCCAATGTCGCTCCCAAAAGCTATATGTAGCTGTTGTTCTGATCCGTCTCATTTAACGGAAGAATGTCCATTAAACTCTGCGTTTCAAGGCCACGAGCATACAAATGCCGCATTTCAAAGACCTAGAAACGATCCATATTCTTCCACGTACAATCAGGGTTGGAGGAATCACCCGAATTTTGCTTGGAACCAACAACAACAATCTCAAAACACGGTTCCAAGCCAAAATAATTTCCAAAGGGCTCTTCCACCACAACAGCAACCACTTCAACTCACTCAGCATCCCTACCAGTAACAAAATTTCCACAACCAGGTCAACACTCCTGCACAGTCTAATCCTATGCAGTTGACCGGTTCTGACGAACTCTCTCAATTCACTCAAACCATGAAATCACTTTTGTCAAATTTCATAGAGGTTTCGGCTGAGGTTAGAACTTCTGTCAGTGAGATAAAGAAAAACTCAACGTCCCAAGCTGAGAGTATCAGATCGATGGAAGCTGAAATCGCACGACTTAAAGCCGAGATGAGTGCGAGAGAAAAAGGGAAACTTCCTTCTCAACCCCTACAGAATCCTGGGCATTACAATGTAAATGCCGTCACAACGTTGAGATCGGGAAGAGTGCTGAACAACCACGTCGGGGAAGGAATTGATGATATTGAAAATCCCATCATTAACACCCCGGCTGAGACCTTTCCTCACACACACACTTCTACTTCTGATCATTGTTCTTCTACCCCACCACCTTCTCGCGAGCCTATTCTCCATTTCCCACTAGGCTCGATACCTCAGTATAGCCCTTCTAGTTCTCCACAGACGGTCCCCACTCCTCCTTTAGGATCTCGTCTACCCCCTCTTCCTTCTCATATGATGGACCCAGCGCTTATTGCGAAAGCTCCTTACCCGAATCGGTTAAGGGGTAACAGAACAAGTCCTCATATGGAGAAAATTATGGAAATGTTCAAACAGGTTAACATCAACATCCCTCTCCTAGATGCGATTCAACAAGTCCCCGCTTATGCGAAAATTCTTAAGGACTTGTGCACTAGGAAGAGGAAGACTCAAGTGCCAAAGAAGGTCTTCATGTCTAATAATATTAGCACTGCTTTTATCCCCCAGCTACCAAAGAAACGTATGGACCCAGGATGTCCTACAATATTGATTTCTATTGGGGGTAAAAACATAAATCGTGCTCTTTTAGACCTTGGCGCAAGTGTTAACCTACTTCCATATTCTGTATATGAGCAACTAGGGATTGGAGAGTTGAAACCTGCTCACTGCACTCTCCAAATGGCAGACCGTTCAATCACCAAACCAAGGGGTGAACTAGAGGATGTGTTGATAAAGGTTGGGGAATTTGTTTTCCCTGTAGACTTCATTGTACTCGACACACCGCCTGTAGCAAACCCCCGGGGCCAAATTCCGGTGATTCTGGGTCATCCTTTCCTTGCCACTTCCAACGCTGTTATTAACTGTAGAAATGGTTCAATGAACTTATCATTTGGAAATATGACCATTGAACTAAACATCTACAAAGTTGGAAGTTAGCCATCAGAACCCTCTGCTCATATTCTTGATGTGTGTTCTGTCCACGAGATCGCTCCCGATAGTTGCGGAGTTGAGGAACTTTGCTTTACAGATCTCGACGACATTACCACATCTCTGTTTGATCTTACACATGATCTTAGTGAGGACACTTTTCCTACACTTGAGACCTACACTCCTGACTTTTCTCCACCCGAGTCTGTAACTTTCACAGGCTCTGAGCTTCTTTGTAAATCCAAAAATCACTCGATGATCCCTCCTTCTATCATTTCTCCGCCCGAATTAGATCTCAAAATTTTACCTTCTCATCTTAAATATGCTTATTTAGGTGAGAAGGAGTCTTTACCGGTTATCATATCCGCTTCTCTAGCATCAGAGCAAGAGAATGCACTTTTATCGGTATTGAGATCAAATAAAGAAGCGTTTGGTTGGACTATGGCGGACATCAAAGGGATTAGTCCCTTGATTGTTGAACATCATATACATGTGATGGATGATGCCAGACCAACCCGAGAACCACAGAGACGGTTAAATCCCGTCATGAAGGAAGCGGTGATGAAAGAGATCGTCAAATGCCTAGATAATGGTATTATATACCCCATCTCCGATAGCCAATGGGTGAGTCCTATATATGTCGTCCCTAAGAAGTCCGGCATCACTGTTATAACCAATGAGGCAAATGAGTTGATTCAGACACGCGCCCAAACTGGGTGGCGTGTATGTATTGATTATAGAAAACTCAATGCTGCCACGAGGAAAGACCACTTTTCTCTACCATTCATTGATCAAATACTGGAACGCTTAGCAGGACGAGAGTATTATTGTTTTATGGACTGATACTCAGGCTATAATCAGGTCCCCATCGCCAAAAAGGATCAAGATAAAACCACTTTTACTTGTCCTTTTGGTACCTTTGCTTACAGTCGCATGCCCTTTGGGTTATGCAATGCTCCCGCTACCTTTCAGCGGTGTATGATAGGGATATTCTCTGATATGGTAGAGAATTTTCTGGAGATCTTTATGGACGATTTCTCGATTTTTGGAGACTCTTTTTCTGATTTCCTATCGAATCTTGACGCAGTTCTTACTCGTTGCAAAGAGAAGAACTTAACTTTGAACTGGGAAAAATGCCATTTCATGGTCCAAGAAGGAATTGTTCTTGGACATGTTATTTTACAGAAAGGCATAGAGGTTGACAGAGCTAAGATAGATGTCATTCAAAACCTCCCTCATCCCAAAAGCGTCAAAGATATTCGATCTTTCCTTGGCCATGCAGGCTTTTATAGAAGATTCATTAAGGACTTTAGCAAAATTGCTAGACCTTTAACTCTTCTCCTGGCCAAGGATACGACCTTCCATTTTGACTCGGACTGTGAGACAGCTTTCGACTCAGTTAAACACTCACTCACTTCAGCCCCCGTTCTATCGTCTCCAAATTGGGACTACCCATTTGAGCTGATGTGTGACGCATCCGACTTTGCAGTAGGTGCAGTCTTAGGACAGCACATTGAAAAGATGCCACACGTGATATACTATGCAAGTAAGACCCTGAATGATGCTCAAATCAATTATACGACCACCGAAAAGGAACTTTTGGCGGTTGTATTTGCATTAGAAAAATTCAGGCCTTACTTAATTGGCTCACCTATAGTTGTGTACACTGACCATTCCGCCTTAAAACATCTTCTGGCGAAGAAAGATGTAAAAGGTCGACTAATACGTTGGATCCTTCTGTTACAAGAATTTGATCTTGTTATCAAAGATAAGAAAGGATGTGAAAACGTAGTAGCCGACCATCTTTCACGCATCTCTTCTTCCCCTGTGACCCTGTCGATCAATGATTCGTTTCCTGACGAACAACTTTTGAGCGTATCCAATGAACCTTGGTTCATGGATATAGTGAACTATCTTGTCACGGGACTTATACCCAGCGATTGGTCAAAACAGGACAAATACCGTTTTCTATCCCAAGTAAAACACTTTTACTGGGATGATCCATATTTGTTTAAATATTGTCTTAATCAGATCATTCGCCGGTGTGTCCCGAAAGAAGAGTTCAAGAGTGTTCTTTCTTTTTGTCATGATCAGGCCTGTGGGGGTCACTTTGGTCCTAAAAAGACGGCGGAGAAGGTTTTGCAGTGCGGGTTTTATTGGCCGACCTTATTCAAGGACGCATTTGAGCATTGCAAAACCTGCACACAGTGTCAGTACACGGGTAGAATTTCCCAGAGAAATGAAATGCCTCAGCAACCCATTCTGGTTGTTGAAATATTCGATGTTTGGGGCATTGATTTTATGGGTCCCTTTCCCAACTCCTTTGGGAATTTGTACATACTGCTGGCGGTTGATTATGTCTCAAAATGGGTTGAAGCCATTCCATGTCGCACTAATGACAGGAAAGTTGTCATTAAGTTCTTGAAAGAGAATATCTTTTCGCGATTTGGACACCCACGCGCTATTATTAGCGATAATGGGACACATTTCTGCAACAGGTTGATTGTTAGGATACGTGCGTGTTCAAGTTTAGTTTAAAATACCGCAATCAAGACGGTTTCGCTTGTAGCTAGCCGGTTGAGTACGGGTCGTCCGCAGGGAGATGGGAATCTTTTTCTATGTGTTTTTCGACGAGTTAAGTCCGGTTGTTCAGATTTTGTTGTGGTTATCTAAGTGTTAAGTTGATATTTAAAGAGAGCTTGTTAGGGTTAGGATTAGGTTAGTTTGAGTTAGGAGTCTCCACATCTTTCGTTGCCCCACTTAATATCGGTGTTACGGTAATCGGCAACAACGGGGATTAGCACGACTAGGAAGGACTTTGCGAGTATAAGCTAGGCTTTCCAACGCATAAGTCTTCCTTTTGGTGCTTGTCCGTCCGTTCTTGGCTCTTATCCATAACCTCCGGTTAATTCAACCACAACCGGTCTCACTACGGAATCATCGCTATCATGTAGGATAGGGTGCCGTAAGGAGCGGATTGTGGTTCAATTAACGGGAGTCGATTCAAGTTGTTGGGCAAGGAAAGAGTGAGAGAGATTTCCTTCTCTCAAACTTCCCTTATCCTACCCTAACAAGTAAAGAACTACTCACACTTCATGATAGGAAAAACAAAACAATACGAAAGTGGAAGATAGAAAGAAGGAGATTAGAAGAATACGACTAACTGTTTGCGACCTCACCTTGGCGAGGATCGAGCGTAAGTATCATTGTCGTATGTAAGGATAAAGAAAAAAGAGAAGAAAGAAACAACAAAGAAATAACAACAACTACTTAACGAATTTAAAGTTACAACAATTATAACAAGTAAAGAAAGAGACAAGCATGATAATAATAAAAATGGTCTTCTTTATTCATCACTCTTCACTCAAAAGCTCACTACAAGTTTAATGGAGAAGAGGTGAGAAGAGGAAGAAGAACAACACTAAAACTAGGCAAAATGAGAATACAAAATTGGACCCTTTCCTTCACAAACTTCTGGGCTATTTATAGGCCAGAGAATGAAACCCTAGGGCAACCACCAGAACCCACATGAAAATACAAAAATACCCCTGGAAAAGATTTTCCTGCCGCCACTATATGGCCGCAGATCCGCGGCCTGGACCCCACTTTGGCCGCGGATCCGCGGCGCTTTGGAAGAGTTGGGCCCTCCAACTTTTGGTGCTGGCCTGATCTGATGTCTACATTATTCTGGTACATATATTTTCTCAATTTGGCTCCACGATTTTTCCAGAATTTCTGTTGAGGGAAAGGTGGACTTTTTGTCAAGATTTTGTCATGATTTGCCTCGAGCTCCGCGTAGATCTCTTGGATTTTGTGCTACCATTGAGCCTTGTGCATGAGAATGACATTGATTTGATCTTTTGTCTTCCTATTGATATCTGGCAACATACGGATGAAGAGCAGAGACTGTGTTTTTATCTGTGGTTGGCAGGAACCCGGATTCTTTCGTGTTTTCCATGAATTTCACCGTTTTGGAACCGAGAACATGTATCCTGCAATTGACTAGCAAACACGGCTCAAGAGTATCTACGGATATGCAATGTGATAAAAATTGGGCGGTATGAAAATGCAAAAATCTGATATGAACAAATACCCCCAAACTTATCATTTGCTCGTCCCGAGCAAAGTCCATTTATTCACAAAAAATTTCCTAACCTCACTTTCGCAGGGAACGCGATTGCACTGAGCATGTGCAACAAGCCGTTAAACCTCTAGGTGTCCCTAGTAGGAGGAGTGTTGTCTCCTGAGGGTTTTCAGCGGATACTACCCACAAAATCCGGTCAAGTTGGTTTTGTAAAATAACTAAGCTTCAAACCCTAAAGTTTTGTTTTAGAAAATAACAATTCTATAATCCTAAGTCTAGACCATCGAACCTTTATTTTTCACACCTCACATCTTATTTAACTACAGATTTTATATGTCTTTACGTGCAGTGCTAATAGTGTCGTTAAGTTCCAGAAGGATCGATTAAAGTCATCATGTCGCACAATAAAGCCCAGATAACAATTTAAAAAGGATCACATAAGTTTTATAAAGAGTTAAGCATTTTTCAAGTTTCGTTTTCCAGTAAGGTTTCAACTTCAGAATTTCTATCTTCCTTAACAGGAAGCTAAGTCGTCTTTTTCACTCCACCTTTTTCTTGTTTTCATTTCATACACACCTCTGTGAATGTGCAATAGTCTTTATCATAGAATAAAACCTTCATATCTCCGCTAAAATTTTTATAAAAGCCTGTCTTTTATCAAGATTATTCTCACACAAAGAACCGTTAGGAATTTTAACTCGGAGAGAACACTTGCTTGACTTTGTTTTAAACTGGACTTTCTAGGCTTCTTAGCGAGCTTTGGGCCAATGCACCCAAACCAGTTGGTTTTAGGGCATTAGGTGTAGAAACACCCCAGCGGACTTAATTACTCAAGTTACCTAGGTCCAAAAACAAAAGACAGTTTGGCGTGAAAATCAGATGATTTAATACGAACGGAGATATAACCGGCAGTTCAATTATTTTTTTGGATAAAAGACGTGTTTAGTGGGTTTGGTGTGTAATCATTCCAATCAAGTTTCCGATGGGTTATTTTTCAGACTTAGCTCCAATTACGGCATCAATAACATTCCTTCATATTCGCTTTACTTCATAAACTATTCTTGACATTACTTATTTCAGAACAAACCTATTTGATCCTCAGAAAATCATTTATCTGTTTAAAAGTTTAAACATGAAAGACTTGTCATCTAATTCCCAAAATCTTACGACACGTGTAGTGTGATGTAAAGACGTATATCAGCTATAGTTAACTTCAAAGGAGAGTTATCTTTCAGGTTTTTAAAATCCAAACATAAGATTTAGTTATTCCTATTTTTTTCAAACAAAAACCGTCGAATGTTGAATCAGAGTTCTTCCACAAGCTAACTTGACAAAAAAGTTTTTATTTTTTAGAAAATTTTCAAATTTTTATGGATTTTATGGATTTTATGGATTTTAATATGCAGATGCCAAATATACATATGAATGCGAAGGTAAGAAATGCGTACCGAGCGTACCCCCAAACTTAAACTGGACAGTGTCCTCACTGTCGTTGCATGAAGAGATCAGGTTGAAGGTTCAAAATTGTCGGTTAGTGATACACAATTTTTATTTGTTTTTGTTTTTAAAGAAAAGAAAAAGAATATACACAAATATAAACAAAATGGTTTGTACATACCCCCAAACTTATTTGGAACAGTGTCCACTGTTCTTGGCTGGATAACCGAAGTTTGGAGGTAGGCAGAGGAAGATCATGCAAGGTAAACCGGCTCCTGTAAGAACAGGAGCTCCTCTGTTGGTTCGGCGCTAAGGTACGGTTTGCATCGGTGTCCATTTACCTTGAAGAGTGAACCGTCCTTTGGATTTTCCAAATCCACAGCGCCCTGCGGATACACATTCCGCACAAAATACGGCCCTTTCCAGCGAGATCTGAGCTTTCCAGGATGGAAGTGAAGTCGGGTGTCGTAAAGAAGTACCTGCTGACCAGGTACGAAGGTTTTGCGCAAAAGGTGTTTATCGTGAAACACCTTCGTTCGATTCTTAACGACAACCGCGTTATCGTAAGCCTCATCCCTAAGCTCATTCAGTTCGTTCAGCTGCAGCTTCCGATGGCTGCCCGCGTCCTCCAGAGACAGATTCAGCTCCTTTATCGCCCAAAAAGCGCGATGCTCGATTTCGACAGGAAGGTGGCAGGCTTTTCCGTACACAAGCCGATAGGGAGACATGCCAAGGTCGGTCTTATAAGCGGTTCTAAATGCCCAAAGGGCATCAGTGAGTTTCAGAGACCAATCCTTACGGTTCTTGGAAACCGTCTTCTCCAATATCTGCTTGATTTGCCGATTTGAAACTTCGGCCTGCCCGCAGGTTTGGGGGTGGTAGGGCGTAGAGAGCTTATGATTAATGGAGTATTTCCGCATCAAGGCCTCGAAAGTCCTATTGCAGAAATGACTTCCATTGTCGCTAATGATCGCTCGGGGGTGCCCAAACCGGGAGAAAATGTTTTCTTTAAGGAACCTAACGACAACCTTGTTGTTGTTAGTCCGGCTGGGCACAGCCTCGACCCATTTAGAGACGTAATCAACAGCTAGAAGGATGTACAAGTTCCCAAAAGAGCTGGGAAACGGTCCCATGAAGTCTATCCCCCAAACATCAAAAATCTCCACAACCAAGATCGGTTGGAGCGGCATCTCGTTCCTCCGGGATATCCGGCCCATGTGTTGGTACCGGGAGCAAGTCTTGCAATAATCGTGAGCGTCTTTGAAAAGTTGTGGCCAGTAGAAACCACATTGCAAGATCTTCTCATCTGTCTTTCTGGGCCCAAAATGCCCGCCACACGCTTGATCGTGGCAAAAGGACAGCACACTCTTGAATTCCTCATCCGGGACACACCGACGAATAATCTGGTCGGGACAGTACTTGAACAAGTAGGGTTCATCCCAGTAAAAGTGTTTTACTTGGGATAAGAAGCGAAGTCTGTCCTGACTTGACCATTCGGTCGGTAGTAATCCCGTGGCCAAATAGTTCACAATATCTGCGAACCAGGGTTCGCAAGATATTGTCAAGAGTTGTTCATCCGGAAAAACGTCGTTAATCGGAATTGGAAGCGAAGGCGAAGAAGGAAGTCGTGAGAGATGGTCGGCAACTACGTTTTCACATCCTCGTTTGTCCTTAATGACAAGGTCAAACTCTTGAAGCAAGAGGATCCAACGTATTAACCGAGACTTGGCATCTTTCTTCGCAAAAAGATGGCGCAGAGCAGAATGGTCAGTGTAGACAATGACTGGAGAGCCGATGAGGTAGGGCCTGAACTTTTCTAAAGCAAATACAACAGCCAAGAATTCCTTCTCAGTTGTTGTATAGTTAAGTTGGGCGTCGTTCAGGGTTCGGCTTGCGTAATAGATTACGTGCGGCATCTTGTTGATGTGCTGTCCAAGGACAGCACCGATGGCAAAGTCGGATGCATCGCACATGATCTCGAATGGGTGCGTCCAGTCAGGAGAAGAAAGAACGGGAGCAGAAGCGAGTGAGCGTTTCAGTGACTCGAAGGCAGTCACACAGCTCGAGTTGAAGTCAAATGGTGTATCCTTGGCCAGCAAAAGCGTCAAGGGCCTAGCAATCTTGCTAAAGTCCTTGATAAACCGTCTATAAAAACCGGCATGGCCAAGGAAGGCTCGGATATCTCTGACGCATCGGGGAGGAGGTAGATTGGAAATGACCTCAATCTTAGCTTTATCAACCTCTATGCCATTTTGCGAGATGATATGTCCTAAGACAATACCTTCGCGCACCATGAAGTGGCATTTCTCCCAGTTTAAAGTGAGATTCTTGTCCTTACATCGGGTAAGGACAGCGTCAAGATGCAGCAAACACTCGTCAAAGGAGTCGCCGAAAATGGAGAAGTCATCCATGAAAATCTCCAGAAATTTCTCCACCATGTCTGAGAAAATCCCCATCATACACCGCTGGAAGGTAGCGGGCGCATTGCATAACCCAAAGGGCATGTGTCGATATGCAAACGTGCCGAAAGGACAAGTGAAAGTGGTCTTGTCCTGGTCTTTTTCGGCGATGGGAATTTGATTATAGCCAGCGTAGCCATCAAGAAAACAATAGTACTCATGTCCGGCCAATCGTTCCAGCATCTGGTCAATGAAAGGTAGCGGAAAGTGGTCTTTCCGCGTTGCAGCGTTGAGTTTTCTGTAATCAATGCAAACTCGCCACCCAGTTTGGGTGCGAGTAGGGATTAACTCATTCGCCTTGTTGGTTATGACCGTGATGCCGGACTTCTTGGGGACAACATGAATGGGGCTAACCCACTGGCTATCAGAGATAGGGTAAATGATACCACTATCTAGACATTTGACGATCTCCTTCTTCACCGCCTCCTTCATGACTGGATTAAGACGTCTTTGTGGATCCCGGGCTGGTTTGGCATCATCCATCAGATGAATATGATGCTCAACGATTAGGGGACTAATCCCCTTGATGTCCGCCATGGACCAGCCAAAAGCTTGCCTGTTGCTGTGCAAGACCGCGAGAAGGGCTTTCTCTTGCTCTGGAGCTAGAGACGCCGAAATGATGACAGGGAGGGTCTCGTTCTCACCTAATTAAGCATACTTAAGGTGAGACGGCAACGGCTTGAGTTCGAGCGTTGGAGGTGAAATGATGGAAGGCAAGACTGGTGCAAGGGTCTCGAACTCAAAGGACTCCAGCAAAGGTTCAAAACGAGTGTAGGCAACCGAGTCGGATGGTTCAGGTAACTCATCCGAAAAGTCGAAAGATTAAAACTCGGGTTGTGCGCGGCTAAGATCGTTCAAGAATGTGAAACACTCGTATTCGTTGTCGGGCGCAGAAGCAGCAGCAGGTTCGAAGAGAAACGCACTAGTGGCGTCAAGATTATCGTGTTCAAACAGAAACTCCTCGAATTCACACTCTTCTGGTGTGATCTCCTGGATCGAGCAAACATCCAGTATATGAGCATTAGGTTCGGCGGGCTGATTCCCCAACCTAAAAATGTTGAGTTCAATCGTCATATTTCCAAAAGAGAGGTTCATTGAACCGTTGCGACAATTGATCACAGCATTTGAGGTTGCGAGAAATGGGCGACCGAGTATCACCGGAATTTGATTCCGGGGGTTAGCTACAGGCTGTGTATCTAATACAATGAAGTCAACGGGGAATATGAAGTCCCCAACTTTTATTAACACATCCTCTAGCTCACCCCTAGGGTGGGTGATCGATCGGTCGGCCATCTGGAGAGTGCAGTGTGTGGGTTTCAGCTCTCCGACGCCTAATTGCTCGTATACTGAATATGGAAGCAAGTTAACACTGGCACCAAGATCTAATAGTGCGCGGTTGATGTTCTTATCCCCAATAGTAATTGAAATCGTAGGACAGCCAGGGTCCTTCCGTTTTTGTGGTAAAGATTGGGTAAGGGCATCACTCACAGCATTAGCCAAGAAAACTTTCTTGGGTACCTGAGACTTCCTCTTTTTCGTGCACAAGTCCTTTAAGATTTTTGCGTAAGATGGGACTTGTTGGACAGCATCTAAAAGAGGAATGTTAATGTTAACTTGCTTGAATAACTCCAAAATCTTCTCCATTTGTGGATTTTGTTTGTTAGACCTCAACCGGTTTGGAAATGGAACATTTTGAAAATTGGTTGAGTCTAATGCTGGAGGAGGAGATTTTGGAGTTGGAACGGATCCCAGAATAGGTGTTTTCGTGGAGTGAGAAGTGGGTCCGTTCAGAGCAGAAGAAGAAGAGGGAGAGCCTTGTGAAGAACGGAGAATAGGCTCGGAAGACGAAGAAGAAGAAGGAGAAGAAGAAGAAGCAGCGGCCGGGGCATCATCGTTGATCCGTTTGCCAATGTTGCTTGGCAGCATCCTCCCTGATCTCAGTGTGGTCACGGCACTCACATTATGGTTTTGTTGTTCAAGAGCAACATGTGCATTATGTGGGTGACCGGGATTTGGAAGTGGCTGGGACGGGAGCTTCCCCTTCTCTCGCTCGCTTAAAGCCGCGTTCAGCTGTGCAATCTGGGCCTCGATGGTCTTGATGCTTTGCCCGTGTGCGGCAGTGTGTTGCACTAAAGATTGAATCGAAGACTGGATGTTGGCGGTGGATTGAGTCGACTGTTTAACGAACGCCTCCAGACTTCGCTCGAGCGAGGAAACCTTATCGTTGTTGGACGGAACAAAGTTGTTGTTTGGTGGAAAAGAGTTGTTGGGTGCAAAGTTGTTCGTCTGGTTTTGGTAAGGTTGGGGTTGGAAGGGCTGCTGATACTGATGCTGAGTTTGTTGTGGTGCTTGTTGTTGCGGTGGAGGGGCCCTTTGGAAATTGTTTCCCTGGAATTGATTCTGATTCTGATTCCAGGCGAAATTGGGGTGGTTCCTCCAACCGGGATTGTAGGTGGAAGAGTATGGATCATTCTTCGGTCTTTGCTGGAAGGCAGCATTAACCTGATCCTGTCCTTGCGAGGGTGGATTGTAAGGACACTCTTCGGTCAAGTGGGAAGGATCGGAACAACAAGCGCAGATGGTACGAAGGGGGGGAACAGGTGTGGGGGCAGGAGCAGAAAATTTGCTCTCTATCGCTTCAAGCTTTCGTGTTATTGCAGCCATTTCAGCTTTCATCGCAATAGAGACATCGAGTTGGTGGATTCCTACCCTAGACTGACCGGTAGAAGTGGAGGTAGAAGAAGAAGAAGTCGGTCTAGTGCTCTCCCACTGTAGCGTTTGCTCCGCAAGATCGTCAAAGAACTGCCACGCTTCCTCGTCAGATTTGGATAGGAAGTGGCCCTGACAGATGGTTTCCAGCAACTGCTTCGTTGCTGGGTTCAGTCCCTCGTATAAGGTTTGGCAGAGCTGCCATTTCTCTATACCGTGGTGAGGACACTGAACAAGAAGGTCTTTGTATCGGTCAAAGCACTTCCAGAAGGGTTCAGAAGGAAGCTGGGAGAATTGGTTGATCTCATTTCGAATTCTTGCGGTCTTATGATTTGGGTAGAATTTTTTCAGAAACGCTTTAACAAACTCATCCCAGCTGGTGATTGAGTGGGAAGCGGTGCTATACAGCCATTTCTCTGCGAGATCGCATAAAGTGAACGGAATGACCCGTAGACGTATAGCATCGTCCGACAGCTGGGTTGTTTTCATCATGGCACAGACATTTTGAAATTTGTTGATGAAGATATAGGCATCTTCAGATTCAAGCCCATGAAAACGTGGAAGCATGTTGATGAAATGGGGCTTAATTTCAAAGTTGTCCCCATTGGCCGGAGGAAGAGAAAGGCAGGTGGGAAGTGCAGAACGGGTAGGGTAGAAACGATCCTGGAGCGCAATACGCTGCGGCGCTACAACAGGCGGAGGTGGTGGAAGATTGGTCTCCATAGGAGGTGGAGCCAATCCAGCGGTGGTCAAAGAGATGTTCGGATTAAATCCCGACATCGCGGAAGAAGAGGTTGGTGAAGGTGAAGGTGAAGATGTATGAACAGAATTTCGGTCAACGTCGGAGTTGGCCGGCAAAGGAAGGGGTGAAAGAGGAGTGGACGGAGTATCGACTTCGGAGTCGATCGCGTAGTCGGTCGCGACTAACGTAACGCGGACTAGACGGGCGCTAGTGTCCCGAGTCCAAGCGGACATACACTAAACGAGTTTAGTATAGTCAAAGCGAAGAAGGTGAGGGTAAGAAAACGTCAATGGAGAAAGGTGATGGGTGGTGGGTGAAAATGGATTTGGCGACAAAAGGGCAAGTTTTTATAAAAGTTTTTGATTTTTTCTTTTTTTTTTTCTTTTTAGAAAGAGATATACAGAAATATGTACGGAAATACGGCTTAAGCAATCACAAACAAGATATGCACAATCACACCTAGATCTACGGTCGCCTAGGTCTACTAGACCTGCTCCTGAACTTGATTGTCGAAGTTAAACAATGTCGAGAAACGGGCTTAAAAATACACTGATCACGAGGCCAGGTAAGTGCAGAGATAAGGGGAGGTTGTCCAACGCTTTCGCGAAGTTCCTTAATTAAATAACCCTTTCTCTTTCGGCGGTTGCGCCTTTAACACTTTCCTAGACACCCCGTAAACAATATACGGTTAAGCGAGGTTCTAAACAAGGTTTATCTTCTCCTAATGAGCGCGAAGTCCTTAGGGCTGAAGTCTAGTATTTTTTAATTTACAATGGACAATGCATATGCTTTAGTGATTTCCGGGGTCCTGGGAAGGGTGATGAAATCCCCACCCAATCTGGATTGGTTTCAAGCCCCATAAGTCCGTATTAAAGAATGCAAAACAGTAACAAATCAACTGCAAACAATTTTTATTTTGCGGCGCAAAGAATCCTGCACAAGAACAGTTTATTGGAAGGGGGAGAAGAATTTGCGCAAAGAAATCTGCAGAAAACACAATTTATTGGAGTCCAAAGGAGTGGGAAGGAGGAGAGGAGGACTTACAGAGAAAATGGCACCCTGAGGCAACCAAACGGCCGCGTTTCCGCGGCCAAACGCATGCAATGGCCGCGGATCCGCGGCTATGTAAGGGACTTGGGGTTCTGAAAATTTTGGGTGTTCTCTGTTGGGTGTCCTCTGCTTGTCTGGATGTACTGAATCTTGAATTGCTCACTGTATTTGCTCCAGATTTGTACAGTAGACCGGATGCTTCGTTCTATCCGTTGCGGTGTAGCCGCGAAAATGTGGGTCTATCTTCCCACGTCTTTGGCACTGTACTTGAACTCCGTATTTTCAACGTCCTTGGCGTCGATCTTGAACTTCGTATTTTCCTGCACACTTGCACAAAAACTAATCAAGAATAACAAGATGTTTTTTTTTTTTACAAAGTATGTTTTTTTTTCGTTTTTTTTCGGTTGTTTTTATATTCACAAATTAACCCGAAATTACACAAGGAAATAAACTACCGTCTCCCCGGCAACGGCGCCATTTGATTGTTAGGATACGTGCGTGTTCAAGTTTAGTTTAAAATACCGCAATCAAGACGGTTTCGCTTGTAGCTAGCCGGTTGAGTACGGGTCGTCCGCAGGGAGATGGGAATCTTTTTCTATGTGTTTTTCGACGAGTTAAGTCCGGTTGTTCAGATTTTGTTGTGGTTATCTAAGTGTTAAGTTGATATTTAAAGAGAGCTTGTTAGGGTTAGGATTAGGTTAGTTTGAGTTAGGAGTCTCCACATCTTTCGTTGCCCCACTTAATATCGGTGTTACGGTAATCGGCAACAACGGGGATTAGCACGACTAGGAAGGACTTTGCGAGTATAAGCTAGGCTTTCCAACGCATAAGTCTTCTTTTTGGTGCTTGTCCGTCCGTTCTTGGCTCTTATCTATAACCTCCGGTTAATTCAACCACAACCGGTCTCACTACGGAATCACCGCTATCATGTAGGATAGGGTGCCGTAAGGAGCGGATTGTGGTTCAATTAACGGGAGTCGATTCAAGTTGTTGGGCAAGGAAAGAGTGAGAGAGATTTCCTTCTCTCAAACTTCCCTTATCCTACCCTAACAAGTAAAGAACTACTCACACTTCATGATAGGAAAAACAAAACAATACAAAAGAGGAAGATAGAAAGAAGGAGATTAGAAGAATACGACTAACTGTTTGCGACCTCACCTTGGCGAGGATCGAGCGTAAGTATCATTGTCGTATGTAAGGATAAAGAAAAAAGAGAAGAAAGAAACAACAAAGAAATAACAACAACTACTTAACGAATTTAAAGTTACAACAATTATAACAAGTAAAGAAAGAGACAAGCATGATAATAATAAAAATGGTCTTCTTTATTCATCACTCTTCACTCAAAAGCTCACTACAAGTTTAATGGAGAAGAGGTGAGAAGAGGAAGAAGAACAACACTAAAACTAGACAAAATGAGAATACAAAATTGGACCATTTCCTTCACAAACTTCTGGGCTATTTATAGGCCAGAGAATGAAACCCTAGGGCAACCACCAGAACCCACATGAAAATACAAAAATACCCCTGGAAAAGATTTTCCTGCCGCCACTATATGGCCGCGGATCCGCGGCCTGGACCCCACTTTGGCCGCGGATCCGCGGCTCTTTGGAAGAGTTGGGCCCTCCAACTTTTGGTGCTGGCCTGATCTGATGTCTACATTATTCTGGTACATATATTTTCTCAATTTGGCTCCACGATTTTTCCAGAATTTCTGTTGAGGGAAAGGTGGACT